>CM034148.1:949632441-950223019 GCA_019776745.2 Taxus chinensis | reverse complement strand
GCTGGCCTCTTTCGAATTCCTCCACTTGAGGATCCTAAGCCATCAAAACATCAACATCCAATTACTTTTGTGAAGGAAACTACTCCTTATATTGCTATGCTTAGCATCATCAACTAGATATCCATCACTTACATACTTGGGGGGCATCATAGCTTCTCCCCTATTACATTGTTATCAAATGTCGCTATCATTCGATGCACTTAACGCTCTGCACTTAATGTCTAATATCTCCTCAGCATCAAGACATACCACTTGATACATGTGTATCGTCATAACCCGATGATGCACTCTTATGCTATGCTTCACACTTGACTGTTGAGGACTCACTACATTCCTAAGCCCCATATCACATTACACACTACACACTTCACATTTGGCACATTCATGACATCTCTCTCACGCACAATAAAAAAAACATACATACCTATGACGGACTCTGGTTCCATGGTTTATACTTGACTTTTGAGGTTTAAAATTGAAAATGAACCTCACCTCACTCACTCACTCAATCTCTACGCTCTACGCTTTGATGCTCACATCTTTCTAGCGCACATGTTTAAACCATTTCCCGATGAATCACTCTTGTTCTATGGTTTCATTATTGAATACTGAGGGGGAATTTATAAATGAACCTCATCACATACATACTCATTCACATTCACTCGAGGAGCACACTTCCCTTATCACACTCACATTACATTCCATTCCATTCACATCCACAACATATTACATATCTTGGTTGCATATTATTCTTGTTTGCTTATACTCACATGATACATCTTATTTACTATGTTAGTTGGATACATTATATCTCATTATATTTTCCATATACACATGTGCATTCACTTTATTTCTAGTTGTGATCACAAATTTTACACAGATTGATACACGTAGCATGGATTCTTGGCCTAGTACCTATTACCAGTCCCACAGGTAGCTCCTGGGGAAATTCATATTTGTACATATTTCAGGAGCTATTGTTTTGATTTATACTACTTCTTATTCTTACTGGTGCACTAAATTATATCGGATTATACATGTTTTGACATACTTTCTATCTTTCTAACATGCTAATGGGTTCTTCATGTGGAACATTTGTCTTGCAGGAACCCTTTTCTACCATGGTTTTCTGTCATTATTTTCTTCTTTTTTTTTGTTTTTGCTTGTTATTGTTTGTGAGATTTTCCCTTTTTCTTGTGTGCACACTCTATGCTTTTGGCCACATCAACCTCGATTGTCTTGCAACATCATGAGTTATTTCCCATGTTTGAAAACCACTTTTTGCGGTCTACTTTATCTACACTATTACTTGTCTACATCATCTTCTTACATGATTACCTTGCATCTTGTCTTCTACATGTTTGTTTACCTTGTTTGTACTAAAACTTGTTTCCATCAACTTTTTTTACGTGTGTTTTGGTTTCTACCAAGCACAGTCCCTTCTCCCTATAGGGTTTTAGTTTCAGCACAGTGCTTGATCCTCCTTTGGGTTGGATACTCCTTGTGACATAACATGCACCTAAAATGAGGGGGGGAATCCATTGGGTGAGTCAATCACCCCACACAGTAGTCTACAATCATAATTCAACATAGTTCAACACACATTCAACACAGTCTTCAATCTTAGCAATGGCCTAAAACCTAACTTGGGTCCTCAACACAACATATTCATCAGTGCCTAGCACCAAATAGTAGGACGTGGAAACCCCTTAACATTCTTAGATGCCTATGACTAGGGGGAAATTACACATATTTTCTCAGTTTAGATTAGTTTTCAGTAGTTTACACAACAGTTTTTATAGGACATACAATCCTTCAGCACTCGACATGCATGATTTCTAATTTTGTGTTGGATCAAACCAAGTCAAATTTTTACACACCATCTACAGTGGTTTTTACACTTCGGGAAACAATTAAAGATTAGAGAATAACACTAAACCTTTATCCCTACACTTCTTCTGCACCTTGCATGAGATCGTCCAAAAAACTCACACTCAACGTAACTGGTATGAGATTTCCCAAAAAACACTTTCTTCCACAACATCTTCAAGATCCTTTCTATCTCTTTTCACTCATCATGGATTAGGTGCACATGTTCCTTTTTCATTTTTTTACATAATTTTACACTCTTTACATGTTTTTTTTATCATATATACACGTATTTGACTACTTGTTCATTCTTCTCCTTTGCACGTCCGTCCTTATGGGAAATAGTAGTCACATCAATGATATCATCAATCACACATAATCAAGCATCGATTGAAATCAATAAAAGGTACAACATGAAATCTACACACATGCTTTCACCCCTAGTGTCATCATATTTTCTCAATTCCTTTTCTTTATCTTCCATGCTTCACATTTTTATCACTCCATGATTTTTCTTGTCTCTCTTAACATGATTTTTGTGATTTATCTAAATGGTTATTAGGTACACATCTCTTATCTAATTTATGTTATCGAGCATTCACTGAAAACATAAAGTGGGGGAAAACATAGACACTAAATCATGTACTCTAGGTATATAAATCTAGTCCTGATCAAATACCACTATTCATATGATTCCTAAGTGAGAATAGTACTAACTGATCACTATCTTTACCCATCTTTTCTTGTTTTCTATTTTTTCTCTTGGTCTTACACTCCTTCTTGCCCAGTATGTCTTTTCATACTTTGACATTTTTCATTCTAGACACTAGTTTCCATCTAGGATACCAACGCCAGGTGCCTCCAACCTCTTAGTACTTTGTTCACATATTTTGGGTCCTTTCTAGCCATTTGGGCATCTTGTTTTTTTACTTTTCAGCCTTTTAATGGTTAATTACAAAATTCAAACAAGGGAATCATATAAATACAAAGCTATGTGATCATAATAAAAGTACCAAGCACTAATCATTAGCTATCATCAACTAAGGTTACATCCAAGAGCATTCTAAGAGTATTCAAGCATCCATCTAGCTCCACATAAGGGACAAGGGACTGTCATTTCTGCATACATGTATAGGAGGGGAAGTTCATTCTTTCATGCACACATCTATTTACATCTTTTACATCTAGATATTTCTCACTATCAAGTGCAACATGCACAAGAGCTACCTACGACATGATTTTGACAAACGCATATAGAACTATATTGGGTCTGAGATGTAGTGTAGTGCTTGGTCGTAAGTTCACTCTGTTCACAGATGAGAACAGTTCGACCCTTCATTTTGCATCTTTATTTGTAGGATTTGATTTGGTTTGGGGGTTTTATAGGTTCTTCTTTCTCATTGCAGGTTTCAGATGAATAATAGTGAAGTGTAGCGACATACAGTTGATCAAAGGTGACAAGCAGTGAACATCTTATGACCTTACAAAATTGGGTTTTACAGCTTTTGAGAAGTAACAAGTGCTCAGAATAGGCCTCTGGCGCACTAAGCACCCCTAACCCTACATAGGCACCTTGATCCTGGCATTTTTGACACTTGCAAATTTTTGGTTCTGATTGTAACACTCTGAGTTCTTGTTCCAACAGTTTTCCGACTCGACATACCTTCAGGATTATTGTGAATCAACTAAGTACTTTATTCCCTTTATTTGCAAATAGGGTTTAAATTTAGATTGCTTATTTTCTTGGATCAAATATATACCTTATTTTTTTACATACAGTAATGTTACATAATATATAATTAGGAATTTATTTATTCAATATTTTCTTAATCACATCTAAACAAGGCACATGAAAACTAGTGATTAAGATAGTGTACTTTCTTGTGTACTTGATGATAAAAATGTGTAGTGTATGTACCAATGAATTTCAAAATAAGATTTGTAAGCTTGTTGGTTATTAAATATAAATACGTATAATAAAAATTAGTAAAAAAAATGCTGCACAAATTGTAATAATTGAGCATTATGGTGCCTTTCTTTTGGTCATGATTTTATTAACACAAAAAACTAAAATTAGGAATTACAATTCAACTTGCAAAGAAATTTAAACTCAAAATGGAACTACTGATAACAGTAAAACACTCCTAAACTAATTTTGGACTTCTAGATAACTTAAAAATATAATCATGCTATCCATGGAAAAATTCAACATGCAAGAAGTTTTCCTTGGAATAGAATTATGCAAGCTAGGCATGCATTCACAACATAATTCTAGCTTTCTATTAAAGATATAACATCCCTCCCTTATCGAGTCCCAAATTTGATGACCATATAGATGACTTATAGACCGCCAGTTGGTTTAAACAAAGTTAACAACTGGGAGGCTTAGCTCACACTGACATATATGTCAAATATATGTTTATCGTATCTTGGATAATGATTGTAAGGTCATTGATCATTTACTAGATCACTTGGCATTGACTATGGATATATATATATATATATATATATATTATTGTGTGTGTGTGTGTGTGTGTGTGTGTGTGTGTGTGTGTGTGTGTGTGTGTGTGTGTGTGTGTGTGTTAACACGTTTTGTTGGGCCTTCATTGTATATTAAGTGAGTGGTATGCATTGAAAACTCACTTGGGGTAAGTGCAACAAGTTAGGTGACCAAAAGGTGGACATCAAATCCTGAATTTTACATCAAAAACAACAATTTTTCTCTTCTATGGACTTGAGCCATGCCAAAAAAATCAAAAACATGTCACAAAAATTATACCATCATGTAGGGGAGACTGTTAGCTTTGTAGAAATATTTATTTCAAAGTGAATAGAATATGATAAATACCATTTTTAATTTTTTAACTAATAGTAGGTCTTTAAGACACTTTTTTCTAGTGAATGTTCATGTCTACATTTAAGACTGCAAATTTTGTTTCACTTGTTAGAATGTGATAAAACCTATACCATCCCAACCATGGAAAAATTATATACACGTTAAAAAAATATTGGATTTCGATATTTTTTGATTAAGTTATGACAGACAAATGAAAAGTGCCCCGTTTTCTTTATGTTTTCAGACCACTTTACGGAAAAAAAAATATTACACAAAAAATACAAAATAAAATTTATCCCAAGATAGATAGTAGCATCTAACTTTTGTAGTGACCTGTCCCGGGACACCGGAAACTAGACCAATAAGTCACTAAAATTTTGGGTAATTTTTTTTGAAAGAAAATACTAACAATACTAATACAAATTCCCATTATTTATTTTGTTTAAACTAAATTGATTTACCCAATTACTCAATCACTAGCCCCAAACCATCTCATTTATTTAATTTCTATTAAATTTACTAGGGACACCCTAATATGAGTCTACACCCCTTTTAAAATTTATTAGATTTCCCCCTTTTTATTTTATTTACCCGCACACACATCCTAAACTCTATTTCCCATTCACATTTAAAATACCCATGACCTAAAGTGAGTAGGGTTAATTGTGGACCCTAGGATCAAATAGATCTTAGCCTTAGATCTAATTTTGCCCTAAGGATGCCCTAAACTTCCTTATGTTATTTTCCCTTCCTTGCCTTTTCTCATTTTGTTTTGCTTGATTATATGCAGGTTGCTTAGAGAGCTATGGAGATTGATCTCATGGAGTAAATAGATATTATCTTTATTGTCTCCTTATTGTTATATGTTTTCTTGAGTATTTCTACCAGATGTAACCTCTGGTTTGTTTTGCGAACACCCAATATCAATTATTTGATCTTATTTTGTTTATTGTAGGCAAATCTACCTGAATTAAAATATGTATGCAAATAATTATCTAAACTGAATCCTATTAATAGATCCGCATGAAAAGGAATCCAAAGGGGTTAAATTTGGTAGGGCGACAGTGAAGGAAGTTGTAGCCTATAGAAATGGAGACATCGATAGGGAGGAAAAAGTTATGGTGAGGGGTGTTTGTGGTTTACGGGGGTGCGGCACGTGGATGTGGGGAGTGGTGAATGGGTTACGAGAGGGGAGGGACGCATGGTGAGAGGAGGTGTGGAATTGACAGCGGAGCTTTGGCAGTGGGTGCGTGGGTTGGATGCGCAACAATGGGGAAGCCTAGTGTGGGCTTGGCGCAGGATAGGGAGGGTTTTGGCCCTCCCAATACCTTTTTCTTTTATTAAATAAATTTTTTATATATTGGAAATAAATAAATAAATATAATATATTTTTATTATCATACATAAATAATATATGTGTATGGATCTTAATATATTTATAAAATAGAATATACTTGTATTATAATACATCTATATTATGATAAATAAAGCTTAATATAAATTATTCTAAAATTAATCTTAAATCATTATATGAAATTTAACAAATTTAATACATGGATTAAATAATTAAATATGTTAAATTCCAGCATAGTTGGATAATGGAAAAACAACCTTATTTTACAAATGTAAATATATTTCCATTTAATTATTATTATAATTATTCTTTATATTAAATAATTACTCATCATACAATGTTAAATCTAAATCAATAAACCATGTTTGATTATTGCATTTAAGTATGAACTCACTACTTCCTCTCAACATATGCATATTAAAATGGAATTCTTGATTTTGTGTTTAAAGGAAGACTTGTAGAAATCTGTATAAATAACAAGGACGATTTCAGTTATATTTTAAATTGTAAGAAACAACACATCCAAAAAACTAATTTTCTTAATAAGAATGAATCACTTAGTATCACATGGAAAGAAAATTAAAAATAAAGATAACCTCATTTCATTATATAATACTACCAAAAAAAAATTTATATTTTTTTTTTCAAGAAGAGAACTATTATAGGACGATAATATTTTCATTTAAAATAAATCTTCAACATCCATGTAGCACTAAATTTCCTTCAAATGTAATACTAACTAATTGTTGCAAACCATTACAAGGAGATTCCAACAAGGAAGAAAGCACATTTTCTTTTTGAGCAAATAACATAACAATATATATTTTTTTGTGACTACAATATAAATTTCCAATGAACCAACTTTTATTTCACAATGGAGATTTCAACAATTTTATTTTAAAGGAATCATTCATCTTACAAATTTTCTTTTCAAATGAACTTACACTTCTAATACCCTTTTTCCAATATATCTACAATATTCAAGTAGACAAATTACAAAGCTTATTTACAAGCTTGAATTAGGTTACTCAACAGAAGTGTCACAGATTTACAAGTGAGTCCAAATCACAAAGAGGATGCTTTGCAAGACAAGAAAATTTTCAAATAGCCACATTCGTGAGATTACATTGAGAGTAATATCCACACAAAGGAAGAAGGACACAAGATAAACCAAAGTGAAAAGAGACTCCAACCAAACTACCCACTTGAGCTCAAACTCCAAGAGAACAAGGCTTGTTTAACCACCCAACATTTAGGCCATGCCATCATGTATCCTCATTAGAAAATCGAATACTTTATAAAATCAAGATATGTGACTAAATTAATTATCCAACATAAAATAATTAGGCACAAATCACATAGAAAAGTGTTAGTATCCACAATCTCAAATAAAATGTTTCAATCTACTAATCTAGTCAAATTGGCGCTACGCGCCCCAAATAACCATACATGTCCATGAAGGAAAACCAACATATCATAATGTCCAACATATGTCAAAATCCATGTTAATTCATAACTATGGGTTGAGAATTCAACAGTTAATTGAGGCTAGAAAAATGTGGGCACTACACTTTTCACCAAAGGAAAAAAAAAATCAATTTTTGGTCGTCCAAATCATGGGCAAATGGACTACAATCTTATAGGATTTTTTTTAAAAATACCAAGTCATTGAATTTTGAGAGTTTAAAATAGCTAAATTTTTCCATTTTTTTAAAAAATTACTAGTTTAGAAACTAGATTCTGGATGCTATGATTCATATTCATATTAGTTTTTCTAGTTTTGAGTGCACACATTTCTAATAATCCCTACAAGTTGATATTTTGTTGTTATTTGCAATATGAAGTCCACTTATGACCCCTTTTTGGCCCCCAAACTTGCTGCAGTTACCCCTTGGCTATCACAATATGTATCAATGATGTTAACTGTGGCATGCGAGCATGGATAAATACATGAGTTTTAATTATAAACACCAAGCTTGGCTTATTAAACCACTTAACATAAATGGGTGGCATGTAACAATGTTTGTTTGATCTTTGTTGTAATTAAAAAGGGGGATGACATGCATTAATGTTTTGTTTATATTTGTGGCATATTAGATAGGACCTCGTGAACTCAACCAAAGTCTGGGAAATGTTATTCAAACCATGTTCGTTAATGTGGAAGTTTGTGAGGAGTACGTGATGGTTAAGATTTGTAAGGAAAGGTTTTAGGTTTATGGAAATTTAATGCATGTCTTGAATCCTCGGGAATGGTTAGCTTCCCTAATAAGAAAACTCCAAATGCACTCACATTTCATCTCCCTTTGCTCATTTGCATTGTTTTGTTTTGATGGGCTCTTTTTGGGGTTATAGAGATATTGGAATTTTATCCCCACTATGCTTGTTTTGTGGCCATGAATGTGATTTTGAATGTGGATATAGTGCGGCTTGGTTGCAAAAATAAATGCTTTAGGAATTGTATTGTTATTTTTCATTTTTAGAGGAAATTTTAGGAGAAAGAAAGTTGAGTTGAGCGAGATAAAGCATATCACAGGCATGAGCTTCTTCCTCATATTTTAAATCTTAATCATTATATCTTGTTAATAGCTTTCTGGGTATTTTTATAAGTATGGGTTTCAAGATTGGACATTTTCAATCTATTATTTAAGGATTTATGTGATGAGTTTTGTAGAAAAATATTCTATATTTATTTCAAACTACTTAATAGATTGCATGTTGAAATGGTATACAATTTTGTGTATGAAGGATAAATTGCATAAAGTTTTGTGTGAACGAATTTTATAATGCATTAGAACTGTTTATTTGGATAACATGTGGAAATGACATATAGATTTACGTATTGAAGGCTATATTATTATCTTGGTATGCGTATTTTAATAAAAATACATTAGATTATAGGAATGGATTGTGTTTTACCATCTGGGTATAAGTTATTGTGTGAATGAAACGAGTTTAAGGAAATTATGAACTATGTTTTATATTGGTTTTTCTTATTTTGAAAATAAAATGAATGAATAAAAATGGAAATGTGTTCTGTTATGCATATTGATATAGGAATAATAAATGTGATTATCCCAGTTTGGACTCCATTTCAATGTTTATAATTATTATATTTTTGGTAGACTGTTTGAATATAGTCCTTAGGAGGATGTGGGTTATCTATTTTTTCTTCCATATTTAAGTCCATTGTAGGGTATTAATAATATTTTTTTCTTGGATTGGAATTTCTATAAGATATGCAATTAAATATCTATTTCTTTTCCCATGGATACAAATACTTTATATATAAACTAGTATTTTGGTTGTGAGATTTTATAACTTATTAACATGGTACTCTATATAATAACACAATACTCTATAATGTAATTGTATATTTAATTGGTGTTGTTGCAAAACAAAACTCTTAGCAATGATTCAAATATTATTGTTTCAAGGAATCAATTTCATCTTATAGATAAGAATGTGTTTTATGATTGAATTCCTTAATGAGGGAGGAATTATAGAAACTATGGATAGTTGATATATGCTTCTTTCCTATGAATGATATGGGTGTTGTATTTTTTTGTCACCCTAAAAATCCCCCCTCTTTTTTTAATTCAAATTCAAAAATTTTGAGCTCACGCTCTCTAGAAGTGTTCAAGTAAAGTTGGAAGTCTGAAAAGATAGAGAAATTCATGCTTTGAAGTTGTTTAAACTCTCCAGTTTGCGTGGTTTGACAAATTTTCCGTTTCCCCATCTGGACCTGTGAAAATTCTATTACATCCTCCATTTGAATGAAATTTCCCATATTTTCTATTGTCATGGATCATCGAATCTTGTATTGTTCTCAATTCCTTGGTTCATGAAATAATTTTGAAAATCGGGTGCAAAATGGTGGAGTTTTCTTCTTCTTTGTATTTTTCCACAGTCGTGAATGATGGGCATTTTCTTCCCCATCAAATTTTGGCTCCATTATCCATGGGTACATGGACATATCTAATTGGAGGTAGGCCGACAAAGCAATTTGTGTTTTTGAGCCTTTATGTAAAAAGCGCTAAAAGTCATAAAGTGACCCGCAGGCCCGATCATGCTATGAGGAAAAAATTCAAATGTTGAGCTCACATCAAAAGAGTCAAAGTGGGGAGACAGATCAGCGGGGAGATTTGAGAATTTGAGCCTTTTTCATTTAAGGGGCTTAAAGTTACAAAGTGACCTGCAACCCCACTAAACACAAAGGAAAAAGTCAAATCTTGGGCCCTCTGTTGGAAAGTCAAAGCGGGGAAGTGGGCTGGCAGAGAAATTTGAGGTTTTGAGCCTTTTTGTAACAAGGGCTAAAAGGCATAAAGTGACCTGTAGCCTTGATCATGCTATAAGGGAGAAAGTCAAACATTAAGCCTGCATCGAAGGTCAAAGCAGGTGGGTCGGCCGGCAGAGCAATTTGTGTTTTTGAGCTCACATTGAAAAAAGATAAAATTATAAAAGTGGCCTGCGACTTTGTCTCCACTCAAGTGAGGCCACATGTCAAGACCATATCAAAAGCGGGTGAGCAGGCCAAAATGTTCCAAAATGCTAAATCTCTATAAAGTCACAATCCTCCATGCCCACTCCAATAAATTTCTCCCACGTGGATGACTCTGATTTAAAGTTTCAAAGGCAAGATGAACGGTTCAAATTCAAAGTTACAAAATGAGTGTAATGGCTGCATTATGAAAATTATGCTTTTTCTTGGCATTTACGTCTCTCTGTGAATCAAGAATCTAAATGGACGCGAATGGTTGAAAAGATATTGTAAACTGTTTCTTGCTAAAAATAAGAAGTTGTAACCATTTATTCAAGGATATTTAATGGCTTCTTCATGCCATTTTACAGGTTTGGCAATTGATCTTATAAACTCACGAGTGCATTGTACTTAGAGAAAGCAAAAGAGATATCCATTTTCTACTTTCCTCCATTCTCCAATTTCTTCCATTCCCACATTATGTACAACTCATGTTTCAACATAAATACAATAAGAAGGATTTTGTAACATCTTTGATGAGGAGATTTTAGAAACTTTGAGTTCGCAATATTATCTCGTCTTGTTTCCATTTGTAGGGTTGTTTCTTCTCATAAATGCATGTGTTAAAGTTTCTGACTAATGTGTGCATGAATCTGATTTCCTACCTGCAACATTAGTTTCCCTATTTCATTTCTCACTCCCTTTCCCACCTTCAGACAAATTATTCCCTAGCAAGAGATTGCTAGCTTTATTGTAGGGTTAGTGGAGTGCCCCTGTTCGATCCTTGGTCGAAAGGCCACCACAGAAATCCACACTTTTTCATGCATGCATACATGGAAACTCCACCGGTTAAGTAGTGGGACTTAGATTCCCAGAGCATTGACAAGGAATTGAAAAATTTTTCCACCTGAAAAATTCCCTCACCAACAATTTTTGGCACCCACAGTGGGGCAGATTTAGTAGCATCTGCACCTGAATGCGACCGCAAGGTAAGAAAATTCAAAATTCAAAAAAAAAAGAGAAAAATTTCTGTAATTCGAATGGCTATATGAGCCACATAGATTCTAATCATGGCTATTCCAGGAAACACTCCTGTTGAAAGACCTGAATTTCTCTTCCACATCCAAGAATATGTTTCTTCGGATTTGAGAGAAGCTATCTAACATAATAGACAAAGTATCAATCACTAATTTATTGCCATGAGAATTTTGGACCTTGAATAAGAATGCACTGTTAAATTGGAGAGGCAAAGAAAAATTCCAGCACCGCAAAGAAGAGCATAGATTTTTGAGCTGGCGGATAGAAAATTCACCTAGCAATAGAGACAAGGAGGACAAATTGATCCCATTTTTGAGGAACTTCAAAGGAGACAAGAGCTACTCAAAATCCAAAGGCTTCCTTTTCAAGAAACCAAAAATGTTGGGAACCTAAGTGTTTCCAATCCTTTGGATGGTGAATTTCCATACATCAACGAGAACCTTGTAGACTTCATTGACGTGAAGAATGAAGAAGAAGCTAGAGAAAGAGAGGCAAAATCTGACGAAGAAATAAGAGCTCAACTAAAAGAAATCAAAAGACTTCAAGCCAAGGTAGATGAAAGAGCAGTAGTAGAAGTCACAACCTTAGCAAGGTTGGAAGCTAGAAAATAGAAATAGAATGGGGGATCATGATCGTGAGGCCCGTAGGTCTAATGTACCATGGGGAGGAAACACTGGTCCACTTGCTCTTGCTCAACCACTCCATACCAAGAGGCTCAAGAAAAAACTTCCCAAAATTCAGAGGGGATGGTTCTTAGCTCCCTGAAGAACATGTAGCAGCATTTATCATCACTTACGGTGTGTTGGGCATTGAGGATGAAGATGTGTCAGTCCAACTCTTTGTGGATTCACTTAAAGAGAAAGTTTTTGAATGCTTCTACATGCTACCACTAAGGTTTGTCACCGATTGGGAGGATATGAGAAGTGCATTCGAACACAGGTTCAAGATCACAGAATATTGTCAGGATCTTCTGGTCTAATTAGTACAAATGAAGAAAGAAACCTCTGAGTCAATGAGGGACTTTGTAGCAAGATATGATAGAGTGATAAGAAGGATCCCTGAAGATGTGGTGCCTTCTAAAAATAATTTGAAGAGGTTTTTCATCAGTGCTTTGCCATGAGAAGTAGGTTTCTTCCTTAGAAGAGCCCAATCAAGAACATTGAGCGAAGCCAAGGACTATGCAATAGAAACCGATGATGATCTAATCATTTATATAAAGGTGAAAGGCCCCAATGGAAAGCAAAAGAGTCAAAATTCAAACTCTGTCGCCACATATCTGATGTTTGAAAAAATGGCAAATGACTTGGTTGACTTGAAGAAGTAGCTATCTCATATCATAATGCAGAATGCTTCAAGGAGACCAAACCCTCCAGATAGGCCAAGGATTTCTCCACCTCCTGGTCAGCTTGCTCTTGAAGCACCACCAGTCAATGCCATCTGTGACACCAAAGAGCCAAAGGAGGAAGCAGAAATTGATGAAACTGAAGAATAAAATGTGGAAGACTATGAAAAGTATCTTGATGTCAAGGAAGTTGATATGCATAATGGCCTAATTGAGTGCATTGATGATGAAGATGAGGATGATGAAGAAGTTCCAAGTTTCTCATGTGTTGTTTTCACTCATGCATGATCCAGGAAAGGTGCTTCATCCTCAATGGTTGCGGAAAAGGATAAGAAGAATAAAAAATATTCTCCTCCAGAGGTCACATAAAATAAAATCATCAGTAGAGGATCACCATTACCACCTTCTATGGAGTCATCCAAAGAAAAACCAGACTCATTGGTTTTCAGAGATCATGTTACTATACCAAGTAAGTCATCTAATTCTTCTCCTAGCTCAAAAGTTGCTAAGAACAATTCTCCTTTAAATGTTGTTCCTGTAAAAACATCTAAGGTTCAATCAAAAGCTACACCCTCACCCGATTCCAAGCCAATTACTACACTCAAAAAGGATAATTCAACACCCAAAGTAGCAAAGTCATTACCATGTAAATCTTCCTCCATTTCCGGAACCTCATCCTCGCTCACCATAACCCCATTTGACTTTTTGGAACATGCAAGAAAAACCGAAGTCCATCTCTCATAAATAAAATACCTACAAACACACCCTACCCAGTTTGACAGGTTCATTAATACAGTTCATGGTGGTAACCCTGTATCCTTGAGTCCTAATTCTAAAGGCTTACTACCCACACCATCCACACCACCTTCCCAAACACATGCTATCCCTCAGTGCCTCCAAAACCAACAGGGTTGAACCTTTCTACCTATCACTCCTCATTAAAGGCTTCCAGCTAAATAATTGTATCATAGATTCAGGAGCCTCAGACAATGTGATGCCAGCCAAAGTTGTAAATGATCTAAGCCTCACCCTGACCCAAGTAAATGGAATTTTCTACTCAATGGAATTCAAACAAGTGCCATTGGTAGGAAAAATCAAATATGCACAGGTAGCACTAGTTTATTTTCTAGAAAATAAGGTGCTCCTAACCATACTGGTAGCAGACATCCCATCATCCTTTGGTATTCTATTGAGTAGGAGTTTTTGTAGAGACCTGGGTGGAGAGATAAAAATGGATTGGTCATATGCAACTATCCTAGTAAAAGGTGAGATGAAGAAGTTTCTACCAGTAAGAAAGATGAAGTTCACAGTATGAAATTCTGATGATCCGAAAGTAAATATTCTCTTTCAAGAATGTGAGCTAGGAAACTACTTCCTCACATTAGAAAAAGATGAGAACTTGCCACTTCTCATGGAGGAAGAGGAAGATAAAATTTGGATAATGGAATTTGATGGTATTCATTCTAGTGCGGGCTTGGGAGCTGGTGTAGTATTGTACTCTTCTTCCAATGAGTTGTACCCATTTTCGTACAAGCTGCAATTTAATAATACAAATAACACTGCAGAGTATGAATCACTACTCTTAGACAAGAGTGCAGTAGAGAACATGGGAATCAAGAAACTGAGATGCCAAGGTGATGCAGAGGTTGTAGTAAAATAGGTCCTCCAACAATATCAGGTGAATAATCCAAGACTTCGGCATTACAGAAATAGAGTGTGGGACTATATTGAATCTTTTGATGCATTTTGCAATGAAGCTATTCCAAGGGAACATAATGAAAATGTTGATTCTCTTGCAGTGTCTGCTTCCCTAGTGACACCTCATCCTTCTTTTGGTAAAGACAGAGTGACCATTGAAATGGTATTCAGGCCTAGTGTACCAAATAATGCAAATCATTGGCAAGTCTTCAATGATGATAACCAAATTCTATCCTTTTTAGAGAAAAAGGATAATTTAAATAATCTCTTCTTTGAAGGAGGTGAAAATCCACACCGAGAATCAGTCCCCAAAGAAGGGAAAGAATGAATTGAAGGGATTGAAGATGATGGAGTAATCAAATTGAAAGGGGAAAAATTTCCCAAAAGCCTAGTCTCTTTAGAAGATCTCTTTGACAAACATGACAGATTCATTCAAGAAAAAGAAAAGCAATCTTCTCGGTGCCCAGATGATTTTGATAAAGAAAAAATTGGTACCCCAGAGGAACCAAGGATGGTTAATATTGGAAAATGTTTCTCTTCTGAAGAAAAAGAAGGTTTGTTGCATTACTCAAGAAATACTCAGATGTCTTGGCCTACTCTTACGATGAACTCAAATCCTTCCAGCCAAAGGAAATGCATCACTCAATTCCTTTGAAGTAGGGTGTTAAGCCCTTCAGGAAGAAAAAAGATGATACAACCCAGAGATTGTTGATACCATCAAGGAGGAGGTAATAAAGGATTTTAATGCAAGGATCATCTTTCCCATCCACCATTCAACATGGATGGATAACATTGTGCCAATGTGGAATAAGAATGGTGAAATAAGGATATGTGTAGATTTTCGCAACTTGAACTAGTCATCACTAAATTACAATTATCCTCTTCCTATCATGGATCATATCCTGCAAGTAGTCACTGGATCTAAAATGCTTTCATTACTTGATGGATTCTTAGGATATAATCAAATCAAAGTGGTAGGGGAGGACCACACCAAGACAACCTTTACAACACCTTGGGGCACTTTTTCCTATAGCATAATGCTTTTTCTCCTAATCAATATAGGAGCTACATTCCAAAGGGTGATGCATTTGGCCTTCAAATATATAAAGCATTGCGTTGTCATATATCTTGATGATCTCATAATATTTTCAAAGAAGAGGGGAGATCATATCTATCACTTAGAATAGGTACTTGTAAGGTGTAGGAAACATGGCATATCACTAAATCCAAAAAAGATTTTTGAAGTCACATAAGGTAAGTTATTGGGGCACATCGTGAACAAACATGGAGCACACATTGATCCTGAGAGGATTAGATCCATTCAAGCATTAGACCTTCCCACAAGCAAGAAAGGAGTTCATTAATTCTTCAGAGAGGTGAACTTTCTTTTTCGTTTTGTGCCTGAGTTTGCTGAGTTGACGAAGCACATCACTTCCATGATGAAACCACAAGCAAAATCCAAATAGAACAATGAAGGGAAGGCATCATTCCAAGAGATAAAGAAATCCATTTCTAAGGCTCTGACTCTTGTATCTTAAGATTTTAACAAATAATTCATCATGATATGTTATGCATTGGAACATACTCTCTGCCATTCTCATTCAAAGAAATGATGAAGGCGTGGAAGCACCTATTGCTTTCATGAGTTTTCCTTTGAAAAAGTATTAGCTAAAATACAACCAATTGGAAAAGCATGCCTATGCATTGTTTAAGGATATAAAAAACTTCAGGTTTTACATCCTCAATTCCCATACGGTGGTGATGGTCCCCGAAAATGTAATCAAGTCCATCTTGACACAACATGATCCTAGAGCTAAAAGAGGAAATTGAATTGCAAAGACTCAAGAATATGACTTGGAGATTCAACCCTCCAATCTGGTAAGGGGAAAAAACTTGTGTAAGTTGATTTCTGAAGATGAAACACTCAAAGTTCAACATGGCGAAGAAAACTGTGCTTGCTCAACTTGTTCAGAAGATAACCCACAGGTTCTCTTTGTCACCACTACTGATGAGTGGTATACTGATATTGCCTATTACTTGACTCATGGAGAATTCTCTCCCCATATTGATTACAAGCAAAGGAGAACACTCAAGCAAAAGGTAGCTAAATTTTTAATCTAGAATCAGGTGCTTTACAAAAGAGGCCTGGATGGTTGTTTCCTTAGGTGTGTAGATAAAGAGCAACAAGAAAAGTTGCTTAAAGCATACCATGACCAAGCATGTGGTGGACATTTTCAGCAATGGTCACTGCACACAAGATCACTGGAGGAAGGTATTATTGGCACACCATCTTTGCAGACACTCAAGATTGGGTTTCTAAGTGCAAAGCATGCCAACAATTCATTGGAAGACGACAAATCGCTGCATTACCACTCATTCATGTGGTTATTAAAGAACCATTTTAACAGTGGGGGCTGGAATTCATTGGTGTTATGAACCCTCACTTAAGCACAAAGCACACCTATGTATTCACAACAACAGACTACTTCACCAAATGGGTGGAAGCCATTCCGGCCAAACAAGCCAACACTGAAACAATATGCAACTTCATCAAGGAGAACATCGTAGTTCATTTTGGAATGCCACAAAAGATTATAGTAGATAACGCTACCTATTTCTCTTCAAGAGAGTTGACCTAGTTTTGATATAGCTACGGAATCTCCTTATCTAACTCTTCTAACTACTATCCATAAGGAAATGGATAGGTGAAATCAAGAAACAAGAACATTGTGACCATTATCCGCAAGCTTGTAAATGAGAATCAAAGGAATTTCCATAAAAGGTTATATGACGCATTGTGGGTTGATAGGATCACTCCCACGAAGGCAATAGGTATGTCACCATTCCAACTGTTGTATGGAGTTGAAGTAGAAATTCATCTCAAGATCAAGATGCCAGGTCTCAAGCTACTACAAGCAATAGAAGATGGTCAATATAAGGATTCCATTGACAAGAGGATCCTCTTTCTTGAGAATCTAGATGAAAATAGACTCAAAGTGGTGGATTGTTGGTCAAAGAATACTTGTCAAAGATCACACAAGGATTCCGTGCAGGATAGAAGGCCCAAAACCAAGGGCATGAAAGAATAGGAAGGACCTGCGTGCGGAAGGCAAGTTTAGATTTCAAGACTTAGCTGGTTTTTGAGCATAAAGACCTATTTTTAGAAGATGGCGTGTGGAACACATCAACGATGCAAAGATATGCACAACATACATTTTCTATCTTTGGAGAAGCGGTTTGAAGTGTTTATGCATGAAGACAAGATAATAATAGAATTGACACTTTAGTTAACTGCAAGAGGACTGTAGATAGCACACTTGCATTTGTGGCTATGATTATAAATGGTGTGTGGCTATCAATAGCATGCGACCTATTTTTGGAATAGATAATTGGTGAAGGGAAAGTCCCCGCCCTATATATATGATGTTAGGTGCATATGAGATAGATATACAGATATATAGATAAATACAGAGAGAGAGAGCTAGATGTATGGAAGCAGATGTTGTTGGGGTGTGGAGCCTATTTTTTGTCTTCTTAAATCAATGTTGAAGTGTTGGAGCTTGAATGGTTAATTTGGAGACTTTAGGAGAATTCTACAGTCATTTGCTGTGATGTGGTTATGCAGTCATTTTGCTGTTGTTGTTAACATGTTGTTAATTGTCTGTTAACGTCAGGACTATTTTTCCAGCTGTGGGAAGTTGAAAGATCACGACTTTCAAACTTCTAGGGTCAGATTTAGGACTTCTTAAGAAGATTTTAATCCTATAAATAGAGGTGTTAGGGTATCTTGAATATATCTTGAGTGTTCAAGAGGTCTTGAGTCTTAATGATCAAGAGGTGATCAAGAGTGATCAAGGTTAAGCAATTGGGTGTCAATTGTGGTTTAGATGTGGTTTAGCATCTTTGGAATTCTGTTGTGAGTTCATAACTGAGAGAAGATTGTGAGAGTTGTTTTACTCTTGTT
Source organism: Taxus chinensis (assembly GCA_019776745.2). NCBI lineage: Eukaryota > Viridiplantae > Streptophyta > Pinopsida > Cupressales > Taxaceae > Taxus > Taxus chinensis. The sequence goes on along the minus strand of CM034148.1, from coordinate 950,204,441 downwards.
GATAATAAAATTTGAGCAAGGTCTTGGTGGACGTAGCCCACATTGGGTGAACCACGTTAAATATTGTTTTGTCTTCTTTTGTGCATTATTCATTTATGTTGTTATATTTCTGCAAGTATAATTCTTCTATATAGTTTCCTACTGCTATTATTTGAGGAATTGTTTCCGCATATTTGTTCTCTAATTCCTAACAATTGGTATCAGAGCTTTGGTGGTTTTTTACTGAAGTTGTAAATCACAAGGAAAGTTTAGCTTAAGTGGGAGCTATGACAGATAAGGGAAGATCAAGGGTTGAGAAGTTCAATGTGCAGAAATTTGGTTTGTGGAAGATGTAAATGGAGTATTACTTATATCAGAAGGATCTCCATGTTCCTTTGGCTAGAAAAGAAAAGAAACCTATAGCCATGTCGGATGAGGATTGGGAGTTGCTAGATAGAAAAGCACTCGGGGAAATTCGTTTATGCCTTGCATTTGCGGTTGCTTTTAACATATCGCAGGAGAAGACCACATAAGGTCTCATGAGTGCATTGGGGAAGTTATATGAAAAACCCTCTGCCTCTAATAAAATATTTTTGATGAAAAAGTTATTTAATATGAAGATGTCTAAGAATGGTTCTGTTAATGATCATTTGAATGAATTTAATACGGTTGTGAGTATGTTAAACTCAGTAAAAAATGACTTTGATGATGAGGTCAGGGCTTTGTTGATTTTGTGCTCCTTGCTAGATAGTTGGGATAGCTTGGTTACGGCTGTAAGTAATCCAGTCTCTAATAACTCAAAGATGAAGTTTGAGGATGTAATAGGTGTGATCCTAAGTGAGGAAATATGAAGGAAGAGCACTGGAGATTCTTCTACTTCTTGAAATGCTTTGATGGTGGACAGTAGAGGGAGACAAAAGAACAGAGGGAAAGGTAACCATGGGAAGTTGAATGATCACGGAAGGTCAAAGTCCAAGAGTAATTTAGAATGTTGGCATTGTGGGAAGGTTTTCATGCTAAGAAAGATTGTTGGGCTCTTCGGGATAAGAAGAATAAGGAGGAAACTAAAGAGGTAAATTTGGTAGTAGGTGATGTTTGTCAAGACACCTTAATTCTTTCTTTAGATAATATTGCTGAATCTTTGGTGTTAGATTCAGGGGCTTCTTTCCATGCCACCCCACATAGACATTACTTTACTGATTTTGTTCAAGGTGATTTTGGACATGTATATCTTGGTGATGATGAACCATGCAACATAGTAGGGAAAGGTTGTGTTCGGGTGAAAATGTAGAATGGGAACACATGGCTACTTAAGGATGTTGGGCATGTGCCTAAGTTGAGGTGGAACTTGATATCAGCGGGACAGCTGGGTAGTGATGGCTGTATGGTCAGTTTTACAATGGATTCTTTGAAGGTTACCAAGGGAGCTCTTGTGGTTGCAATAGGTAAGAAAAATTGTACTTTGTATTTAACTAGTGGTGCTGATTATTGCAATTTAGTTGCTATAGATGGAGATGTAACTTTGTGGCACCAGAGACTCGGTCATATGAGTCATAAGGGCAAGCAGATTATAAAGGATAGGTTGCTAGGATTAAAGGAGTTAGATTTAGAACTATGTGAGGACTGTGTTTATGGGAAATGAAGTAGATGAGATTCCTCAAGGTTGGACCTACCAAGAAGGAGGGTAAGCTAGAGTTAGTGCATACATATGTATGGGGGCCAACTAAGGTAAAATCTATTGGTGGTTCATGTTATTACGTCACTTTCATTGATGATGTAACTAGAAAAGTTTGGGTATATTGCATTAGAAAGAAATATGATGTGTTTGAAACTTTCAAAATATGGAAAGACTTGGTTGAGAATGAAACAAGTCTCAAGTTGAAATGTCTCAGGTCGGATAATGGAGGGGTATATTGCAGAAATAAATTTCTTGATTACTATTCAGTAAATGGGATCTGCAGGCAAAGAACGGTTCCAAATACTCCACAGGAAAATGGAGTGTCATAGAGAATGAACAAGACAATCATGGAGTGTGCTAGGTGCATGAGGTTACATGAAAGGCTGCCACTCATGTTTTGGGTGGAAGTGGTAAGCATAGCTATTTATCTGATTAACAGAGGACCCTCTATGGCTCTAGATGGAGGTATACCTGCGGAGGCTTGGTCTAGTAAGAAAATTGATTACTCATTTCTTAGAGTATTTGGATGTGAGGTATTTTTTCACATTGATAAAGATGATAGGACCAAGTTAGAGGCTAATTCTGAGAAATGCACCTTTGTTGGATATGGTGAAGATGATTTTGGTTTCCGTGTTTGGAGTCTTAAAGACAAGAAAATATTTCGGTCTAGAAATATTGTCTGTAATGAAAAAATCATGTATAAAGATCAGTTGTAGGAACAGAAAGAGGAATCAAAGAAAGAATACATAGTGTTAGAGGACATTGCAGACAACAAGGTGTCTATGGGGCCGGTTTAGGTACAACATGTTCTGGCATAGCCAGTTTAGGTACCTACTCATCAGGAACTCCAAACTCTTGAGGTGAGAAGGTCTTCTAGGGTAAAAAGGGAACTTGAATAATTTACTCCATCTTTGAATTATTTATTGTTCACTGATAGTGGAGAGCCAAAGTGCTTTGAGGAAGCAGTGCAGGTGGATGCCAAAAAGAAGTGGGAGCAGACCATGGATGAAGAGCATAGATCTCTTATGGAAAAATGGACTTGGGATCTGGTGGAGCTACCTGAGGGCAAGAGAGCATTGCAGAACAAGTGGGTGTATAGAATCAAAGAGGAAGATGGAGGTAGGAAACGATACAAGATCCGGTTGTGGTCAAAGGATTTACACAGAAGAAAGGTATAGACTTTGATGAAATTTTTTGTCTGGTTGTTAAAATGACTTCTATTAGGACTATTCTTGGTTTAGTTGCAGTAGAAGACATGCACTTAGAATAGTTGGATGTGAAGACTACATTCCTTCATGGTGAGTTGGAGGAGGAATTGTACATGCAGAAACCACAGGATTATGAGGTCAAAGGGAAGGAGAGGTTAGTGTGAAAACTGAAGAAGAGCTTATATGGCTTGAAATGGCCTGAAATAAGCTCCATGGTAGTGGTACATGAAGTCTGACAGTTTTATGTAGTAGCAGGGTTACTCCAGGTGTCACTCAGACCATTGTGTGTACATCAAGAAGTTTCTTGATGGTAGTTATCTTATTATGTGCCTATATGTAGATGATATGCTTGTTGTAGGGAAGAACATGCAGGAAATAAAGGTACTCAAGAAGAAACTAGGTGACTCATTTGCTATGAAGGATTTGGGGGCAGAAAAACAAATCCTTGGTATGAGAATAACTCGAAACAGGAAGGAGAGGAAGCTGGTATTATATCAAGAAGAGTACATAAAGAAGGACTTGGAGAGGTTTAGTATGTAGGATGCTAAACCGGTTGGTACTCCTTTGGCAGGTCACTTTAAATTATCAAAGGAGAAGAGTCCCAAGATTGAGGAGGATAGAATCTAGATGTCTAGGGTATCATACTCATCAGTAGTTGGTAGCTTGATGTATGTTATGGTATGCACTAGGCCTGACATTTCCCATGCATTGGGAGCAGTGAGTAGGTTTATGAGTGATCAAGGTAGAGAGCACTGACAGGCAGTAAATTGGATCCTTTGGTATTAAAGAGGGACCATGGGAGTAGCATTGTGTTTTAGTGGATTAGACACTACATTACATGGATATGTAGATTCAGACATGGCAGGAGATTTGGACAGCAGGAGGAGCACGACAAGTTATGTTTTTACGGTTGGTGATACAACGGTGAGTTGGATTTCATGGTTACAAAAGGTTATGGTTTTTTCAACCATAGAGGCTGAGTATATTGCTGCCACAGAAGCAAGCAAGGAGATTATTTGGCTACAACAGTTGCTTGATGAGTTGGGTCATAAGTAGGAAGTTGGGAGAATACATAGTGATAGTCAGAGTGCTATTCATTTGGCGAAGAACTTTGCTTTCCACTCTAGGATGAAGCATATTCAACTGAGATATCATTTCATCAGGGTATCTTTGGAAGAAGATAAGTTGAAGCTGGAAAAGATTCATACTAGTCAGAATCCTACGGATATGATGACCAAGGTGGTTACAAAGGAGAAGTTGAAGTTGTGTTCAACTTTGATTGGCCATCATGGTTGATAATGAAGGGTTAAGAACTTTGCTCTGTGGAAACAGTCCCCAAGTGGGAGATTGTTGGGGTGTGGAGCCTGTTTTTGGTCTTCTTGAATCAATGTTGAAGTGCTAGAGCTCAAACGGTTAATTTTGTTGACTTCAGAAGCATTCTGTAGTCATTTGCTATGACGTTTCTGTGCAGTTACTGTGCCGTTGCTGTTAACATGTTGTTAATTAGTTGTTAACATCGGGACTATTTTTCCAGCCATGGGAAGTTGAAAGATCGTGACTTTCAAACTTCTAGGGTCATCTTTAGGACTTCTTAAGAGGATTTTAATCCTATAAATAGAGGTGTTAGGGTATCTTAAAGATATCTTGAGTGTTCAAGAGGTCTTGAGTCTTAATGATCAAGAGGTGATCAAGAGTGATCAAGGTTAAGCAATTGGGTGTCAATTGTGGTTTAGATGTGGTTTAGCATCTTTGGAATTCTGTTGTGAGTTCATAACTGAGAGAAGATTGTGAGAGTTGTTTTACTCTTGTTGATAATAAAATTTGAGCAAGGTCTTGGTGGACGTAGCCCACATTGGGTGAACCACGTTAAATCTTGTCTTGTCTTCTTTTGTGCATTATTCATTTATGTTGTTATATTTCTGCAAGTATAATTCTGCTATATAGTTTCCTACTGCTGTGGTTTGTGGAATTTTTTCCACATATTTGTTCTCTAATTCCTAACAGATGTATGTATGTATGTATGTGTGTAACAAAGAATGTACGCATATGATTAAACTACTGTATCATTTCCATACATGCATTGTGGAATGATGGATTAGTTATGAATCTATATGTTACTTCCTTCATCATGTTAACATCCTATTACAACAACCCTAAAGAGGGACCTGGTACCTTTGCGCACTTTGGACAAGTGCTCAGTCTAGGATGAGTGATGTGCCAGCATGACTAGGGTGTTATCTGGTAAATTCTAGGCTGCATCATTGGTTCTGTTTCCGGGACCTCTTTTTCAGTTGTTTTCAGGATGGTTCACGATGAAGATGTACCGGTTAACTCTAGCAAGTATTGAGAAATGGATAAACGATCTGGAGGAAAAATACGCACGTTGGTTCAGTAGTGGATCTGAGTTTAACACACACACTTGGGTAGTACAGAACCTATATGACAACTTATATGAGAGCTTTTTTGCTATTTTTCTAGTAGAACTATATGAGTGGCTTACTGCTTATGCATCTTAGTGGAATTGAAGGTATTGCACACTTGTCTAGGCATAGGAAGGATTTCATGGCCACTATGATGCTAATCTAATCTATACTCATGCAATGGATACATGGTTTTGTGGTGTTCTAAACAGTTATATTCTTGAATATTAAATTTCAGTGTACTCTTACCTAAAGGTATTTGAATTCTAGTATTTTCGGTACCTAAGAGGAACATATTTGCAAGGTATTCCACTAATGATCAAGATCTTAATGGTAACTTTGAACCTGGAGAGTAAACTGATGGCTAAAATTCACCATGCATGGGGGTAGGAACAGGTTTGGTTTAAGATGTCAGACATAGTGATAGAGAAGAAGAGAGAGAAAAGGAGGTTTAAGTATAATGAGGCACGTGAGAGGGAGATAGAGAAGCAATGTTACATTGTAAAGAGTATGTCATGGAGGAGAGAGATGGCTCGTGAAGGATTTACAGCTCACATAAAAAACGTGGAGCCAGAGCATTAGGAACTCCCCCATCTTGGAAAGCATGATAGAGATCCCCCTCAGCCTCACACAGAAATGTGCCAGTAGAGAATACTTAGACCGGGGTGTGCATCTTAATCCACCTAGTGACCTAGACCTTGCACTTGGTTTTTCAGTATCTAGTATGACAAGTAACCGACAAACTAACTTGGGAAGTAAGAGAGTAGGAATATGTCATGCATCAAGTACATCAATGGTAGGACATACAAATTTAATGTCATTTGGAGGAGCATTATTAGGTGCATCATCTACATAGAATGTGAGCACCTAGAATGTTGGATTCACCTTTGGAAGTGTAACTACTTCACAGACTGTAGGGATTCAGTATAGTACTTCTATTGGAGCACAGGGGAGTACATCTACAGGTCCTATTCCAACTACATGTGGCGGATTAGGAGGTATAGGTGGTTCTAGTTCTAGTGGATTTGGTGGTTCTGGAGGAAGAGGGAAAACAAGAGGTTCCAGATCAGGTGGTTAAGGCCCGCAACAACCACATAATATCTATATGGAGATGTCTCTTCATCTTCCAAAGTATAGAGGTATAGAGGATGCTACCAAACATGTGCATATATGTGTGAAATAATGTGGCACACCAAAGGGATCATGACTGCTGAGTGAAAGGAAAGTCAGTTCGCCACTACATTATAGGTGCACGCATACAACTGGTATAGGAAATTTGACCCTGATCAAACTTGTGTGGATTATACAGCATTAAGAGATGCTTTCTTGAAAGAGTTCCATATACCTGAGTTTGAGCATAAGAGTATAAGTGTGCTCAAGGATATCAAACAAGGCACTATTGAGAGTGTACATGAGTATGATGCTCATTTTAAGACACTTTTATCTAATTTGTCTTATTATATTCACGCTAGCCAACATACACAATGGTTTTTTCGAGGATTGATTACACCTTTTAGAAGGGAACTGTCACATAAGACATATAATGATCCATGTGAAGCACTGGAAGTAGCTTTACGTGTTGAGGTAGTTGGGAGCATTGACACTGGTATTAGTCCATTCTTAGAGGCACATATTTCAGCTATGGCAAAGTAGTTAGAGAAGCTATCAACAAATTCAGCCCATGAAACGCGCTCAGGAATTTGGTGTACAGATTGTGAAGTGGAATGTCACACTAAGGATAGTTACCCTCGCCAATATGTATGCTCATTTCTATTGGACTGTGAAAATTTTCATTTGAATCATGATGCTAGTCATTTTCCTTTGTTACAACGCATGATAAGGAAGAATGTATCTTGATTTTACAAAATTTATAGGTCCATGACCCATGGTACTAAGGATTTTTGGCTAATTGGTCAGATCCAGGATGCTATAGACCTTGGGGTATGACAGACAAGTATAACAGATAGTTCTAAGTGTAAGAATGAGCACCATGATTGGGATCATAATCAAACATGCTATGACAGGAATGAGGGGTGTTTTGAAGGAGGTCATGGAAGGGGATGTGGATATCATGGTGGATATAGAGGATGAGGTCATGGTGAAGGAAGAGGTGAGTTCCCTCGTGGAACATGTTATACGTGTGGATCTCCTAACCACTATAGGTGTGAATGTCCTCAGAATATTACATGTTCTTTCTGTATAAAGAACCATAGCTATGAAGAGTGTCCGAACTTATATGAGCATCTGAGTAAGTAGCATGTAAGATAACAAAGGCATTGGGATCGTTAGAATCTAGCGCGTGGTAGAGAATCAGTGGATGTCCAAGATAACCAAAGGGATTGAGGCATTGACAGTGAAGATTACTACATGCATTGAAGCAGCACGCACGAGAGAGGAATTGCACAAGAAGCCTACGATCACTAAGGAGGAGGTTTTACATGTGAGGTACCCAGATCCTATTCATCAAAAGGAATTTTACTAGGATACCATGGAAGTGCTAAGGAATATTTAGGGTTAGATACAGTACCTCAAGGAGAAAAAAAAAAGCATCAGAGATAGTCCAAACTGATATTGATGATCTATGAGAGGTGTGCAAGATGTTGCGCCAGGAGAACATTATTCTGCTATTAGGAAGTTGGTTAAAAGGGAACACTCCACGCGTAGGTCTTGATACCAGATGACAAATTATGCATGTAAATCTTCCCCCTGATAGCATTGACTATGACAAAGAAATTACTTTGAATGTTGTTATGGATGGGTGGCTATTGAGAAATATATTGATCGATACAGCGACAAAAGTAAATGTGCTTATATTAGATGCATGGGTACAAATGGGGAGGCCTCCATTGCATCCATCATCTAATGTGTTGTTTATGGCAAACAGGAGTAAGGCCACTCCCATAGGATCTTTGAAATCTGCATCTATAACTATATAAGGGGCCAAGTTCATTGGGGATTTTGAGGTATTAACACTTAAACAAGCCGACAATTTTCTAGCCCTACTTGGATGCCCTTGGTGTTATGCAAATAATGTTGACTTGAGATTCAATAAGGGGTATATCAGATTTGAAAACAAGGAGGAAAGGGTTGTGATACCTTTGACAAATGGAAAGTCTACACCATATGTTGAACCTCTAAGTGAGGAGGATTTAAACAAAGTCTATGTACGCGCTATTCAAGACCCATAGGTCAATCAGCCATCAAAAGAAGGCATCCTACAGTGGGAGGATTCTCATTCTGTTAGTGATACTACGAGTATTGCTTACGACAATTGGGCTCATGGTACATATGAATTAGTAGGACGTGAGGTGAAAAGCGTGCTTGCATGCAAGAATGGAATTCATTCAATTTGATGGATAGGTAGCACAATACCTTGGTATACAAGGATAGAAGATCTTCTTGCCTTTCTAAGGGCCATGGAAGCACAGTGGACATATCAAGTTAAAAGGAGATATATGTTGGTCTATACACTATGCATGACAACAGTGCGATAGTGGGTAGTTCATAGAGATAATCTTATAAATTGGGAAGAGATTGGAGTCATTTTGTTTACTAGGTTTATAAGGAACAATTCACCTACGCAAATCTACACTTATCATGGTGATCAACCTGCTCATCATCACATTCAACAGTGTGAGAGACTTTGGACAGAAGGATAGGAAGCATTACCACCTTCACTCTGGGTGCATAGATTGTATTCTATGCTACAAGGATGTGCATGTGCTTGGTATCTATATGCAAAACTACATTGAAAAAATGGGAACTGGTAAGATTTGACTATAGGAATGATCCAGAATTTCGATTACTTCTCAACTAAACCTCATGTAGAAGAGGTCTTAAAATTTGTCAAGCACTTAAGTATGGGAGATAGTGCAAAATTTGAGGATCATATACAAGAATTATTCGGCGAGGCATAGTTTGGAGCATGTTTTGAAAAGGAAGAAGAAATGGACTCCATACTACTTGAACAGGTTTGCCTTGAGAAAGAGAACAGAAAGACGGTTTACATCGTGGATGATGAGAAACTTGAGAACTTGGATATTGAACATTCACATGGGGTGCGCAAGGTCTTGGATAGTGTAGAAAAGGATGCACGTGCCTACCATGAACCCCTGAAGACAAAGAAGGTGAATATAGGTTCGGAGGATGAGCTTAAGGAGGCCATAATCGGAGATTATTGGTCAGAATCAGAGGTAGCAAAGATCATCAAGTTACTCAGGGATTATCAGGACTTATTCCCTCCAAGATATCATGAACTTAAAAGTGTGCATGAATCACTCAGGGAAATAAAGATCAAACTCAAGAGTAGTGTACAGCTAGTTAGAAAGAGACCTTATAGAATGAATCCTACTTTACGCGAAAAGGTAAAAGAATAAATTGATAAAATGTTGAAATATAGAATTATCAAGCCCCTTGATGAATCATAATGGGTTAGCCCAATGGTGATCAGTATCAAGAAGGATAGATGAATTAGGATATGTGTGGACTACAGAGAGTTGAATACTTCATGTATCACAGATCCACTCCCTACGCCTTTCACTGAGGAAATACTATAAGGAGTTACAGGGTGTGAAATATATTCCTTCATGGATGGATTTTTTGGGTATCATCAGGTTAGGATTTCTTAGGAGGATTAAGAAAAGACAACATTTACTACTGAATGGGGAATTTTTTCCTATACTGTGATACCCTTTGGATTGAAAAACGTGCCTACTCTATTCTCGTGCATAGTTGTTCAGGCATTAAAATATTTTATTCACAACTTCTTACATGTATACCTAGATGATTAGATAGTATATGGACTTGTGAAAGATCATTGTGACAATTTGCGCTTAATGTTTAAATGATGTAGACAATTGAGTATCTCTTTGAACATTAAGAAGTGCATATTTTCTATGCCATTTGGGATATTGTTAGGACATATAATCTGCAAGGAATGTTTGTTAGTTGATCTAGCAAAGATTGCAGTCATTTTAGGCCTGGAAGTGCCTACCAGTCAGAGTGAGGTGCATGGATTTTTAGGTCATACAGGGTATTATAGAAAATTCATAAAAGGGTATGTCAAAGTTTCTGTACCCTTGAAATAATTGCTAAAGGGGGAAGGTACATTTTATTAGGGAGAACTACAGCAACGGGCGTTTGAGATATTAAAAGAGAGACTTACTACCACACCCATTCTGCACTTTCCCTCATGGGATAAACCATTTCATGTGCATGTGGACATTTCTGGCATGGCCATTGGTACTTTGTTAGCTCAACCTAGTGAAGGTGTTATAGATAATCCAATATGTTTTGCTAGTAGGAAGCTGACTCCTGCGGAATGGAATTATACAACTACGGAGCACAAAGCATTGTCAATGATCTATGCATTGTACAAGTTTTGACAGTACTTGTTAGTAACACCATTTGTGTTTAATACAGATCACATGGTATTGAAGTACTTGGTAAAAAAACCCTGTCTTACAGGGGCGTATATGCATATGGGTACTCCTATTTCAAGAATTTGACTTCATAGTTGTGGTGAAGCTAGGGAAGAGAAATTCTGGACCAAATCATTTATCTAGAATCAATTCAGGAGAGGATGCACAGACAATTAAAGAAAAAATGTCAGATGCACAGTTATATAGGTTATAACACACGCCCACATAATTAGAAGACATTTTTGTCTTTCTACGAACATGTATGACACTAGAAGGAATGAAAGCATTAGAAAAGAAGCATCTTGGTATACTTGTGACACCGTTTATATTAATCAATGGTGACCTCTACAAGCTAGGTAGAGATGAAGTATTATGACGAAGTGTATTAGAACATTAGCGTCAGGTTATCATGGAAGAAGCTCATGGTGGTATTACAGGAGTCCATTATGCAGGTGATGCGACTACCCAGAAGATCCTACTTGCTGGATTATGGTGGGAGACATTGTATAAGGACTGTAAAGAATATTGTAAGGCATGTGATCGTTGTTAGCACCTAGGAAAACTAGGGAAAAGAGATGAGATGCCTTTGAGACCGATCACTAGTGATGAACCATTTGAGAAATGGGCCATTGATTTTGTAGGACCTATTTCACCAGCCGCGCGCAGGACTGGATCGCACCATATTATTACTTACATAGATTATCTCACACGCTAGGAAGAAGCAACACATACCAAGGACTGTACAACAACTACAGTAGCTAGGTTTCTATGGGAGAATGTTCTTACGAGAAATGGATGTCCCTTAAGCTTTACAAGTGATCAAGGTACACACTTTTTGAATGAGACAATCAGGATCCTATTAGATGAGTTTATGGTTACACACCATAAAACTACACCTTTTTATCCTTAGGAAAATGGAACTGATAAGGCCTTCAACAAGATTTTGAGCCAGAATTTGACAAAAAATTGTGATGTTGGGAGAAAGGATTGGGATGAAAAAGTATCAGCTGTTCTTTGGGAATATAGAACAACTTATAAGAGATTGAACAAAGCCACACCGTTTAAGTTAGTGTTTTACACAGAAGCTATTCTCCCTATAGAATTTATGTTACCTTCTTTATACATTGTGCGCACTAGAGATCTACCTAATGAATAGGATCTAGAAGAGCGTATTGAAAAGATGATTCAACCGGATGAGTGCCAAGCCATAGCATGATGGAGTCAGAGGCAAGAAAAGGCTAGACAGAAGGCATGACATGACAAGAACATAAGGGATAAGAAATTTGAGATTGGACAGATGGAACTTCTTTATAACTCAAAGTTTTTGTGCCATCCAGACAAGCTCAAGGTACATTGGTTGGGGCCGTATGTTATCACCTCTATACTTGAATCAGGTGCTTGCTAGCTAGAAGCACTTGATGGAACATAGCTACCCAGTTACTTTAATGGGAGTAGGCTGAAGCCGTACTATAAATAAGTCTTCTGGGTGTTTGTAATAAGGAAGTATTTCCATTTAGTTTATGTTTTAAATTCTATATTTCCTTCATTGTCGCTATGCTTTGTCAATTTTGTTGTTGTTCTTATGTAATAAGCGTGCTTGCGTGCACGAAGATAATTACTGTATGAATAATATTTATGCACAGAGGACTGCACATACTTTTAGTGTGGGGTGGTTGTAGTTATCCAAGAAAAATACTGTGATAATTGAAAGGTGAAAGAAATAAGATGCTACGGATGTGCTTTAAGTCAAAATAGGATTGCTTCTCAAAACTGACCAAGGATGGAGATGAATGAAATAACAATATAATGTGAGGTAATCAGTTGCCACGTTAGCTATCAGAAGAAGGTATATTGATGAGGTAATCAGGCACAGAAGCGCATGCTGAAGAGAAGTCTATGACCAGAGGGTAGGAAGGAGCGCAAGAAGGTTATAGCTGGGTGCGAAGATGTATCACGTGGAATGAAAGGATTTGGTCAATGAATGAGGTGATATTTGGTAGGTGAAGGAGCAATAAATGCATCAAATTTTGAAAAAAAATGAAAAATTTATATAAGGATGGGAAGCGGATTCATTTTTATCATTGCAACTAAGAGAATTTGAAGAAAGAGCCAAGTGTGAAGAGCCGAGTGATCGAGTTAAGGTGCGAAGGGTGTGAAACCAAGCATGAGAACTAGATCTGTGTGACAAGAAGCTTACGTCCCCGATGGTGAAGTGTTTGAGTGAAGCAAGGAGATAGAAAAGGGTTCAATTATGAAGTTTCCACCTAGGGCATGATTAAATTGAGCTAGGGTTTGATTCAAAAAGTTGTAGAGTTGAAGAGGAAACATTTGCAAGGTAAAAATGACACCGAAGAAGGCATATGCAACAACAGTAAATGGTAAGAAGAAGGTAGTCGTTGAGGAGGAAGAAATGGCACCCGAAAGCCATTTTTTAGATATTCAATATCTAGAAGGAGTCATTATCGGGGAAGAATGGGATTTTCCCATCAGAAAGAGAAAAGTAAGTGAATATAATCACATGACTTTGGAAAATAGGAAGGAGCTTGATTCCTTGCTCACTTCTAGAATGAACAAGCACATGATGGAGGACATGCTAGTATATGACGATGCGAGTGAAAATCTCTTGAAGAGAATTGGGGTCTACCAGTTGTATGAGCTTCCATATTTTGGAAAGTATGAGCCCTTGTATCAATGTCTCATGAGTAGGGTGCATGAAGACTTCTTCTACTTTGTAGGACGTAGAGTTAGAATCTCATCTACACTTGTCTCATCAGTTACAGGTCTGAAGGCCATCGGAGAAGATATAAAAGGTGATCTTGTAGATAAATACATGATTGTAAAGACCAAACAAGAGTTTGGATACTTGAAGGGTCTGTGCATAATGGACATAGATAAATTAAAGAACTATCCAATTGTACTAGATGCAACCCACCTTGTTACCAAGTTGAATGATCAGGAGCGGTGGTATCAGGTAAATACTATGTGGTTACATGTGGCGCGTAAGATGTCAGAAGGGACAATCTACAACATTTTAGGCTATATTGCAGAGAAAATAGTTGAAGAAGCACGCACAAGATGGAAGATTGGTTTTGGGGCTATTCTATTATCACTGGTATTTATGGAGATCAGAGTACTAGATGGACTGAAGGAGAATGTATGGGAATACCCCATGGAGAACAAGTCCCCAGCTGAAAGATTTTAGTAAGTACCTATACAAGGGGGATATGAAAGATGATGTAAAGAAAAGGGTGGAGAAGTGGTATGACAGGCTTCACACAACATTTGGGGAAGAGTGGCGCATCCCAAAGGACCTACCAGTAGTGGTAGGGAAACATTTTAATTTTGTTGTGTATCAGCATTTTTGCATCACGTGCTTTCCAATGAAAGATGGAGTCTAGAGCCCTTGGTGTAAGTTTCCTTATGCATTCATTGCAAGGTATTTTCAAGCGTCTATTCATAGATTTATAGACACATGCCAACTGGTCTTCAATGCAGATAAGGTAGTCTACGACTACCATACTCTGAGGAAGAAGTATGTGTATCCTGACAGAAGCACTTATATAGAGAGGATCATTTTAGAGGTATTGAATATCAAACTAATAATCCTGGCTATAGCAGATGTGGGGGAAACATTGGTATATCTCTAGTTGAATCTGAAAATGTAGAATAAAAAATATGTGGAAGGTGAGTTCACACTTCCAGCACCTCCAAAGGGAAAGAAAACAATGGAGAACATCCTAGCGCTTAAGCCCACAGAACCAATTGAAGTTCAGGATATGGACGAGGAGCGCAAAGATGGTGGTGGTTTGGAGTATAGGGGTAGGATACATCCTACAAGTAAAGGTGAAGCTGAGCGCATTATTACACCACCTCAGCCACAAGAGGGGGATGATGAGTATGTGAATGCAGTCCAAGGGGAGCACATGTTTAAAAGGGTATTTAGGATAAGAAGGACCCATGGTGCTACTCCAACCATTGTGCATAAATCACTCAGACTCTCCTCATAAAAAGGAGGCTACCGCGCAGAGAAGGAGGAAACTGAAGTTGAATGAGGAGGTGAAAGAGTTAGAGGAAAGCGTGCCTAATTCTTTTACACTTATGGAGTACACAGAAGAACATGGTGAGGCATCAAAGGAAAAAGAAGAGGCTTAGAAAAGACCAGGGGAAAAAACTACAGAGGATGTTTAGGACATGGAGACACAAGTCCCAAATTTGGAGGCTAAAGTCCCTAAGCAGCAAAGGTCTAGAAGAACAAGTGGAGAGCACATTCCACCAGCCATGGGGTATGCAGAGGACGTAGGAAAAATTGTCTGTGCCCGCTTCCTGATCACAATAGCGTAGAAGGATTTATTTAGCTGGGAGTTAATGGATGAAGATATGGTAATGGTGCGCACTCGAAAAAAACTATTGTGGTCGATGCACACCCACATGGATGAGCCTGAATTTGATGTGTGCAAAGAGTCATGTGTTTCAAGAAGATTGAAGAAGGCACATCAAGCCAAGAACATGACAGTAAAGCCTACTGCCATGTCAGATGAGCAAGTCAGGAATGCATTGGTGAAAGTTTTTGCTGAGGTGGCTAGAAGAAACATGGACAAAGCTTCCATGATCAGAGCGTTGTGCTAGGAGTTGAAGACAAAAGACGCAGAGATAACACACATAACAAAGGAGAGGGACTTCGCGCAGAATAAGAATGAGGTGTTCATAAGCATCACAAAGGATATTGTGGACAATGTAATTAAAGCAAGGCCACACTTAGAGGCCAAGGTACCATAGAAATTTCCTTCAACGATACACTATGTGGGAAAGTTGGTGGACTTGGTACTTGAAGATGGAACTGTGCATATGCAAGCACCAAAATTCTTTTGAACAAGATGCCAAATGAGAGAAAGCATCTGTAATGAGAAAAATTACATCTTGTGAAGGGCTATTATAAGCATTACAAGAAGTATTGAAGAAATCAGAACAGGCTCTGAATATATACACAACTCCAGAGGCACTTATCAACATCAAGACCCTCGAAGAGAATAATGAGGTCCAAAAAGCAATGAAATATGAGACATTGGGCCGCGCAGAAAGATTGTCAATGGTTAAACAAAATCATGAGGCCCTAACAACAACACAAGATCCGCACAAGACTCAGATGGAAGAGCTTGGAGAGTTGATTGCATAGAAGATGGACCTTTTAGAAGGAAGAATGACATCAATGTCCAGTGTTGTGTTGGTTCTGCGAAATGAGAAGGAGGAAATTGTGAGGGATAAGTTGGAATCCATTCTATGCACATCCTGGAAAAAATAGAGAAAGCACTCACTGACTGGTAGATATTAGAGGCCGAAATAAAGGAAGAGTACCTAGAGTTGATACTAAAAAATGATACAGAGGAGGTTTTCCTAATAACCTTATAGAGATTCTTTATTTATATACATTATTTTATTATTATTTTTCCATTCTTCTATTATTTCATTCAATTTTTGGACATACCCATTGTTGGGATGATAATGAGATTAGTGTGGGGTAATTTTGTTCAAAGATCACACAAGGAGTCCGCGCAGGATAAAAGGCCCAGAACCAAGGGTGCAGAAGGACAGGAAGGACCCGCACGCAGAAGGCAAGTTTAGATTTCAAGACTTAGCTAGTTTTTTAGCATGATGACCTATTTTTAGAATATGGTGTGTGGAACACATCAACGATGCAGAGACATGCATGCCATGCATTGTCTATCTTTGGAGAATTGGTTTGAAGCGTTTATGCATGAAGACAAGCTAAGAATAGATAGGTGTTTTCTTCTTCTCTGTATTTTTTCCACAGTCGTGAAGGACAGGTGTTTTATTCCCCGTCAAATTTTGGATCCATTATCGATGGGTACGTGGACATATCTAATTAGAGGTGGGCTGATGGAGAAATTTTTGTTTTTGAGCCTTTATGTAAAAAGGGATAAAATTCATAAAGTGACCCGCAACCCCGATCATGCTATGAGGAAAAAAGTCAAATGTTGAGCCCGTATCAAAAGATTCAATGCGGGTCGGCAGATCGGCGGGGAGATTTGAGAATTTGAACCTTTTTCATTTAAGTAGCTTAAAGTTAAAAAGTGACCCGCAACCCTGCCAAACACAGGAAAAATTCAAATCTTGGGCCCGCCGTTGGAAAGTCAAAGTGGGGAAGTGGGTCAGAGGAGAACTTTGAGGTGTTGAGCCTTTTTGTAAAAATGGCTAAAAGGTATAAAGTGACCCACAGCCCCGATCATGCTATAAGGGAGAAAGTCAAACATTAATCCCACATCAAAGGTCAAAGCAGGTGGGTGGGCCAGTGGAGTAATTTGTGTTTTTGAGCATGTATTAAAAAAAGGTAAAATTATAAAAGTGGCCCGCGACTCTGTCTCCACTCAAGTGAGGCCACATGTTAAGACCATATTAAAAGCAGGTGAGCAGGCCAAAATGTTCCAAAATGCCAAATCTCTATAAAGTCAAAAAATGCAAAAGGAATCCTCCACGCCCGCTCCAATAAATTTCTCCCACGTGGATGACTCTGGTTTAAAGTTTCAAAGGCAAGATGAACGGTTCAAATTCAAAGTTATAAAATGAGTGTAACAACTGCATTATGAAAATTTTGGTTTTTATTGCCATTGGCATTTCTTCGCGAATCAAGAATTTGAACGGATGCAAAATGATTGAAAAGAAATTGTATATCGTTTCTTGCTAAAAATAAGAAGTTGTAACTGTTTCTTGGAGGATATTTAATTGCTTCTTCATGCCATTATACAAGGTTGGCAATTGATCTTGTAAACTCACAAGTGCATTGTACTTAGAGAAAGAAAAAGAGAGCCATTTTCTTCTACTTTCCTCCATTCTCCAATTTATTCCATTCCCACATTATGTACAACTCCTGTTTCAACATCAATACAAGAAGAATTATTTTCTAGCCTCTTTGATTAGAAGATTTTAGAAACTTTGAGTTTGCAATCTTATCTCATCTTGTTGCCATTTGCAAGGTTGTTTCTTCTCATAAATGCATGTGTTAAATTTTCTGACTAATGTGGGGAGGAATCTGATTTCCTACCAACAATATTAGTTTCCCTATTTCATTTCTCACTCCCTTTCCCATCTTTAGACAAATTATTCCCTAGCAAGAGTTTGTTAGCTTTTCTGCAGGGTCAATGGAGTGCCCCTGTTGGATCCCTGATCAAAAGGCCACCACAAAAATCCACACTTTTTCATGCATGCATACATGGCAGATGCACCGGTTAAGTAGAGGGAATTATATTCCTAGAGCGTTGATAAGGAATTCACAAATTTTTGCACCTGAAAAATTCCCTTGCCAACAATTTTATAAGCCAAAAATCACTATTAAATGATTAGATGTGATCTACAATGAAATAAAAAATTGAAAAATTTAACCAAATATGAGTTATTCTTAAGTGTTGATAAGATGATGATATTACATTTTTTGCCTTTAATATTTTAAATTCCATTTGATAAATTTATTTGGTTAATACTAGGTAAAACCTTAACTGTTAATATCATTATGTAATGATTACAAAAAAGAAAATGAGTGGGTTGACTCATGTTATTTGTAACATCCACTTTTGTCACTTCAATCTTAGATATTTTTTTAAACTTACCTCATGTAGCTGATTCAAATACCCATATATTTAAATCCAACATAAGTCTTAATGCAATCCATTCCCGATAGCTATCATGAACCATGTACAACTATATGAGAGAATACTGAACTTACGCATTCTCCCTCAATGCTCTTTATGAGCCATACATTAAAATGTATCCCTTTGGTTCTCCTTTAACATGATATGATATATAAGTTATAACCCCTAAGTGTGTACCTGGGTTCCTCCTATGAAATCCATAGGCATCTCAAATCTTAGACAATAGTGAAATCTTGACAGTATAATCAGCAGTTACACTACCTTGCACAAGGTTTCTGAGTCATGTATGCCATGCTCAGTTCCATGATGGTACACTCGCCATTGGAATCTTGTCATCTCACCTTAATCACTTGTTCAGTTTTATGGATTTGCATTCAATGATGGTGTAAACAATTACAAGTCTTATACAAGGCACAAGTTTGGATTAACCTACATGAAACCGTACCTTGATGTCATCTTATGATGCCTATGGGAAAGCAAGTGTCTTTGAAATGATTCGCATCAATATCAGACTACTTCACTTCCCATAGCCATCATATGTTGGCATCAGGGTACTAGCCCGTGGGGTTCCATCCACCCTTATAACTCTAATAATCATGTACTTAAACAATACCATGCCACATTTTAAGGTCTTAATAAGGGAACTCAATATAGCTATTAAGTGACAGTATTTAAATAACAACCAATGTCCTTAAATGGATACGACCACGTAATGGCGGTAGTGATTTTGCCTGTCAAGAGTCCTAAAATGAATCACGGTATCTCAATAAATTAAACATAATAGGTTGTTCTAGTTCTCATGTCTTTATCACTTAGTGAAGTGTATCTAGAATCTTGTCCCATAGTATCATGATAGATCAAATGTAGTTATGATAATACTCACTTCTACCTATCGGTTCCAAATATAAGATAGATCATTATTTAGATCTAAATTCCCAATCTTACTATTAATAATCATTCGGGTTCAACCGAATAAAATAATGTCTCATATTAACAAGGAGTAATAACCATAAATGTTATTCTTACTCCTATAAGCAATCATGCAAGCTACATAACCACTCATCACTAGGGACATACGAAGTCATTCCCATTATCTTACTTTCAATAATACTTATACCATTTATAAGAACCATGTTATTCAATTTTACTTCTACATTTATACTAGCCAGGTCTAATTCATATATATAAGAATCTTATTCATTTAAGTTTCTTGTTTCAGTAGTAATCCCAATTCTCTTGAGGACTTCTACAATAATGCCCAAACCCAACTTAGGTTTATTTGAATGGTTACTGTCACCTTGGTAGTAAATTCATTTTTCTTGGATCTTCTTACCAATTTCCTTGGCATCCAAAAATATATTCTATGCATTCCATCTATTAGATCATCATTAACCTTTATATGACTACACCATCATATCATAATTATGGTTGATTTCAACACATTAATTTTAGGAACACAAATATAAAACTTTCACCATGTATCAAATAGTAAGTACTCAAGGTGAGCACAATCTACATGTTCCCAACAAAAAATTCATTATTTGCATTAAGCACCACACCCAAGGTTTCATATAACTTTGGTGTTCAGGAGTTTAGTCTCCCATAAAGTTGTTTACCAAATTTATCCCATTCCCTAAGGATCCTTTTAGTGTTTAATTTTAACCTGATTAATAGTGAATTGTCTTCATTACATCTTGTTAGCAGGAGTAAACTTTACCATTAATACTCATCACATCATATACTTTGAATGATGGTAATCTGATAGTTCTTACATTTCATTTCCCCATTTTATGGAAATTCAGTTAGCTTAAGCGTCAAAAAACATCCGTGCTCTGATCTCATTTAGTATTTCACCTTGTAGTATTATTTTGAGCTTCCCATCATGTTACGAGGATTTGAATAATTTTACATAGTATCTCAGCTTAATTCCCTTAGAGGTTTGAGTGTTTCCCAAAAGGAACCTCACTTAAGTTTCAAGGACTTAACCCTTATAAGATAAACTTTATCTTATCATTCAGAAGTTGCATCATATTATTTGCCTCTAGTATAGTTACTCAAAATTTTACCATAAGAAGCTCCAAAAACGTGTATACATATGCATATACATCCAGGTTCATGGCTAGATGATTTCTCATCCACCAAGCATTACTCTGTTAACTTGACTTGCGAGGATTCACATCCTCTTACTAATAATATAATTAACTTATTAACAATACAATTAATTTCCCATCAATTAATCGATTTAGATTAAAAAGAATAATTCAACAATGCTGCAAAATATATTCCATTAACCTATCAATTATATTATTGAAATTTATCTTTCCAGTTCAACCATTGAAATTACTAGGTTCTTCTAGTCCATAAGATAGTTATTATATTTCAGAACAGAGAGTTATAACAACCCTCTTATGCGATCGTCCATTGATCCATTTTTCATAGAAAATCACAAGCATATAGCCATATCTATACCGACATTACTATAACATAGTATAAAATTGTTACAAAGATTCCAGAGAGGCATCAACAGTCTTCAACAATATGGAGCAAATTTTTATTAAACAAAAATATGGAATCTTTACCATGCTACAATATATCATAATTGTACTCAGTGTATTTTCACAAGAAATTCCTTACTCAATGAAAAAAAAATAACTTTTTTTATCATAAATAAGAATATCTCATCCAACAGTTTGACTGCAACTTCATCCTTTAATTAGATAACCGATGTGTTTCTTTACTTTATGCCTATTATCTTCACTCACTAACCTGCAATAG
Source organism: Taxus chinensis (assembly GCA_019776745.2). Taxonomy (NCBI): domain Eukaryota; kingdom Viridiplantae; phylum Streptophyta; class Pinopsida; order Cupressales; family Taxaceae; genus Taxus; species Taxus chinensis. Next base: position 950,183,300 of record CM034148.1, on the reverse strand, counting down.
TTTGGAAAGGTCAGTTCGACTGAACTGAGCAAGAAAATCCCTTTATCCCATTTATCAATTTATGTCATTAACTCTTAGAATGAATATATATTGCAATAACAATTTCATTACTTCAACTAGACATGAGTTACATCAAACATCATACCTTAGTAACTTGCTTTGCAACCATTAGTTACAACTCTTTTTACCTTTTTCAGTATTCCTCAATGAAAAAGTCTCATCAACATTTCACCTAATTAAATTGAAGCAATGCTAGATAAATATATTGATGTAAAATAATGTCCATCAACGAATCAATACCACGTGTTATTAAGAAAACAACTGAATCCCACAAAAGTTAAATAGAAGTATCAACTCTTATAAATCATGGTATTAAAAGTTACTGCAACTATTGTTGTTACTCATACGATTCAATGAGTATTAACTATTGACACACACACACAAGGTAATCCATGCTATGCACATGAAACCAACTAGTTCCAGAAATACAAAACATCTGTCAATGATTGTGGTCTAAAACACAACATTCTCATTGCTTTGATTCCATGAAGTTTATATGTCATAACTTCTTGAGACAACATACTCTATATTGACCCTTAATATCCTAATAAAGAAAGAGAATTATATATCTCAAAGTTATATAACGTAATAAATTATAGGAATTAAATATAGACACCATTCATCAATTGAACAGTCTTGTGTATTCATTATACAACACCACACCTCAGTTTATATCTTACTACATTCCCTTGCAATAAGTATCTAAAAACACAGCCCCTATTGGAGCTCAATTAAACCTATGAATAGAAGTCTAAACTTCCCGAGTTTGTCACAATGAGTAGTATGTACTACTTATCTATAATGAGGAAGTAATATACTTGATTGTATCATCCAACTGAGATTCGTTTAGTTACATAAGAACCACATAATAAATAAAAAGAATATTCATTAAGAGTCTTTTTTAAATTATGGAAACAAAACTACATTCTGGTTCCACAGTTGCACCTCAAAAATGGAGCAGCAATATCTTAACAAACATATCCAGGGTATCAACCAACCAAGACCCCTTGGTTCAGAATAAATATTTTTAGCCTTCCTTATAAACATGATACATTCAATCATTTTTATTTTTATTTTCCAATCATTATCCTTCAAGACCCAAGCTCTAACCAAGATTTTCTCAAGTTTATAGCTGGTTATAGAAATATATAAGATCTAAACTAGATAGCTTCTTGAAGGAAGCAGAAATGGTTTTCCATACCCAATATAAGATAAATCAGACTTAGTCCTTCAACACATAACCTCCAACTTCATTTTCTGTTCACTAGTATTAATTCAAACTGGTTTAAACAACCATTTATGATGATAGAAAATATTTGTATCCCTTAAAATTAGGTTGAGCTGAAGGCTTAACAAAATCAGTACTTTATTACATCAACTAAAGATAGTTTCCAATTCCTAAGAAAAGGAACATTAAGGTTGAGCTTACAACCTACACGAGTCCGAATGGTGGAAAAATAAGATACACTCTACAACTCATCCACAACTTCTACCCATTTACAATGAAACTAGGAATAATCCCTGCTCCTGCCCAATAGGCTTCCCTAGGAGTTACCAAGGTCAAAAATTCAGTCAAGGTTAACATGAAGTGTTACCAGTTCATAATAACATCACTCAAAATGAGCCATGTTAGAAAGTTTAATACCCAAGTTTACCCTACAAAGAGGGAGTGACAAGGAAATGCTTTCTTGCAGACCCCAAAAAGGAAAATGTTAAGTAGGGTAAGTCAAGTAAATCCTAAGCCATAATGTAAAAACCTATTTCCCTCACAGTCCATTCAATGGAAGTTAGTAGTTTAATAAATATCGTAGCCAAGAAATAAAACACCAACTGGAAATCACCAAATCAACCATGGTGTATACCGAATACACCTATTTTTTCTATAGATGTTATGCACAAACCGCAAGCAAAATAAATAAACATCAGTTTCTAGAATCAGTTTTGTTACCAAACTCATATATCAAGATTTCAGCTAGATTAAAGAAAACCAATGCACCGAAAATTGATTTCACACAAAATTATAATATTGGTACATAGACCCATTATTATCTGGGTCAAACTCTTCAACAAAATGCAAACAAAATTTATCATTTAAATTCTTAATAAGTAAACATGATTTTGAGCAGTATTAAAGATAAAATATTAAATACCCAGTTCAATTAGTAATACAATTTTACAATTCCTTTTCACAGAACAACAGAGTAAAACAACAACCTCCAACCATCACATACCCACTTATTCTTATCTTGAACAAATTACATATATGTATTCACTCTAGCATCTGATGAAATAAAAAGATAAAGGGGGTAAGGAATGTTTCTTGCCTGTGAATTCACTTCCTACATCCTTCGAGATCTTTCCTAGCAATTTTTATAGTGACATAGAGCTTATGGATTCAAGACTGTCCACCTCAAACCAACCAACAATTCTAACCTCCATCCAAGCCATATAAATACGTCCCCCATCTTATAGTTTCGCACACAATAATGGACTTCCTCTTCCAAAAATTTCTACATGAACTCATAGTTCTCTCGCCATGCATAGAGACCTGAAGTGGAGTTTACCCTAGATTTCAACAATAAAACAAAATGGAGTAGTTTGCATTTGGTTCACTTCCTTAGGGAGCTTTATGGAGTTCCGTAATTTTTTAAATGCATAGCTAATGGCATTCAATGCGGAGTACCATGCTAGTGGTCCATTCAACTACCGCCGCCCTCCAACTCTCCTCCAAATTTGGTGGGCTTACTAAAGTTCAAATCCTCTTTTACCTTTTCCAAGAAGTTAACCAAATATCATTCACTTAATTACTTCCCATAACATAGAATGAATAATATTTGGAGAGAATGACTTGTGATTTAATGTAAGACCACGTTATAAGACATGAATGGTCTTAAAAATATTCATTTAAATGCCCCATTATTCCCAAAGTCCATGGATTACAATACATAATTTTTCTATAAGTTGGAAATTCCCTTAAGGTCTATGACCCCCTTAAAGTTATCAATGATCTTATACATAGTGGTTTGGTTCTACTGTTTTATGGTCATTTAATCGATATTCAAAAATCTTCGGCATCTCAATAGTATTACTTGAAAATCACTCAACCAGTTTCCAATAATTCAAAGGTCCCAAAATTAACATCTCGACCCTGAATTTATAAGCTCATGTCAACCAATCTATAAAGTGATTATTCATTAATATAGGTTAAGTGAATCTCTACACTCAACTCTAATATTTAAAACACATTACCCTCTAAGGTTGTCACAGTGATATATATATATATATATATATATATATATATATATAAGTCTTAGAAATATTTAGACCAGGCCTAATGTGATATTCTGAAGCAGATACTTTTTGCCCTTAAGTCGTTCGTTATACGTCATGAGAATTATTGACTTAGTGCACTTAAGCCAATAACTATAATATTGTTCTTGGACATTAATTATCAACAACACCCTTAGTTTATATAATCACAAGATCAACATCGGTTCTTAATAACCATATTATTTCATGTGTCTTGTTTCCTCAACCTTTATTGAAAACACTTTTTCCTTTTTTTCTTGATGTCATGATCGGTCGAAGATGACGATCTTGTTAAATTATTAACTATACTTGTGGGGTATTACATTATTTCTATTGAACTGGCCTATGTATATTTCTCTCTCCTAACTGATGTACAAGCAAATAGAAGAATCTATGAAGTGAATACTTGGAATGATTCATGAAATTTTTATTGATTATGACCTTGCGGTCACATACATATAAAGGGTCTTTTTTAATAAGTATATTGTTTGTATTAAATTATTTTATGAAGAAATCCTAATTGAAAGGATGGGCATATGACCCTGATGTATAATCATAATTATGAATTTTCTATAAAAAAAAAAGTGGTTTTGCAACTTTGTGAAATTTTGTGTTGATAAAGAAATGGATGGCCTATTTAATCATGATATGCATATGGGTATATATTATCTATGTTACTATTTAATGGCTATATCTTGTGTAAACAACTATTGATCTATTTATTTAATAAGTGGTCAAAAGACCTTTAGATGAATTATTAAGTTGTTCCTAAATTTAATTTCCTGACTTAAATGAGAAGAACATAAAGAAAATTGTTGAACAAAATGTTTATCATGGAAATAAGAGTGTGCGTCAATAATGAATTTATAAATTAAATGTATATATATCGTGAATGGTAATGATATCATATACACTTCATAATAAGAAGATTCAATAATAGTGGGCATGGATAGTAAACTCCTAGTTGAGAATAAAATGTGCATGATTAAGACAAAGTGATTATTCTTAAATCATTATTTCCTCGTGAAATATTAAGTTAACCTTTTTAGGTAAATGATATTATCATCTCTATAATAAGACAATGACTAGTCAACTAAACCAATCTTTGACTTAGTAACTTATAACTTCATCAAGATGACTTTATAAGAGGGTAAATAATAGTATACTCCATAACACAAATAAGTTATAAAATTGAGGGAAACATAATAAAATGTGATTTAATTTAATTTGTATTAATTAAATCTAATAGTGTAGAGTCACAGATGATAATAAATGCTAAAATATGGATTTGACATAAGCAATAAGCAAACAAAGTACAAACCTTAAGAAAAGAGGAAGGAGAGATGGCTTAGCTTATTTACACCTTGTCTAGGACTAGTCTAAAATGGGAAAACTATTAAACATGAAGTGAAGAATAAAGTACAGACTATAGGAATATGGTCAGACAGGGGCACCTAGGAGCCGAAGACCTCTGTTAGGTGCTTGTGACTACAAAAATGGTCAAAACTTGATCTTCACTTTGTCACACAAGTATTGTAAATATTATGTGTCTATCACCTATGTGTCGCAATATGATTGTCAAGGTACCTGTAACTTCCAAAAAAATATTCACTTGTAAAACCCACAATATCACATCAAATCCCAAAAATAAAGATGCAATATGAAGAGTTTGACTTACCATGACGATCACCTGAAAGAGTGAGCTTAAAACCGAGCATTATACTACATCTCAGGCTCTATGTAGTTCTTATGAGTGTGTGTAAGAATTGTGTCATAAGATGCCTTTGAGCAAGTACACTTGATAGCAAGATTTTACTAGATGCAACAATATAGATAAATGTGTGGATGTCAAAAAGAAACTTCCCCTTCATATGCAGTGTATGTAGAAAATGTAGTCCCTTGTCCCTTGAATAGATGCTAGATGGATGCCTTGAAATGTTTTAGTTTCCTTAGGATGCAATCTTAGGTGATGATAGTATATGTTTAGAGATTGGTCCTTTATTTTGGACACATAACTATGTATTTATATGATTCCCTTGTTTGAATTTCTTAATTCACAACTAGAAGGCTGACTCATAAGAAAATAAGAGGCATAAAATGAGCGAGTAAGGTGGAAAGACGTTTGGGGCACTCAGAGGGGACGAGGGCGCCATGACGCTAATGTCATGGCTAGGCACTGGTATCTGAAGTCATAAAATATAATAAATTAAAGTTTATACTAAGATGTAGGGTGTAAAAGACCAAATATAAAACAATAAGCAAAGGAAAAAGGCCCCAAAGATAGTTGTCGATTACTAGTTTTCTTGCTTAGGAATCATATGAATGCTAGTATGTGTTTAAGACCTAGAAATGTACCCAAGTGCATGATTTTATGTCTACATTTTCCCACACTTTATGTTGTTGAGTGAATTCTCTATAACATAAATTAGATAAGAAATGCATACCTGATAACCATGTCGAGTGTGTAGAAAAATGCAAGCCAAGTGGACAAGTGAAGCGTGGAATGAATGCAAAATGAAGCGTGGACACTAAGAATAGCAAGTGATCCTAGGGGTGAAGCGTATGAATTGTATCGTATTATACCTATTGTTGTGCTTGTTTTTTTGTTTGTTTTTTCTTGTTATTGCTACTTCTTGTAAGGACAAACCTATTAAAAGAAGTAGAAGAATGTATTCAAAGTCGTGTATATGCAAAATCTAAGTAAAGTATGTAAAAGTGTGAAAGTATGTAAAAGGAAAGTGTGCACCTAATGTAGAAAAGTGTAAAAGGATAGAGAATTGTCCTAAAAATGCTATGTAGAGTGAGTTTTTTGGGAAATATCACACCAATAGTGAGTTTTTTAGGTGATCTCACACCAAGAGCAAGTTTATTGGGTGATCTCACGCCAAGTGTGAGATTTTTGGGAAATCTCATGCCAAAAAGCAAGTGTTAGGTAGAGAGGTCTAGTGGTACTCTCCTTCCATGTCTCGGCCCGATATACACCACTGTAGATGGTGTGTTCCTTCTTTGTTCCTGATGCCCCTGATTTGTTCTAAATGTATTGTTTGTTCTAATTAAAAATGGAGATATAATGCATTTTGTTTACTTGACGACTATGTATATAATATGAAAACTACTCTAAACTATACTGATATGATAATCTAATAGTGTGTGCCCCCAAGAAATTATCAACTAGGGGAAGACATAGGCACCCAAGTGCTCCTATCTGAGCCCAAGTGCTTGTTTTTGTGTTGTGTTGAGGACCCAAGTTAGATTTTGGGTCGTTCTGTAACTGTCTATCTGTGTTGATTTTATATTGTGTTGGGCCGAACTATAGCTCTGAGCTTCTTTATGGGGTGATTTTTTCACCCAATGTATGCCCCCGTCGATTGGGGTGCATGAGAATAATGTAGGAGTATGCATCCTAAAGCTGAACTGATGTTGATACCTATAGGGGTAGGGAATGCACATGGTAGAAACTAAGGCACATGTAAACAAAGTAGCTAGATACATTTTTTAGTGAAAAAATTAGAAAACATGTAATAGAAAAAAGGAAGTGTGCATACAAGATAGACCACAAAAAATGAATTTCAAAAATGGGACATTGCTCACAATTTCACAAGACAATCAAGACCAAAGCGAAAAAACCATACAAACAGTAAGTAAATAAGACATAGGGCATATCCCTCAAATAATGCAATACAATAGAAAACAATGGCAAGCAAGATGTAACAGATAACTATGGTGGCATATAGTCCTGCAAGGAAAATGTTGCACATGAAGCACCCATTAGAATGTTAGAAATGTAAATAGTATGTCAAAACATGTATGTATCAATATGAAGCAATGTGATAGGAGGTAGAAGTAGTAAATAATGAAACAATAACACCTATAATGTGTGATAAAGTAGATGCCCCCATGAGCCTCGATGGGAATGGTAAGGGGTAAAATGCCAAACATCACCGTAGTGTGTAAAGACCTGTAAGTGATATGCATTAACTCCAAAAGACCAAGTGAACACACATATGTATATATAAAAGATAGTGACATACTAAGTATCCATCTAGCATGGGAAACAAAGTGTACATGTAAGTATAAGAAAACAAGAATAAGTGTAACCAAGATATGTAGTATGCAATGTATGGGTGTAATTCAATGTAAATGTGATAGGACGGCTATGCCCCCTAGTGAATGTGGATGAGTATGAGACGAGGTTCATTTATAAAATAACCCTCAACAATAATGAATGAACCATAAAACAAGAGTGTGTCATCAGGAAATGGTTTGAAAATGTCTACTAGATAGAATAGAACATGAACCGTAGAGCGTGAAGAGTGAACATGGTGAGGTTCATTTCAGATTTAGACCATCAACAGTCAAGTATGAACCATGAAAATAGATTGTGTCATAGGGTATTGATGATACAAGTGTGTGTAATATGATGTGTAAAAGAGATGACAAATACTAGAGGTAAATCATGGAGTGTAATGCATATAATGTAGATACTAGAAAGAAGTGATAATGATTAAAGAGGGGGATAAAGTAAGCTATTCAATTAGAGTGAAGGGAAAGGGTTCCCCACCAAATTTCCATGGAGATAAAGTTATGTGACAATTCTATAAGATCGGTGGTGTATGCAAAGAATGATGTATATGTGAAGGATGTGTACGAGGTGAAAGAGGTGGTACACACCTAGGTGAGGTAAAACTACGAGGTGGAGGATGTGATGAGCACCTATGTGAAGAAGACCTATGAGGTGAAGAAGGTGCTGAAGACGTATGTGAAGAAGATGTATTAGGTGAAGGAGGTGATGAACACATATGTGAAAAAGACCTATGCGGTGAAAGAGGCGATTAACACCTATGTGAATGCCTAATGGACCTAGAAAGATGACAACATTTTGAAGTAGGACGTGTGTTCATAGGAGAACGAGGTGCTAACTGTGTCTTATATTTGAGAGGCCTTGGAGGCCTAGATATTGTAGTTGGTGGGAGTATTTCATCAAGAGGAGGTAGAAGAAATGGTGTGCATGGTGGAATGCCTTTAATAGTGATAACTTGCTTATTATGAGTGAATTCAAGACACAATTGATGCATGGATGGAATAACTTGAGTAGTGTGGAGACAATGGAGACCTACTAACATGTCACAACATTTGATTGAAGACTCCAAAATGAATGGAAAAAGCATGGTGAGAGGACCAACTGTAATGGGAAGTGTAATGTAGCAAAAACAATTAGGAGCTGGATTTGAAATAGCTGAAATTGTACATTTGATATCCAGAAGAAGTGCAATAGAGCACAAACAAATAATAACCTCTAGATGGATCATGGTATTATTAACATTGTATGAACAAATAGAAGCATTGATGTGTAATGAATCAGAAGAAAATGTAACATGATAATCATAATCAGAAAATGAAATAGCTCGAGGAGATGCATCATCATAAGCGACAAGAAAAAAAAGGGGCCTCGATGACGGAGCGGGAACAATGTGATATGTATGATTGGTATTAGAATCCAAATATTGTTTATCATTCTTAGGAAATGGGTCATTGAATATTTTGATATTTTTGTTATCATTGACTAGTTTAGGAGGAGAAGATGGAGGAGGGATATCCAGTAAAATACTGTCAATAAGATTATATATCAATTGTTGAAGCTTGAAGAAGTGATCGATAGAATGGCCAATGCATTGATGATAGTGACATTTAGCATTTTCATCATGATTATGGCCATGAGGGTGAGATGGATCAAGGTTGAGAGGTGGTGGAAGAGTAATGAGACTACTTTTGAGAATTTGAGGGAGTAGAAATTGAGGCGCATATGGTAATTTAGTGAATGTACACTTTGAAGGTTTCCATTGAATATTTTAAGGAGGAGAGATGGCATTGAAAGTTTCCTTTTCTTCAGTAGGTTTAGGAGAAGCTTTGAATTGTTATTTAGATTGGAATCTATCATAATTTGATGAAGAAGAGGATTCTTGATATTTGAGTTTTTCCCATCGAGAGTATTTTGACTTCATGCATTTTGAGCATATGACATAATTGGTCAAATCAAGGAAAATTCTCAAAGATAAAACTCTCTTATAGTGGTGGTAAGAGGCTTTGAACAAATAGATGTTGTAGTTCTGAATCAGCCAATACATTAGTCATCTTAGCTAGATTATTATTATAACGTAATACATAGTCAACTTGATGTTCATTAGATCTTTGTTTAATTTGTGCCAGTTGTACATAGGAGATCTTAGTGCTGATTATGATTGAAAAATGCGCAAGAAAATAATCAACTAGATGCGTGAAGTAATTTATTGAATGAATAGGTAGATCATAAAACTAATGCATAACATAATCTTGAAGGGTTTGAGGAAATAGCTTTGTTAGTAATATATCATCATCCACATAATCTAGGCATGCCACATGAAAATATTAGAGATTATCTTTAGGGTCACCATGTCTATTGAAAATGGGCAGCTTAGGGGTGATGAATTTTAGAGGAAGTGGATAAGTAGAAATGGAAGCTGTAAAAAGAGTGTTAATACGGAAGGAGGAATCAAGAGATGGAGAACAACGTGAAGTAGTATGTTGTAGCTGATGGATTTGAACTTGTAGGTATTGATAAAGTGAAGTGAGGTATTGTGTCAGAAGAAAAGACTTTCTGATTGTGAGAAATAAGATCTAGAGTAAAGTGTTTGGTAAGAGTAGGAACAGAAACAAGAACAATAGAAGTAAGTGGAAGGGTATAAGAAGGAGGTTGTGTCACAACAAGAATAAAATTAATATTAGAGATGGGAGGGTTACGCTCAACCAAATTGGTAGCCTCCTCATGAGTAAAAAATAAAAGTAGATTAAAATCTTGTGTATGTTCAACAATATGAGCATTGAGATCATGGAGGTCTCCATTAGAAAAAGGAGGATAAATTTCAGCCATTTTAAGAATATGAGAAGATGCCTAGGAGCTAGGTTGGGTCTGATAAATGGGTTCACCAAATGATTTAATTTATTTTTTATTAATTAAATCTAATATTACATAGTCACATATGATAATAAATGCTAAAATACAGATTTTACACAAGCAATAAGCAAGAAAAGTACAAACCCTAAGCAAAGAGGAATGTGATTAAGAAAATATTGAAATAAATAAATGCTAAATCTAAAATATGTACTAGCATGATGATATAAACAATTAAGTTCAGATTTGACACAAGTAAGAAAGCTAGAAAATATGAAACGCGAGTTGCAAATGAGGAGACAAAAAGAATTTGATGATTTGCAATGATACCAAAGGTATGTCAAGCTGGAAAACTAGTGAAATAGGATCTCAGAGTGTCACAACCAAACCCTAAAAAATGGAGAAGTGTCAAAAATGCTAGGACTAGGGTGCCTATGCAAGGTCAGGGGCACCTGGGGTGCCAAAGATATATTTTTGGCTCATGCGATTGATCAGAAGTTGGGAAACCCAATTTCATAAGGTTGTAAGATGTTTTTTGGTTGTCCCCTTTGATCACCTGTATGTCACTGCACTTTGGTGTTATTCACCTGAAACCTAAAATAAGAAAGAAGCACCTTTAAAAACCCAAAACACATCAAATACTAAAAATAAAAAGATGCAAATGGGGAGTCAGAATGACCCTGACGGTCACCCAGCTAAGTGAACTTACAATTCAAGCACTGCACTATGTTTTAGAATACATGTAGTTCTGTGTGTGTGTACAAATCATGCCATATGTGGCTCTTGTGCGAGTCACACTTGATAGCCAAAAATAGCTAAATGTAGAAACTGTAGATAGATGTGTACATGGAAAAATGAACTTCCCCTCCTATGAAGTGTATGCATAAAAATGAAGTTTCTTTCCCTTGTGTGGATGCTAGATGGATGCTTGAATACTCTTGTAAATGCCTTTGGATGAAACCTTAGATGGTGATAGTAGATGTTTAGTACTTGGTCATTTATTATGATCACATAGCTTTGTATTTACATGATTCCTTTGTTTTAATTTCGTAATTAACCACTAAAATTTCAACTATAAAGAAATAAATATTCCTAACAGCTAAAAATGGCCCAAAAGATATCAGCAAAGTACAAAGAGATTGGGGCACCCAGAGGGGATGGGGGCGCCTGGGCGTTAGCATCCTGGCTGGGCACTAGTTTCTAGACTAAAAAAAAAGAAGCATTGAAAGACAAACTGTGAAAGAAGGTGTGTAAGACCAAAAAGGAAAATAGAAAGAAAATAAAGAGACCAAATATAGTGATTAATTATTACTTCTCTCGTGTAGGAATCATATGAATAATGACATGTGATCAAGACTAGAAATATACCCAAAGTGCGCAATTTTGTGTCTAATTTTTCCCCCACTATATTTTTTTGCGTGAATTCTTGATAACATAAAGTAGATAAGATATGTGTACCTAATAACCATGTAGATAGATGGAAAAAACATGCCGAAAGACAAGGAAAAGCGTGGAGTTGTAAAAAGTGAAGAGTGGAAGCTAGAGAAGAGGAAGTGAAAAAATGATGATGATGACCCTAGGGTGAGAGCATATGTGTAGATTTTTTGTTGTACCTTTTTTATTTATCTTGATGTGTGGTTGATGTGTGATTGATGTGACTACTACTTCCCATAAGGATGGATCTGTAAATAAGAAGAATGAACAATTAGTCAAAGTCTTGTATATGAAAATCTCAATCCAAACAAGTAAAAAAGTATGTAAGAATGCAAAAAGGAACATGTGCACTTGATTTTTGATGAGTAAAGAGTGTAGAAAATATGTTGAAGGTGTTGTAGAAGAATATTGTTTTGGGTGATATCATGCCAGTTGTAGTGCCCACATTTTACACACCCAACTACAACAGTAAAATACTAGGATAATTTTTTTTTTGACATACAATACACGCTACACACAAACACAACAAGGGCTCCAATTACAGAACTCGACTCATATGTGACAATCACATAAGTCATCGAATCACATAGACACATGCAGATGACATCGGCACATTGATGCCACACTTTTCCCAACGAACAAATACTATCAATAACACGACCACAATAAAAAGGGACTTAAGGATTGACAACCCACCACACAACATTACCATGGTTACATCTAGCGTACGTTAAACATCCAATAACATTATTATGTAAGAAAAAATTTCTTCCTTTTTCCACCTACATGTTCTGAAAATTCGTTTCACCTTTCACTTATTGTTAAACCATTTGATTTTGCTCCTTACCCTTATGCCAATCTTCATAACTTATATAAGTATTTTCCATATTTCAAATTTTATACAAAATTCTAACTCTCTCATTCTTATGTTCAGATTATGCTTCCCAAAACGCTTATTCAAAGTTTAGAATTTAACCTTACTACACAAGTGAACCTAACGTGATGTCAAGATGAAATCTTGGGATTAAGGAAGACATAGATTTGAAATAGCTTTTTCCCCATGAACATCCATCGATCACGAAATAGTTATTTCGCTACCATTATTATTATAATTCAATAGCTTGTTAAATTCCAAATTTGATTTTTATATGTATATCTTTTGTTTTCTCAACATTAGGTCACACCAAGGTAATTTATATTCTTTGCAACGCATGAACATTTTTAATTAAGTTATAAGGACTCCAAGATTGACCTCAATCCTAATCTCCAATCTCGTGTACAACATTATATGATATACTCTTACATTGCACTAAGGTCTCGTTCTTAGCATTGTTTTGTAATCAGGAATTATATAAGTATTTGACTAACATCTTGAAGGGGGTACATGATCGGAAGAATTGTAACTATACATGAACCACAAGTGACACCTACTAATTAGCTGAGGTTTGGTTTCTCACAATATGCACTTAATGATCCATGCCTCAACTATATAAGAGTTTAAGGCAGGAGGACATATTTATACTAAACCACCTTCAAGAAGATACCAAGATGTTATTTGGATAGAAACCAAGGTAACACCGTTTAGTCGATCCTTCGAACAAGGACTTATAAGGTGAATTCTAAGGCGGTATTCAACACTCAACCTGGTGTCAGACCTGAAGAGAGGGCATTCTTCTCACGATTACCAAAACTAGAAGGAAACCACATACTCTGGGTAAAGTTGGACCATGTCATTCCTAAAATATGGGTTCACGACAATGTCGCAAAGAATAATAACTATGACGGTAAAATCCAACTAGGGGTTTTATTTACCTAACCTAGGAGGACTCATCGAGTGCAAATCTTAAGTTCATTCTATGGTCTTAAATTTCTTATATGGTAAAAAGGATCACAGATGCAGGCAAGTTTTGCACGAATATTTTATTAAGGTTGAGTGTTCCCATTTAAACTCTGTATTATGTTTACAAGGTAAGAAGAAACTCCAGTAATTAATTTAATCATTTATTGACTACTGAGAAAGTACTACAATATATTAACTTCAATTGCAATTACTATATATATATCAAATCTTATTTTTACCATACACAACTAAGAATAAAATTAAACCGGTGAATTAGAGGCACATTTCCTAAGATATCCCTAAAACTAGCATCTCATACATATTAACAAACTTCAGATATAAATTTTCAGTAACAAGAGACTACATTATACAGTTATTCATTTTACAATGACCTGTAAAAATTTCAATAATAATAATTAAATTACACATGTCCTTTTTTCATCATCATTCTTCCATCCTGCAAAACCCGCGTGAGCATGATATCAGCGATAAATCGCTGGCATGGCATCCACCCTAAACAATCATAATTATCATTTTTCAGTTTCCCATTTACATCTGACAATAATTACAATTTGCAATCGAAATAAAAAAGGTCTAGAAACATGTATTCATTGCATTTCATTTTTCTTAATTTTGTAACCTAGGATAGAGAAAGAGAAGGGAAGAGAGAGAAAACACCATTTTTTCAGTAGTTATATTTCAAAACATGAAAGGGTTTTAAACAGTTATTTGCATGTGTTAAAAGTTTCCAGGGTGGTTTGGCAACCCTACGAGGGTCTGCAGCTTTCTATTTTTATATTTTCTAACTACAAAAACGTACAAAACGTGCTCGGAGGCTAAGAAACCGCTTCTAAAAGTTATCTTCCAATGAGAATGCCCTCCACGATCAACTTTCTACGTGTTCCAGATATACTAAGAGTTCATAGCAACTGACGGAATTGAAAAAGAGTGAACGGTTTGCGTTTGGCAGTTAGTTCTCTGGGGCCCCTGGTCGTAGTTCACCGTGTTGTAAAATGACAAAAGTTAGCTCGAGGGCCTAGAAAACTGCATCCATAACTGACGTTTGATGGAGAAGAATGCAATGAGACATCTCCTACTAGTTCCCCTATATAAGGAGAATTCCTCAGAGTCGACAGGACTGAGAACTAGTAAACCATTTTCAAACGGCGATAAGTTTTCTGGAGCGACAAGATGAAATTGGTCCAGTTTGACCTCGTTGTAGATCAAGAATTTTGTGCTTGTTACCTGTCCAAGTTAATGCACCAAACTAAACACAAAAAACCCTGAACAACCTCAATGAAATCGATACCTGATGAAGATGTAGATGGATGAGGAAGTCGATGTAGATAAGACGGGCGCACACGAGCAATTCGCACAATGGATCCGAGTAACCTGCTAGACACCGATTGCTTGACAGAAAAAAACCACGTTAAAAGATATTTAGGTGGGCTGCCCAAGAAGCGGGTCCGGGAAGCGATAAGCTTCCTCGGCGGATGTCAGTCCACGTTTTCAATTAAGAAAAGAAGCATACATGATAAAAGATGTAAATAAAGACTAGATTTTCTGATTGCAGTAATAAGACAGAATCTAAACAGCAGACAGAAAGTACAGAAAACAGGGAACTATGAAATAAATGCTGGATTTATGTTACCTGTATCCTTTTACCTATCTGCAGATAAATCGGTGTCGACTGGGTAGAATCGGCGTCGATTGAGACTGGTCGGCGTCGATTGAGGGGGATCGGCGTCGACTGGAGACAGATAAGTCAATCAGGGACTGTGTGACAAGATTCGGGAATTGGAAGGTGAATGTGGTCTGCTGGATGTGCCGAAGTTGGCGAGACACTGGAACAGAGTCACCAGATGATAGATGGTGGTGTGCGATGCTGATGCGACAGGGGCAGAGTAACGGTGCTCCTCTCAGGGATTTGATTCGGACAGGATCTGCCCTAATTTGATACAATTGATGCTAAGAAGATCTCTCTTTCTCTCAACCTGTATCTTTCACTCTCTGTCCACTTTTTCGCTCGTTCGTAATCTCTTCTTCGGTCTCTTCCATCTCTTCGGTCCTTAGAACTGAGTTCTGGGCTTGCTTTTATAATCGGCACCGCTCCTAGAAAATCGGCGCCGACCATATGGGTCGGCGCCGATCGCGGAAAAGACTCCCGAGGTGGCTAAAAATGATCGATTTCGAGAAAGATAAGACTTATCCCGACTATGGGAAAATATCCCGCTTAGGGAAGATTAAAAATAGATGTGATACATGGATAGAATAAATTTGGGGTGGATAAGTGATTAAGATGCATGGGAAGAAGCGTAATTAAATATTTAATATTTAATCACTCATGGGTAAGATGTGATGGGATGAATTAAATTTGGAATAAGTGATTAAATCACAAATTGGATAATATCCCAAGGGGATAGTTGGTGACGTAAGCGTGCCCCAGGTTACCTAAGCAAGTAAACGGATGAGAGGGACACTAAATTGGGTAACCAATTTTAAGTGTCTACATTTTGCCCCTTTTGTCAAGTAACTTGCGATAAGCAAGGTTATGAGACAAAAACAAGGAGATGGAAGAAGAGAAGAATTTATGGTGATGTGATCCCCCTCAAACTAGGGATGGGATGGATGATAGAACAGACGATCCCAAGTTTGAAAGAGGTAGATGAAAAATGCAGGATGCCCCAGTCGGATGTCTGGAGTAGATCTGATCATTGATGACGCATAAAAATAAACAAAAGGGCAGCAACCTAAGGAACTCACATTGGTAGGGAAAACTAGCCGGTCTCCTCATGAGACGACGTTAGTGTCTACAGACCCATGAGTGTAAGGAGAACTGCAAAATAGTCAGCATCTAAAGAGAGACACATTGGTAGGGATAACTAGACGGTCTATAAATCAGACGATGTTAGTGCCTACAGACCCGCGTAACTCTAAGATGCCAAAAAGGTACGAGTGTCCCACGCAAAAGGGAACAAACCCGAAATAGACAAGGATATCTAAAAGATGCGTCAAAAGGAAAAATTCAGCACATCACAATGATCAGATAGACCAATAAGCCAAGCATCAACACTATGGCAAAAAGATATGGAAAATCGGCGGCGACCAAACTAATCGGCGACGATCCAAACAAACGGCGTCGACCAAAGAAATCGGCGCCGACCAATCCAGACGCATATAAATATGCGAACGGAAACGTAAACGATTTATTTGCAATGTGACGATTGATTCAGACAGAGCCAGAATTTGATTTTGAACACTATGGAAGCCTCTGGGAGTGGACAGAAGCGCAGGAGGACACGACCTGGGGTAAGTGGTCATTCTTGAACCCACTTTTCTTATTATTATTATTATTTTTTTTGTTTGATTTTTTGGTGCATGGGAGGCCAGGGTCTGGTTTACATCCGGCCAGGCAGTCGGCGCCGATTGGTTTAATCGGCGTCGAGTTGTTTTTGGATCGGCGTCAATTTGTTATTAATCGGCGCCGACTAGGATGAACGACGCCGATTTTACCAAATCGACGCCGATTGAAAGATATTCATTTTTATGGTTTTGGAAGATGAGATTTGGGGAAATAAGAGACTAATTATGTTTTTGATGTCGTGGATGCAGGCACGAGAGGCTCTTCATATGAGGGATGCCATCCCTGAGCTATTGGAGACGATCCTTCCTGATGTGACAGATGCAGACTGACAGCATTTAGAGCTAGCCGGGCTCGGGGGTTTCATATATTATAGACGAGTGCCACGAGATGTGGAGCTCATGCGGGCATTAGTGTGACGGTGGGACAGCCACACGTGCACATTTTGGTTCAGGACGGGTGAGATGACGATCACCCATGAGGATGTATTCAGGATCCTCAGGTTACCGATTACTGGGGACCCGATCGAGATCACACCTCGGGAGCAGCAGCAGAGGGCCCTGGTGTGATTATACAGAGATAGAGCAGATGACTCAGAGATAGTATCTGGGGCAGTGAGGATAGCCTCACAGTACAGGCAGGATATCCCTCGGAGCAGGCGGATAGCCTTGATTCAGATGGCTATCTCCTATTTTGCCCTGCCAGACTCAGGAGGTGGGAGATTCCCATTGCTACTGTTAGACTGCGTTTGCGACATCTTGCAGTACAGACAGGTTTTTTGCCTTTGCCGATGCCCTGATAGCTCAGGTATATTATGAGCTATGGATGTACACCACTGGTTGGAGGACAGGGATCGACGTCAGTTTTGTGCTTCATTGCTGGGCATATGAGCACATAGCAGTGATCAGGCCATCCGGGCTTCCTTGGATGCCAGCAGCAGTGGGGGGTGTTGATTATGGATTTCAGAGATGGCGGGCTGACATGGCCGCAGGAGATACAGGTAGATCAGCCGAGTGGTACTCTGAGTGTTTCAGGACGCTTACACCGGATCAGGTCATCTGGAGGCCATATCGGGCATTCCCGACATGGGCTGGTCAGGACGCCCACTTGGCAGCACTGAGACGGAGTCGGGTGGTCAGGGGCCGTAGGCCAGATATGTGGGAGCGAGTCCCGTTTATGCGGATACTGAGACAGTTTGGCCTAGTACAGACAGTACCGGCCACCTACACGCCGTATAGGCGGGATAGCAGGGAGACGGATTTGCCGATTTTGATCCCGGCAGACCCATTGAGAGAGGCCCCACCCTCCACAAACAGTGATGATGACGCGGGGGTGGATGAGGGCTACGCAGCATGGTATGACACAGAGCTGCCACGACATCTCCCGCCCTCTATAGATGTTGATGAGGAGGACATAGCTGCTACGCTGGACAGATTAGAGGGAGAGCATGCCACCCTCACACAGACACACCAGGTAGCACTGGAGGAGATCAGGGCTTTGACGGAGGAGAGGGATGCTCTGATTGTGGAGAGAGACACCGCTCGTCAGGAGCAAGATATAGCGATCCAGCAGAGGGACCGCTACTTTCGGCCCAGGGAGGCCCTCAGGGCCAAGTATGGAGAGACCGGTGCCACATCAGAGTCTGGTACACAGGGTACGACCCTAGGAGGGGCACCACCAGCAGCATCAGCAGCCCTAGCAGCACCAGCAGCATCGTTACGAGCACCGGGTACTGTGAGTCTGAGCACGTACCAGTCTCTCCTCGCTGAGGTGAGATATTACGAGGATGCCCTAGCACAGCATGCCCCAGATGTGCCTCGATACGGGGCGAGGAGGAGAGCAGCGACGGCTACGGCGAGCGGAGCCTCGGGTGGAGGGAGTACTGGGAGAGATTGAGGTGGGTCGAGACCTCCAGCAGCAGGTGCATCGAGATCGATAGGCGGTGGCCAGGATTGACAGCTAGGTGCAGAGGAGGGTGGAGGAGATAGTGTTCTCCATGCTTCAGATTTTACCATATAGAGATTTGATAGATTTTGTATTTGTATAGTGATGTAGCCTCGATTGGAAGGCATTGTATAGATGGCTTGATTGGAAGCCACCCATTTTGTACAAAACACACATGTATATATAGATTGATCACGTTATTTGTCATATACTTGTACTTATGTTTTTTTAGTTTTGATATACATGGGTAGATGGATATAGATAGAGGATAAAATAGATGTGATTGGATAG
Organism: Taxus chinensis; assembly: GCA_019776745.2. Classification (NCBI taxonomy): domain Eukaryota; kingdom Viridiplantae; phylum Streptophyta; class Pinopsida; order Cupressales; family Taxaceae; genus Taxus; species Taxus chinensis. The sequence continues at coordinate 950,164,133 of CM034148.1, read as the reverse complement.
ATATAGACTGATAGAAGATAGATGTGATTAGATAGATTGAAATGTGGATAAAATAGATGTGATTGGATAGATATAGACTGATAGATGATAGATGTGATGTGGATAGAACTTTGATAGATGGACATGATGTAACTTGGATGTACATGTGTTTAAATATTTTGATGGATATATAGACAGATGTGTTTGATGTATGGATTAGAGATAGATAGATGTAATGTACCTTAGATGTACATTTTGATGGATAGATTTAGATATAGATAGATGTAATGTACCTTAGATGTACGTATTTTTCGATATTTTGATGGATAGATAGATAATGTGTTGGATATATGGATGTAATTGTAATGAGAAATGAATACAGATAGATGTTTTGATAGATAAGATGAACCTAGATAGAAGATAAATTTTGATTGAATTAACATGTGAAATGCCAATTTAACAGGGTTGCAAGACAAAGAAATGGAGAATACTCCTTGCAAGAGCCAAAGATGAAAGCGGAAAACAACCGTGACTTAGAAGAGAAGGTATTCAGAGAAGAAGAAAAATGATAAGTTGGACTTCCAACCGACCATAGATAAAATCCAGAAAGGAAACCAAAAGACCAAGCATACAAGGCCCTATATAAGATTAAAATAAATCTGACACTAACTAGTCGCAAAACCAGATCTAGGATAGAAACGGAAAGAAAAGTAAGTAAGTATCTTGTCGGAACTTACAAGGGTCAGAATACATGTCCCTAGTGGGAGAATATGATTCTCCATATGATCGACAAAAAGGTCCTAAATCTCAGCTTCATGATTTGATAGAAAAGCAAACTGATCAATGTGGGAAGTTTGCTTGATATGGAAAGACTGATCGATGCGGGAAGTCTTTCAGTGATGCTAAAAAGTGTATAAACTGACTGGAAGGCTGATTGATTACAAGAAGCCTTGAATATTTCTTTGAGAAACAGCCGTCCTTCAAGGGAGCAGTCTGTATTTTGAATTTGAATGATATCCATCCTTCGAGGGTATGGTCTATGTTCTTAGAATTTTGATTCACTTGGTAATATATGGATAGCTGTCCTTCGAGGGATCAGTCTATCTTTTTGGATAGCATCTTTTTTTTTTTTGAAATCTTTTTGAAAGAAGCTGAGTTTAGACCTAGATAGATCAGATGGAGGGGAAGAGAGCATAGAAGAACATGTACTCATGCCCCGAGTAGATCCAATTAAGATAAGTACTTGGGATAGATGAAGTGGTGATTAAGGTATTCCTACCATGAGGAGGAACATATCCAAAAGAAAAGTGCAATGAGTAGAGCCGCGATACTCATATTTAAGGTAGACGAGGCAATAGGCGGAGAACCACACAATTTCAAATCACCACGAAAGTAGATGACTGGTTATTAGGATGGGTGAAAGATCTGAGTTGCGACTAGATTTGTGTAAGATAGATTTTAACAGTAGAAGGGCCGTAGATGCAAGGCATTAAGAGGTTCCGCTTCAGGGATACCATCCATGGAAGATAAACGATAAGCCCCAGACCCATATTTATGAGTGATAATGTAGGGGCCCATCCAGTTGGGGGAAAACTTACCACGTGACTCCTTTCGAGTGTAGTGACATTTTGATTTTCTTTAAGAACAAGGTCACCAATTTTGAAGTCACGGTGTTGCAAGTGCTTATTATAAGCACGTTGACACGCTCAAGATAGACTTGATGATGCTCAAGAGCGTTGAGACGCCGCTCATCTAATAATTCAAGTTGTGTTAGACGATTTTGACGATAATCCTCATCGGAGACAAATTCTCTGAGAGAAACACAGAGAGATGGGATTTGGACCTCCAAAGGAAGGATGGCCTCAGACCCATAGACGAGAGAGAAGGGAGTAGCACCAGTAGGAGTACGAATGCTAGTCCGATAAGCCCAGAGAGCAAAAGGGATATGTAAATGCCAATCCCTGCCAGCTCGACTAGTTACCTTTGCGAGGATATTACACAAAGTTTTATTGGAAGCTTCGGCTTGACCATTAGCTTGAGGATAGTATGGAGAAGAAAAACTGAGCTTGATATTGAAAGCATTGCAGAGATTCTGCAAATCAGCGTTCTTGAAGGACTTACCATTATCTGTGATTAGCTTGTGTGGAACGCCAAAGCGACAAATGATGTGTTGATAGACGAAATCAACTATGGGTTTAGCCTTTGTTGAAGAAAGGGGGATAGCTTCTACCCACTTAGTAAAGTACTCAGTGGCAGTAATGATAGAATGATGACGTTGTGAAGAACGGGGATTGATGAGACCAATAAGATCAAGACCCCACTGCGAAAAAGGCCACAAATCCGCCGCAGGTTGCAAAGCCTGACTAGGGATGTGCGTGAGATTGGAATGTTGCTGACACTTGACGCACTTCTAGTGTATTCACAACAATCTCGATTAAGAGAAGGCCAATAGTATCCCAAATGTAAGATGCGCTTGGCTACAGCTAAGCCACTAAAATTTCCACCACAAATACCGTCATGGACCTCCTGAATAGCTTTAGATGATTCCTGGGTTTTGAGGCATCGAAGCAAAATACCATCAAAGCCGCGTTTGTAAAGAAGGCCGCCTAGAATAGTATAGCGATTGGCGCGTTGGACAAAAGACCTTCTACCATTGGAAGTCAAATCTGGAGGAAGCACCGAATGAGATAGATAATCAACTATCTGTTGATACCACTCATCCTGAGTATGGGTTGTGATAGCATTGATTGACGTTAGTTGCTCAAGATGCGATGGTTGATCTAATCATTGCACAGCCACATAAGATGCGAGTCTTCGGTGAAAGGTGGGATAAGGGAGGCTAATGAGGCCATGGTATCTGCGAATCGATTTGCAATATGAGGAATGGCTTGGATAGTGAACTTATTGAAAGATTGGAGCTGAGCAAGAACGATGTCACGATATTTTTGAAGGATATCATTCTTGCATTGATAGACACCCGTGACCTGGTTAACGATGAGTTCAGAATCACCAAAGATGTCAATATGACGAGCGCCGAGATTAATGGCATTTTGTAAGACCTAAGACAAGAGCTTCGTACTCAGCCATATATTGTGCACTCAAAGTTTAATTTGTGTGCAACTGGGATGGGCGTACCCCAAGGAGGAATCATCACAAAACCCGCACCTCCCCTTGCTGGCATTTGGATCCATCAAAGAAGAGCTTTACTTTAAATGGAGATAGACCAAAATCAATTTGTTGGATATACTCATCGGGGAATTAAGCAAGGGGGTTTTGTGTGTCCGGAAGAGGAGCATCAGCTAATTGATCTGCAATAACCTGACCCTTGATAGCCTTTTGCGGGATAAAATCGAGGTCAAATTCTGTCATGAGCATGAGCCAACGAGTGATACGATCATTGTGATAAGGTTTTGCATGAATTGTCTTGAGGGGATTGACACTTGTGACAATGTAAGTTGTATGATTAAGGAGATAATGACGAAGATTAGAAGTTGCAAAGAAGAGAGCGCAACATAGTTTTTTAGCTTCGCAGTAACGTGTCTCATACACATGGAGGGTGCGACTGATGTAATAGACAGCTTGTTCTTTACCACAAGTGTCCCGATGCGAGATCATGGCTCCCAGAGCATGGTCAGTCACAGAGATATAAAGATAGAAAGGCTCCCCCTCGTGTGGAGGTGTAAGCACAGGTGGAGAAAGAAGATAAGCTTTGAGATCATCAAAGGCCTTTTGGAAATGCTCATCCCATTCGAAATGAACATTCTTACGGAGAAGATGGTGAAAAGGTTGACAACGGTCCGACAATTGGGAGATAAAACGACGCACTGACTGAAGACGTCCTTGGAGACTGCGGAGTTGCTTTAAGTTAGACGGGGGAGGCATCTCAAGGATAGCTTTTATTTTTGCGGGGTCCACTTCAATACCCCTGAAGGAAATGATAAAACCTAAAAGTTTACCAGTGAGAACGCCAAACACGCACTTAGCTGGATTTAGACGAAGGCAAAAGCGGATAAGACTCTCAAAGAGAGGTGCAAGGATGAAAAGATGATCCTGACGACGCTTGGACTTGCCAAGGAGATCGTCAACATAATCCTCTACAGTTTTGTGCTCAATCCTCTACAGTTTTGTGTAAGAGGTCATGGAAGATGTAGGTCATTGCTCGTTGATAGGTTGCTCCTGCGTTCTTAAGACCAAAAGGCATGACACGATAGCAAAAGGTCCCCCAAGGAGTTATGAAGGAAGTCTTATGTTGGTCTTCTGGTGCGATGAGGATTTGATTATACCCAGAGAAACCATCCATAAGAGAAAGCATCTCATGACCCGTAGTTAAATCTACGAGTTGTTCGATATTAGGTAGAGGAAAATCATCCTTTGGACAGGCAAGATTAAGATCTCGGAAGTCGGTACAAATTCGAATTTTCCCAGTAGCCTTAGTTACTGGTACTACATTGGACACCCATTGCGGATAATCGATGGGTTGGATGAAGCTAGCCGAGAGCAAGCATTGTAATTCTTCTTTAACAAGAAGGGCTACTCTAGGGTGCATTTTACGCAGTTTTTGCTTAACTGGTTTGATATTGGGAAGAGTAACGATATTGTGGACCACAATATCGGGATCGAGTCCTGGCATATCTTCATATGACCAAGCAAAGGCTTGACGATGTTTGGAAAGAAAAGCGGTAAAGTCCCCTAATTCCTGTGGATTAAGGGATTGGCCGACCTTAATGATGCGAGGGTCTTCAGAAGTCCCTATATTAAGGTCGATAGTGGCTTCGTTGAGAAGGGTAGACGTGTCAGAAGGAATAGTCTTGGGAAGATATGAATCCTCTGCCCCTAGATAGGTGAGGACAGAATCGTCATCCGCACAGTGGATAGTGTTGATAGTGGGAGAATCGTCTCCAACTATTTCAGGGAAGGTTAATGGTATAGAACCGGACCGATTGTTAGTCTCATAGACTAACGGCCCTAAGGAAATGGTATTGATCAAAAAAAAAAGTTAGGTGGGATGGAAATGTCATCGTCCACGTCAAGTGATGTTTCTGACTTAGTGGGGGAAGATGGTTCTTCAGTAGGACGAGGCTCATCAAGAATAGTGACGGTGGCTTTTGAAAGGGGTTTAAATCCTAAACCAAATTTCTGATGTGGCATGAGAGTAGGAATGGACTTGAGGTCATGTATACCTTGCTCATATTTTCCGAGGCCAAAACCTTTCCACGCGCATCGATATAGATAAGTTTTTGAAAACGTGGGATTCTGTAGATAATCAAACCCTGTTAGATAAGGTTTGGCTCTAGGAGGAGAATCCAGGCGATAATGAGGCGTATCAAGACCACCGTAGATGAAATTGGTCTGTTGATTGGGCAGACCAATGGTGACGATGCGACCGAGACCTGGTTGATATTCAGGTTGTTTGTCTGGTCTACCATACTCATTAGGTTTGAGATGGGCATCGAAAGAAAAGAGAGGAAGCTCTCCTAGTGAGAAACGCTCCAATGTCTCTTCCAGATTTTGTAAATCCGGTAGTTTGGTTGCAGGTATGGAAGAAGGTGAGGCCCCATAAGGAGAACATGCATTTTCTTTTAAAGGGGCAGACCTTGTGGTCATGTCACATTGTGCGGAAGGAAAAGGATCTCCTGGATGAGTATATATTTTTCCCTCATATTGATATTTTAGGCATCGATGGAGGGTGGATGGGACACAATGTATTGCACGAATCCAGGAGCGTCTGAGGATCATGTTATAGTGGAACTTTCCTTCGACGATGTAGAAGAGTTCATGAAGCAGCTTCTTACCTACTCGAATGGGTAAGACCACAGTTCCTAGAGTGACTGCTAGCTGATCGTTAAATGATCGAAGGGCGAAAGGTGGGGGTGACACCACATTCTTTGGTAACTTAAGTTGTTCGAATGTGTGCGAGGAGATGACATTGAGTGCAGCTCCACTATCGATCATAACACGTTTTAAGGTAGTGTTATTGATTTGGACTGTGATGAAGAGGGGAGTCTCCAAATCTTCAGAAGAAAGAGGAGGAATTTCCGAATCCTCGAAAGAAATGGCGGTTGATGGTCCATTCAGTCCAACAACCAACTCGAAGGGCTGGGGCTCATCGGAATTTACTGCGATGCGACGCAGATTATCGATTAGAGCCTGGCGATGTTGTGGGGAGGATTGGATGAGGTCAAAAAGAGACATTTTGACCGGAGCCTGGGTGAGTTGTTTCGTAACACTCTCCTCAACGGATACGGGAACTTGAGCCCGAGGTGCAGCACGAATAGAGACCCTGGGTCGTGGTGCTGATGAGGAGGGAGAAACACCTTTAGGGGCTGCAGAAATGACAACCCGTGGTCGAGATGCTGAAGATGAAGATGGGTTATCATAGTGTTGGGTTCTAGTGGCGATATGGATCGTGTCAATTTGAGAAGGTGGAAGATCAAGCGGAGTGGAATCACGAGAGGTCTGAGTGGATGGTTGAGGTTTGGATGGGGCTAAGGTGACAGGAGGTACTTGTTCCTCCTCCTCCAGCAAAAGGTCACTTTCTTCTAGAAGGTTCTTGATAACGGCTTGAAGAGCTTTACATCCCTCAGTATCATGACCCGGAGTACGGTGGTAAGCAAAAATCAGATCAGAGTTAAACCAAGTAGGTTTAACTCCTTTAGGGTTATAAGGTTTAATCAGAGGAAGGGTTATGGATGAAGATTGGATAAGTTGATGAAGGATTTTGGTGTAGAATCCGGTAGACGAAGATGAGGATAGAGATGATGAAGATGGTTCTTTTACCTTAATCGACTGCCGAGGTAAAAGAACTTGCATGTTAGGTTTAACAGTCTCTTTATGGATCCTCTTATTTGTTTGGACATTTGGAGGAGCAGTCTTGGGCACTTGAGATGGGAGCAAGTGAGACATGATTGACTTTGGTGGAGGAGGAGCCCCTAAAATAGATTTTGAAGATGAGGGATATGCGACAAATTTTGCGGTCTTTGGAGACAAAGGGGGTTGTTTGGTTGAATTTACTGATGATTTAGATAATGTCGGTTTGGAAGAGGAAGAAGCTCCCAAAGTAGATGAGATTGGAGGAAGATAGGGTGCCTTGGTTTTTGGTAACGAAGATGATGATCCTGATAGAAGAGGTGACGTCTTTTTAGTAGGTAAGTCTATTTTTCGGGGTATTGGTGGAGAATGTGTTGTAGAAGAAGACGATGGATTTGATAAGTGTGTAGAAGAAGACGCCTTCTCAGCAGGCAAATCCAATTGTTTATGAGGCGTGGAGAGAGATTTTTGTGGAAGAGCACCAAGAGTTTTGATGGTCCGAAATATGGGCTTTCCTTTTTCAGGGATGGTGACGACTTCAACGGCATAAGGTGATTGTAACCTTTTTAGGGGAAGCAAATGGGGAGATACTGATGGTGTAATGTTAGATTTTGGTTGTCTCGGTTTAGGTTCAGGAACCGAGTGTATAGGTGTTGGTGCTACTTCTTTTGATTTTTCCTGAATAGGTGAAGTAACATTGGTGATGGAAGAAGGGGGTGATGAAGAAGCAGTTCCTTGCGAAGGGACTACTTCTGATACAGTAATCATGGGTGAAACTACCGTAGGAAAAGAGATAGGAAGGGTCAAAATCGAAGATGCTTCCGTTGAAGTTGGCACAATGATAGGTACGTTCACCAAGGGCATAGTTGCAGCGGGAATGGGAGCAACAGAAGTGGATGTGTCTGAAGTGGAAACTCGAAGGGATGTAATTGCCTCGAGTATTGAAAGAATGTCTGATGATGAGACAGATGAGGATGACACTGTCTCGGGTATGGATGGAAGGTCAGACAACGGAGCGGAGAAAGATGACTCCGTGCTTAGTAATGTAGGAATATTCAAAGACAGACTTTTTGAAGATAATGGAATTCCAGTGATTGATGAAGTGGAAGGGGGTTCTGATTCGATTGATGCGTTTGCAGATGGATTGGTTTCAGAAGAAGAGTCCTCGATAGAGATGAAGTTGATAGTGTGGGTGTTTGGTTTTTGAGATTTCGAAGAATTATGATTTGGGGCATGATTGGGGAAAGGTTGTTTAAAAACGTCCAGTGCTTGATTTGGGGGAGCATTTGGGTTATCCAGAATGAGCTCGCCTTTGTCAATGAATTTTTGGACAAGATTTTTGAAAGTCTGACATCGTTCGATGTCATGACCTTTGGTTCTGTGATAATGACAGAAATCGTTTTCCCTATACCAGAATGGGTGTTCTCGGCTTTCATCAATATCCGTGATGGGGGGAAGCTCGATCATTCGAACCTCCAACATTTTTTCTAAGATAGAGGCATATGATTCCCCCAATGGAGCGAAGGATCGCGATGATGAAGCCCCTTTCCGAGAAGATGAGGAATCTCTTCGTGGTGGTTGATTAGGAGTACTATCGGTTCTTGATGTTTTTAATACGATAGCATTTGTGGATCCTTGATTCTTATCTTTAGGAGGGAAAGAATTTGGTTTGGTGAACCGAGAAAAATATGGTTTAGATTTAGAGCGAAGTTTTAGCTTTCCTTGTTCAATGGCACGAGATTCGAGTTTGCGTGCCATCGTGAAGGCTTCTTCGAAGGTATGAAAAGTTTGGATCCTTAACGTGGAAGAAATGTGACTAGCACAAGATCGGGTGAACAACTCGATCTGTTGGGATTGAGGAAGGGAGAAAGACAATTGGTTGATTATCCCTCTCCAACGAGCGACAAAGTCTGCAATAGACTCATCGTCGAATTGGCGAATGTTGTAAAGATCTGTAATTGAGATCTTATGCGCAATATTTATTGAAAAGTTTTCAACAAACATCTGGGCCAATTGAGAGAAAGAAAATAAGGAATGTTGAGGAATATTATTGTACCAGTCCAAAGCGGGACCCGCTAGAGACATAGGAAAGGTACGGAGCATGAGTTCCTGGTCTTGGACGATGAGGTAGCAAGCATGTTTGAATGCTCGCAGATGTTGTTGGGGGTCTTCCCGGCTATGAAATTTTGAGAATTTGGGAAGTTCCCATTGGGGAGGATAAGGCTTAAAAGCCACCGAAGGATGAATGGGTTCATTGCACACTTCTTCAAAGGAGTATGAAGGACGGGCTCCTTTTGTGGAGGCTTCCAAGTCTGCAATTTTCTTGAAGAGAATTTGAACTACGTCGGATTGGGGAGGAGGTACATTGGTATGTCCTACATAAGAAGCAAGTGGTGGATGTTGTTGAGATGTCAATGGGGGATTCATCTGTTGTTGGATAGGATGATAAGAGGAATAACCAGGTGTTCTGGGTGACACCGGGTGGGGTATTTGCTGTGAGGTAGCTTGCGTATAGGCAGGCTGTGAGATAATAAGTGGTTGAGAAAATATAGGTTGGGTGACGGATGGAGCCTGTGATTGGTGGACTCCTATGTTTGTTGATTGGATCGGGACAGATTGAGGAATATGAGTGTTGGTTGGATTGGTCATGTTGGGGAACAAGACCTGAAAGGGGCCTTCTACTGCCGGATTTGGTATTAAGGGTGCCGATGTTAGCTGATGGGCGAAGGTCACAGTTGCTGGAATATTAGAAGAAAAACCCCCTAGAGGATGAGAAGTGGGAGCCAACTGACTATTCGGAGGGGGTTGGCTCATGGAGTGATACTGACCTTGGGACACGATGGAGGGCATAGACGAATTGACGGCAATGTGCGGGTGTGCAGACGCATTCATTATAGCCAGGGCAGAAGACCTCTCAGAGATGGGTTGTGGAATATTCGAGGTAACTGCGGTGTTAGGGATAGGTAAGACTAATTGAGAACTAGTCGACATGGTAGGTGGAAGAGAAAAGGGAGGCATAGGGGCTTCGCCCTTCTCCGTGGCTCGAGGCAAGAGAGATGGTGCAAACTGCTCTACAAAGGCCTGGGATGATCCACGAGGATAATTGTACACTTGTCGGATTGGTGGGTCTTGGTCAGATATTTGGATCGACTTGTGTACTAGGTAGTCCATGAGGGCTATTGGATTGCGATCGAGGAAAGCCTGAAATTCAGGATCCCCGCGAGGGACATACTCCGAGCCAGATGATATCTCGGAGGGACTAGGAGAAGCTGGACGTGATGGAGGCGCTTTGGTTTGATAGAAGGGATTATACGACCATGACGGGGAACCAACTAACAGCGGTCCCGAGGAAGATGGGAGGGGTGCCGAAACATCCACGCTGGTGGTGATTTCGGAGGAAGAAGGAATCTGTTGGGCCATTTTCCTAGATTGTGACTGGGTGATAACCGTCATAAACAAGCCAGAAAGAAGATTGTCCTAATGCACAAACAATTCAAGCAGCGCAAGTGATTATCTCCTTTAAATTTTGATGCTTTTAAGAAAAGAAAATGTTAGGGAAGGCTTTTTAGAACAGGAACTACTCAGATAGCCAAACTAAGGATGGTTTGGGTAATGTTTGGTGAGGAGTCCCGAAGGCACTTCAGTAAAAGACCGGTACGTGGCTTGATATAGGGGCCTACCCCCGCACTTCACACACCGCTGCGATAAGGGAGTCGGGTGCTTTGCCAATATATACCAAAATCTTCCGTGAATTTATAGCGCGGCCCGAGTACCGCGTAGGCTCTTCCTCTTGGATATCACTTCCAAGTAGGCGAGGCCAGGGAAGGAGTTTTGTTTAGATGCTTTATACCTAGTGATTTTGGCTTTGTGTGCAAGGGTGAAAAATAAAAATCAAATAGTGTCACTACCGATTTTGATCAATTTTCCAGCCTAATTAAAACTAGATGAAAAGCATGCAGCAATGACAAAGAAAAAAGTTCTTTTTAAGCACTTAAAAACGAAGTGTTTGATTTCGATGAAGACAAGTCAAACAGATTCTTTCCCAAATGCGATTAAGTTCTTTTTAAGCACCGAAAATTGAAGTGTTTGGATGTGATAGACAACCAACAAAGAAATCCTAAAAAGGAGAAAACACCGTAAAAGAGGAATACCTGTAGATTTAGCTCTCCAAGGTGTGTGGACTTCAAAAAGTGCGTTGTTGAGCTCTTCCCCTCGAACAATCCCACGAACAAGCAAAGTGCTCCGCAAGAAAAGATCAAGCAAACAGCAAACAAGATCCGGGAAGATATATCCAGATAATGGTGAAATGAAAAATTTCTATTTTAAGAAAATAGAAAAATTTCCAGATAATGATTTCACCTAAAAAGCAAGATTGAAATGATGAACAGAAATGCTCAAATAGGACTGATAGAAATCAGTGAAGAAAAGGAACAAAGTTCAAAACTAAAAAAGAAATGAACTTACCAATAAGGGACTTTGGTTCAAGTCCCACCGGGCGTGCCAGAATGTAGATCAAGAATTTCGTGCTTGTTACTTGTCCAAGTTAATGCACCAAACTAAACACAAAAACCCTGAAAAACTCCAATGAAATCGATACCTGATGAAGATGTAGACGGATGAGGAAGTCGATGTAGATAAGACGGGCGCACACGAGCAATTCGCACAATAGATCCGAGTAACCTGCAAAACACCGATGCTTGACAGAAAAAGACCACGTTAAAAGATATTTAAGTGGACTGCCCAAGAAGCGGGTCCGAGAAGCGATAAGCTTCCTCGGCGGATGTCAGTCCACGTTTTCAATTAAGAAAAGAAGCATACATGATAAAAGATGTAAATAAAGACTAGATTTTCTGATTGCAGTAATAAGACAGAATCTAAACAGCAGACAGAAAGTACAGAAAACAGGGAACTATGAAATAAATGCTGGATTTGTGTTACCTGTATCCTTTTACCTATCTGCAGATAAATCGGCGTCGACTGGGTAGAATCGGCGTTGATTGAGACTGGTCGGCGTCGATTGAGGGGGATCGGCATCAATTGGATAAGATCGGCGTCGACTGGAGACAGATGATTCAATCAGGGACTGTGCGACAAGATTCGGGAATTGGAAGGTGAATGTGGTCTGTTGGATGTGCCGAAGTTGGCGAGACACTGGAACAGAGTCACCAGATGATAGATGGTGGTGTGCGATGCTGATGCGACAGGGGCAGAGTAACGGTGCTCCTCTCAGGGATTGATTAGGACAGGATCTGCCCTAACTTGAGACAATTGATGCTAAAAAGATCTCTCCTTCTCTGCAACCTGAATCTTTCTCGCTCTCTGTTCACTTTTTTCACTCGTTCGTAAGTGCTCTTCTTTCGGTCTCTTCCGCTCTCTTCGGTCCTTAGAACTGAGTTCTGGGCTTTCTTTTATAATCGGCGCCACTCCTAGAAAATCGGCGCCGACCATATGGGTCGGCACCGATCGCGGAAAAGACTCCCGAGGTGCCTAAAAATGATTGATTTCGAGAAAGATAAGACTTATCCCGACTATGGGAAAATATCCCTCTTAGGGAAGATTAAAGATAGATGTGATACATGGATAGAATAAATTTGGGGTGAATAAGTGATTAAGATGCATGGGAAGAAGCGTAATTAAATATTTAATATTTAATCACTCATGGGTAAGATGTGATGGGATGAATTAAATTTGGAATAAGTGATTAAATCACAAATTGGATAATACCCCAAGGGGATAGTTGGTGACGTAAACGTGCCCCAGGTTACCTAGGCAAGTAAACGGATGAGAGGGACACTAAATTGGGTAACCAATTTTATGTGTCTACAGGGGGAGCAAGTTCATGATTTCAGTCTTTTCAATCCAATCCATACCCACAAGCAGCCAAAAACCTTACAAACATGAAGTGCACAAAAGAAAGAGGACCTCTTACCCAGATATTTATAACGGAGAAATGTGCAAATGGGTCCACAAAGTGATTCGAAAGTGACAGGGCTTGCGCACTGACAGGTATAGAGAAAAATCATGTGATTTGCGTTGGATGACAATGATAGCGTAGACGCGCCTATTTATAGGCGATGTAGCAATAAATGCACCACCAAATTTTCAAGTGGCGCACCAAAATGCTTGCCAACACGAAGATATGTGCGCCTTTGGTGCACAGAAAGTGGTGTCGACAGAGGAATATGTGCGCCCTTGGCGCACCAAAAAGGGGCACAACAAAAGATATGTTGACATGAAGGTGCATGCGCCTTGGCGCATGCAGGGAAGTCTAAACATAGAGAGGCGCACCAAAACACCTGTTGACACAAGAAAGCATGCACCAAAGGCTTTAAAGGGGGCGCGTAAACTTTTGATGTTGTATAGTCATTATATGCGTCCGACCAAAAAATACCAAAAATGGCTAAGTTCGGAAAACTAGATTTCCCGGGAAGGGATTTTGCAACGTTCCAAATGCAAGAAATCCCTGACGAGGGATCGAAACAAAAATTCGGTATGGTTATCTATAAAATTGCCCTTGCCAATTTTACGGGATAACACTACCTTGGAACTCAAGAGAAATATTTTTAGGTGACGTGAGATCCCTCGAAAGACTCAAAGTACATAGCTCGAAAATATTATTGAGAAAGGAGATGTTATGGGAGGTTACCCGATTTATGCATGATCCATTACTCTTAAAGGAGGAATGACTATTTAAGATATGGGAGCAAGTAACGAGGCTCATTCCAAGTGATAGAGCCTCTGAACTAGTTATGAGCATTAGAGCTAAAGAAATTCCACCCTTTCCCAGCAGTCAAAACCATGGCTACCTCTAGTTCTAGACCATAGATAAAATATTACGCAGGAAAACCAATTCCTCCTTGGCCCCTCCATCCAAGACTAAAGTTTTCAGATGGAGGGTCTTAGTTCAATGACCCTACTATGGTATCTGACCCCACTGACAATGCCTTTGATCCAATCCTCAACAAGAAGCCTAAGGCTATGAGGGAGGTGGCCTTTGCCAAGCTTCCTCAAATTGGGAGACTTTAAAGTTTTCAGCTCTATAATCTAGAGCATGACACTCACTCAATATATGGTGCCCTTAGTTCACCCTTGCCCAAAACTCATACACATGTGTGTAGACCATTTCAACCCTGGAGCCCGTAGTATCTAGGGCAGAAATTTAATGGCAGTGATCACACCATAGGCCATTAGAGACATGTTGGCCCTAACTCATGACCCAACGGCCAGCTTCTATGATATGGCCAAACTCCAAACTATTTGGGCACAATGCAAAAATAAATCCCCTTTCCTTAATAGGGATACAAAACAATCAGATGCAGGTGGTTCTGGGACACCAGGTTTTCCTTTTCCATTGAAATTTCTTCAAGTGGATTCTCAAAATTCTTGTTCCATGCTAGCCTTCATTTTCGGACAAGATTCTGAAAAAGGTGTGGAGGACTAGTAGATGGAATTCTTATTCCGAATGAGGTCTGTCATGAAAGAGCAGACGTACCATTTTGATTTCATCGAAGCCATCACAAGATCCATGTGTGAGTAACTTGCCCAATTTTTGGTGACCTCAATGTTCAAGTATTCATCCTATCTCTTTCATCTCATCCTTTATCAGAATGCCAAATATTTTAGTCAATTTATGACTTTGAATATATGGGATATGGAAGTGGACCTGCAAAAGGTCATTCCAATATCTACAAAGGATTACATATACTATATCGTTCGTCAAACGTATATAAATTCTTCAATGTCTTTTGTAGAGCCCCTTTTGCTTGAAATTGTCCATCTAGGAGGATGGAATAAAAATGGGAGGATGAATGACTCAGGCTAGAAATCTATCCTAGCCGAGGCCATTTGCACCCCTATGATTAAGCATTTTCACCAGAGGGTTGTTCCATGATTCTCCTACCATGGTTTCAAGGAGGAATATTTTATGCTTCCCAGGGTCACTCATGGAGTGAGTCACGTAGGCCTCATTTTTTTAAATTAGTCTTTAATTCACCTAGTTTACTCTTGGACTTATTGAATTCAACATTTAGCCAGAAAAAGAAGGCTCTTTTTTATCTAGAGGCATTACAACAAAGGGGTGAGTCACTACTAAAAAGGATGGTAGAGCATCACGCCTTGTGCGGAAGAAACTAGCAGGGAGACAGGTCTCGTTTTAATCTCAATACTCTTGGAGGTATGACTTCTCGAAGTATAAAGATGGCCATTTAGATGGTCTACTAGAAAATCTGAGTCATTTCAACTCCTAGTACGATCCAATGTAGCAAAGTAGAATTTTTCAAAATGAGTGCAGATGTCATGCAAGGAGTGAGTCACCTGAAGGATATTTTTTGAGCTATAAAGATATGTTGTGTAACCCCAATGTTGAGAGGAATGTCCATCAAGGTAAGATACAATTGTATGACTTCCCGCTAGTCACCATGAACCCAAGAAGGATTCTGAGCAACCTTGAAGAACTATTGTATATGACTAGGAGCGAGTGTCTATGTTTTGTTGAGGACCTAGTGGAAATATAGGCACCAGATTATTAGCAGGACCATGAAGAATTGTGTTGTACCGGCCATCCCCAGATTATGAA
Organism: Taxus chinensis; assembly: GCA_019776745.2. Taxonomy (NCBI): domain Eukaryota; kingdom Viridiplantae; phylum Streptophyta; class Pinopsida; order Cupressales; family Taxaceae; genus Taxus; species Taxus chinensis. The sequence continues at coordinate 950,148,772 of CM034148.1, read as the reverse complement.
CAATGATTGTGAGGTATTTGAATGGGATGCGGAGCATGCATCCGATATAGAAAGTGAGGATACAACAACTATCATTTCGAAGCAGTCTGCAAGATTGACCATAAGGAATACCTTCTCTTCCCAAAATAGGATGGAATATTCCAGCTCAAACTCCAACACCACAATAGGGGGAGCTAGTGTCCTTGGTAGACAAGATCTCTACAGAGGACACACAATGCCAAGCCCCCCGCGTAAGATATTGAAGTCTATGGTGGTTCCTATTTAAACACGAATCTAGAAGACAAAATGTAAGCTTGCTAGGAAGAAGCCCCATTTAGAATCCCCATAATGCTACCACCATCTTCCCCTTTCAAATGGTGATTCCCTTAAACATTCACCCCATCTCAATCCCATTCCTCTACAAGACAATTCCCCATCCCCTTTCAGCCTGGCCAAAATCCATCTCAATGTTTTCCCCCCGTAACAAAGTGGCAAGCCCCTCCTCCAAACATAGTGACTTACAGTGCCTCAACCACAAGCAACAATTCCCTATGGTATGCCACATGGGTTCCCATATCACGGGTTTGGTTGTCTTGTCTTAGGGCTCCAAATTCCTAAGTCAAGACGAGGCCAATGAAGAACCCATCTGAGACAATAGAAGAGCGAAGAAGATGGAGAAGATGTCTGCGAGTGCCAATAATCCAATAGATATGCAGTCATGCTAGTATGACCATCAACATAGCTCCTTAACTATTGAAACAATGACTCGTTCCTTAGTGTATACAAAACTTGTGGATTCCCCCATGATGTAACCTGATGGGACTAATCAAAGGTACTGTGACAAGCGTCCATTATGTATGTAATGATCCGTCTCAAAGTTCTGACGATCACATACTAGAAGTTGAATTAATGAACATGCAGACTGCATACGGAAAATAGTCATGAAAGACTATTTGAAAATCAAGATAATCATCTGAGGAAGACACAAGTCAAACATGTGAATATAAGTAAGCAAGAGGCAATCTGTGGCTAAGCCATGCGATATGCTGAGGATCAAGGGAAAGATGAAAAGAAATAGAGAAGTGATTATGTACAGGAGCTTAAGCAGAGTTCCTTTGCCAGAATCCCTTACGACTTCTCATACTGAGGTAAAAACCCTTGCATGCCATTAGCTATGTCATCTCCGTTAATTTATCAGCCAATTCACCCTCTAATGTTAGGATTGAACCAGGGATCCTCCAGATAGGGCCATCAGGAAATGGTTTGAATAGTACATTGGAAATAGTATGATAGCTCAAATCATAAATCATAGTGAGTGCCATTGAATCATGAAAGAGACAGCCTTTACATCAAAGGGTAGTGTAAACCATTGAATGAGTGATGCGTTAAGGATTTGACGTGGATGCACCAATTGGGATAGAAATCCAAGAAGTGTGAGAGGCTCATGTAACATGTGGTGAGCCCTGAACTAATCATGCTTCCTGAACTGTAGCACAAGAATGTGTCACTAAATCAATGGATCATGAGTCCCCATGCGTAGAATCATTTGATATGCATAATGTTAAGTAGGTTTTGAATTGTGCTACCAGTGAGGGTAGTAAGGTGATAGCCTCCACCTTCACTAGTGTACCATTGTCCACATAAGGTTCCTAAATAAAAAATTTTGGACTTTCAGAAGCTTTATAATGAGCTTAAGACTATTCCCTCAAAGGGTTAGGGATTTTCAGATAGAACAAGGTTATTGCCACTAAAATCAATGAGACTCGTGAGGCTGATAATTACAGGATTTTACGCATAAAATTCTTAGAAATCTCTTGACATTGCAACTCTACCAGGGAGCCCAAAGATAGTCAAGTCTGAACATTAGCACAAGACTGGTTTAATCGGGTAATGACTTGAGCTTTATCCCTAGTATCCTTTGATGACTGCATACATGTCCTCACAAAGGACCAAATCTAACAGATCTTGGTTGCCAATGAGGGTAGTCAAGATGATATACACCACTTTCATTAGTTTATCAGTGATATTTCATAGTGTGGCCTAACCCGTTAGGAATGAACATTCCTTTAAAAAGAGCTTCAACATTCATAGTTTTTCTAGAATTCCACTTTAGAACATGGTTAGTAAAATTTGAACTTACGAGGATGATCTCCAAAATTCCTCTGCATAAGGAAATTTTTACATAGAGTTGGATCATTGCCTGTCCAGTGAGCCCTGCAACAGTCAAGATCAGAACCAATAGCAGGTGGAATGAGCTGTGGATATTAGGATAACTTGACAGTGAGCTTTGAGTGGATATTATCGTTTGGGCCATGCATTTATGATTTTCAAAGCAGAGGGATTTTTGAATTTGTTTCCATGGCTGACACGAGAGTCCAGGAAGGTGATAGTCACCACCCTAAAGTTTATCAATCTCTTTTTTAGTGACCTAACCAGTTAGATCATGAAATTTCCTTTAAAAGTCCCCTTGGCAACATTCTTGTTTTTCTGATTTTCCTTTAGAAAAAGGTTACCAAAATTTGAACTCGCGATGATGATTTTTACAATTTTATGCTTCAGCGATGTGAGATTGATATAACTGAAGGTTCTCAAGGGCTTAGACCTGGAAAGAATCAAGCATTTCAAGTTCATGTAGGTGCTTTTCTCAATATTCATTATCTTTTAATATGCCTTTGAGTGAGACTCATAGTGACCGAATTTTGAGTTCCAGATGAATGACGACCTCAATACTGTATATAATTTATAATGGTGTAGCAAAAGTGAGCATACGTACACTAGTGTGGTAGGCCCAAAAATCATATAGGATCTGGTTGTGCTAGTCACCAGTGCTAGTGTCCATAGTTTTGCGTGATATTTTGACAATGGTCTTATTGGTTGCTTTAACTTTTCTGCTACCTTGTGGGTAGTAAGGTGTAGGGAATAATTTTTTTAATCTTGAATTTTGTACAAATGCTTTTGACATCCTTAATCTTGAAAGAGGATCCATTGTCAATGATAATGGAAAAGGCGATGCCAAACCATGTAATAATATGAGTAGTAATTAAACAACAAATTTCAGGACCTATGATAGTTTTTATTAGTGTTACTTCTTCCCATTTAGTATAATACTATGTAGTCATAATAATATATTTGTGGCCTTCAACCGATTAAGGATTGGTCATACTAATAAGGTAGAAACCCTGTAGGGAGAAGGACTAGGATGGGGCAATCGATTGAAGGTCATAGGTCAGTGCATGGTAGAGGTTGTCATGTTTTTGGCATTTATCATAGTGCTTAGCATATTCTAGGTAATCTTGTTCCATTGTAGGCTAAGAGTATCCCTAACATAAGAGCTTATGTGACATGGCCTTTCTAGAGAAGTCGCCACCACATAGGCTATCATGCACCCGAGATATGGTGGTGGGGATGTTCGTGAGTCTTAAATGTTGTAGTAAATGTCCATCAAATGAGATTTTAAATAGTTCTGCACCAATGATGACTGTGGCCTCACACCATAGGTGACGAGCTTCATTAGGTTGAATGCTGTCAGGAATAGTTTGTCGATAAAGAAATTTTTAAATGGTTGTAAAGCATTCAGGATTGTTAGTACTGCGTGTGAAGGCACAAGCTTCGAGAAGTGAAGTATGAACATATGGTTGTTACAAATTCCTAATAATGAATGTTGATTGCTTTTCATTGATATCCTGAGGAATAAGTGATGTTACACTAACCATAACATTTGCATGGTGGTTTTCTTTACGAGGAATGTTCGTAGTAGACTAAGTCTCTAACATAGATAAAATATCTATAACAAGATTATTATACAGAACAAGATGGTCCTCTTTTGTGTGATACTTATCATTAACTTTATTAATAATGAGTTGTGAATCGCCATGTATGTAGATGTTGTGGATAAGGAGCTTCCAGATGGTGGCGAGGCTTAGAATGATTGCTTCATACTCAACAATGTTATTGGTGCATGAGAACCCTAAGCGATATGCAAAGGGAAGATAATCACCATGTGGAGTGATAAATAATATGCTAGCCCCTTTGTTAGAATGGAAACGCGATCCATAAAAATAAATGGTCCATGTGTTGGTGTTAATGGTATAGGATGTAAAGTCTTCGTAAAAATAATCATAGATTGGATATGCATCTAGTAGAGGTGCCTCCACTAGTTGATCAACAATAAATTTTCCTTTGATTGCTTTCTGTGGGATGAAATTGAGGTTAAATTCTGCAATAACATCACCCATCGTGTCATACATACCGAGGGATGTGTGCAAGATAGTAGATAATGTAAAGGGTCTACCTTAGTAATTATATGCACTTCATTGTTAAGAAGGTAGTGGCATAACTTATCTTCTAAAATGACAAGACCAAGGCATACCTTCTCAATATAACTATATTTGCACTCATAACATAGCAAATTTCAGCTGATATACTAGATATCCCTCTTGGGTTGAGAATCATCATGTTGTGCAAGGAGGGCTCCTAAAGCATGAAACGAGGCAAAAAGATATAACAAGAAAAGATGCTCAATCGTGCGAGGTACAAAGATAGGAGGATTTAACAATTATTGTTTGATGCCATCAAATTCTTGCTGGCCACCCGATCATCCCAAAAAAACTTAGTGATTTTCTTCATTAAGTGAGTGAATGGTTGGGTTTTATTAGCAAGTTGGAAAATAAACCATCAGATGGCCTGAATTTTGCCTTGTAGCAAGCGTAACTGATGTAAATTTTTAGGTGGAGGCATGTCAATAGTAGCCTTAATCTTGTTAGGATTTATTTCAATACCACATTGCAAGATAATGTACCCAAGGAGTTTGCTGGCTATGACCCCAAAAATTCACTTTTTGGATTCAAGCGTATTTTATATTGGCATAAGCATTCAAATAGTGTGCGTAGATCTTGGGCATGTGTGGAACAATGTCGTGATTTAGAAATTATCATCAACATAATATTCAATAATCTTGTGAATATAATCATGGAAGATATGCGTTATTTCTTGTTGATAAGTGGCCTTGAAATTTTTGAAGCCAAAAGGGATGACAATGTAACAGAGCATTCCCCATGGCATAGTAAAATACTTTTTTTCCCTGATCTGTAGGATTGATTTTGATTTGGCTGTAAGTAGTGAAGCCATCCATGAAATATGGAATATCATATCTGGTTGTGGAATCGATAATGGCATTAATGTGGGGTAAAGGGAAACTATCCTTGGGACAAGATTTATTTAGATCAGGAAATTTTTTGAAACAAAAAACCTGACCATCTGGTTTCATGATAGTTTTTGTGAGTGTGTGTAAGAATTGTTCCCTAGGATTCCCTTGTGCAAGTACACTTGATAGCAGGTTGTAGCTAGATGTAACAATGTAGATAGGTGTGTGGATGAAATAAAAAATTCCCCTTCCTATGTAGTGTATGCAAAAAATGCAGTCCCTTATCCCTTGAATGGATACTAGATGGATTCCTTGAAGTTATTTAGGTTCATTTAGATGCAAGCTTAGGTGATGATAATATATGCTTATAGATTGTTCTTTGATTTTGAACACATAACTATGTATTTGTATCATTCTCTTGCTTGAATTTTGTAATTGACAACTGGAAGGTTGACCCATAAGAAAATAAGATGCCCAAAAGGTAAAAGAGACCCAAAAAAAAGTGAGTAAGGTGGAAAGAGGTCAGGGGCCCCAAGAGGGGACAAGGGCACCTAGGCGCTGGCATACTGGTTGGATAGTGGTGTCTGGAGTCATGAAAGATAAGCATTTAAAGTTCTAAGTAGGCTATAGGGTGTAAAAGACCAAATAGAAAACAAAAAGCAAATCAAAAATGCCAAAGATAGTCATCAATTACTATTTTTCTTGCTTATAAATCATATGAATGCTAGTATGTGTTTAGGACCTATAAATATACCCAAGTGCATGATTTTGTGTCTACAAAATGACTTTTAAAATTCTTAAGTAAGACTTCACGATAATGACTTAGGTAAACAAGAAGTAACTTGACTCTCGTAGAAATTGTCACAAGATGAACTATGTTTACAGTAGAAAAACTTTAAATACACCGTATATTGGATATAATCTCATGTCATCATGCAAATTCCTTGACATAATACTAACTAGAAGTAATTACAAAAAATCGAAAGAGGGTGGAATGGTCGTGATTACTTTATGTTGTCTCTCCCTATTCCATAAGAACCTAGAGTAAGTTGTGGTTCTTTTTTTACAAAGATGGTCCTGTAAAGTGAAGACTTCATATTTCTTAACATGTTCACCATCTTAAACAAAAATATCCAGATAACTATGTCTATATAATTTTTTGGTGACAAAAGACTATATAGCTAAGACTTTTGTGTGGTCTCAGGATAAGTTGTTTATGCATGGCTTGAAACTTTGGTGAAAGTAATGCAAGTAGCTGATTGCATTATCTGTTCATTATATCCTTAATTTATATATGTCAAATACAAAAATATGAAATTAATAAATTAAGTTTCATGGTAGGCATTCAAGAATGGAAAACATAGTTGTCTCAACCTTGAAAAAGATAAACCTAAACATATTAAATATTGTATGATTACTTGCATAGAGTGGAATGAAGGGAGAAAAGAATCAACCCTTCTTAGTAGCACAAGGTTTATACACAGAAGAGTTATCGGATGGATCAAACATAACTAAATAACTAATTGTTCAAAATTGTTAACTAGTTTGTTATTAGTTAACTCTATTACATACTTGTGATTGGAACATGAAAATTAATTTTTAAAAAAAACTTTAATTTTTGGGAAAATAATTGAGATGTTACATTTTGGTATCAGAGTTATAGGTTCCATCTCTTGGACTTATTGGATTCGTTATGATAATATTAAGTTATTACATGTTTCAACATGATATAATGGTAAGAATAAGAATGAACAATGATGTTGCAACCAACTTAGAAAATCTTGAGGGTTCAGCTAATGAAAAATTGGATGAGATCCTCTTGGTTCTCTAAGATACCCGTAACTAGATTGTTTTCTTAGAGCAACAGGTTCAGGGTGAAAATAAAGACCATGTGGAGGAACATGGAGAGGAACATGAGCAATAACATCCCAGACATCAAGATAATGAGAATCAATGAGATAATAAGAAATCTCACATGACTATTGAACTAGTTAAAGATATAAAAAGAATCAGTCCACCAAAGTTTGATGTGACTACCTTAGGTGTATGGTGCTGAAAATTGGTTAAGTGAAATGAAAAAATATTTTGAGATCAGAGACTTATCTGAGGAAAATAAGGTGTTGTGGGGGTACTTTTCATCTCTCTCATGAAGCAAGCACATGGTGGGACAATCATAAAATGGAACTAGGAATTGAGACATAAGCTATAATTTGGGAACAATTTAAAGGATAATTTCATCAATGCTTGTTGCCCTAGTTGTATTTTGACCAGAAAATAAAATAATTCCAGAGTTTAGTTCCAAGGGAAACTATTAGTAACTAAGTATTGGGAATGCTTCACTAGACTTCTGAAATATGATTCCCAATATAAAAAAGATGAGAAATTTTGGATTCGTAAGTTCATTAAATGGGCTTCAATCCTAACATAGGGGGGTGAAGTGGATGTGTATGGACCATCCACTATGGAGGAATTTTTTGAAAAAACCTATAAAACATGAACAAAAACTTCATGGGATCCTTTGCTTCAAGAGAGGAAAAATGTAAAATATTAAGTAATACCTCATCACCTCCCTTTGCTAAAAATATCATGGTGAAAGAGATTTGATAAAAATGGAAGACTTAAAATAAAAATACTGCTGATAAATATACTTATAAACAACAAAAAGGACATGACAACACTTTATGGTTTTAATAACATATTTGAGAGGAAGGCCCTATTGGGGTTTGTTTTAAATGCCTGAGGTGATCATTATGCTAGTAACTGTCCCCAGAATAACCAAGGGAATAATCAACACTGGAAAAAGAACTCTGGAACTAAAGAACCATTTCAGTAGAGGATGCATGTTGCTGTAGGAAATTATGAGGCAGAGATATAGGCCACTCCCATAGAAGTGAAGGGTAAGTTTTTGGCTTACCTATTACTATTTTGTTTGATACTTGGAGCAAACTGAATGTTTTGTTTCTTCTAAGTTAGCTTCTAAATTTTTTGGAAAGGGGGGATACATGGATAATACATGGACTGTTAAATATGGAAATAATATTTTCCATAGAGTCACTTAATGTCTATTTGAAGCAACCTTATAATTGTTTGAGTTTACTACAGAACTGAACCTTTTTACAGCTCCCCTAGGGTCTTATGATGTTTTCATAGGCATAAACTAATTGTCTTAGCACTAAGCATCCATAGATTTCCTAAGAAAATAAATAGTATGCCTTGATTATCATAATAAAACAAGAATAATACAAGGTATGAAAAGATATTTCATTGTGAGACAAATCTCTGTCCATGCAGCTGAAAAAGGATAGTGAATAAAGGTTGTATGTTATATGTAGTAAAAATAACATATTACAGCAAATAAAATGAGCCAAAAATAGAGGATTTTCCTCTTTTAAATGAATTCAAAGATATTTTTCCTGAAGAACTACCTATTTTACCACCTAGATGAGAGTTTGATTTCATCATAGACCTCAAACTGGGAACTGAACCTTAGTCAAAAGTACCATATAGAATGATTACAACTGAGTTGGTAGAGCTAAAAGCTCAAGTACATGAGTTGTTGTCCAAAGGATTGATCCACCCAAGTGTATCACCTTGGGGGGCACCAGTAATCTTCATAAAGAAGAAGGATGGTTCTCTAATACTGTGTATTGATTACCGAATGTTAAACAAGGTAACAATTAAAAACAAATACCCCTTTCCTAGAATAGATGATATTTTGTATCAAATATGGGTGTTTCATTTATTCAAAGATCTATTTGTGATATGGTTACCATCGATTGAGAATTAAAGATGAAGACATCTACAAAACAACATTTAAAACACGTTATGGGCATTATGAGCTCACTTGTTTTACCTTTTGGACTCACTAATGCACCTGCAACCTTTATGAATTTGATGAACAATATGTTTCAGGAATACTTAGATCAATTTTTGTTAGTATTCCTTGAAAATATTTTAGTATATTCAAAAGATATAGAGGAACATGATAAACATTTAAGAACAATTTTATAGATTTTAAGGAATCATAAACTATATGGTAAGTGGTCCAAATGTACTTTTTATCAAAAATAAGTACATTATTTGGGTCACATAATCAGTAAATAAGGAATTTCAGTTTGACCCATCTAAGATAAAGGCTATCATGGAATGGCCAACTCCTAAATATGTACATGAAATTAAAATTTTCATGGGACTGGATGGTTATTACAGGAAGTTTGTTAAGGAATTCTCTAAAGTGGTAGGTCCAATCACTGCCTTGCAAAGGAAAAACAAGAAATTTTTTTGGGATGATAAGTGTGAAGAACCCTTCAACTTATTAAAGGAAAAGTTAACTTCATCTCCAATATTAAAGGTTCCAGATCCAAATGGAAATTTTATAGTAGTAACTGATGCTTCTGGAGAAGGATTGGGAGGAGTCCTTCAAAATGAACATGTAGTGGATTTTGAGAGAAGAAAATTAAAATCACATTAACAAAACTATGCTCCCATGACTTAGAGCTTGTTGTTATTGTCCATGCATTGCAAGTTTTGGAGACACTATTGTTGGGAAAAACCTTTTGAATTAAAAACAGACCATTTGGGTCTGAAATATATCTTTTCATAGCCAAATTTAAATGCAAGACAACGAAGGTGGTTAGATTTTTTATCACAATATGATTTTGATATAAGTTATATAAAGGGAAAGGAAAACCATGTAGCAGATGCCTTAAGCCATAGGAAGCATATTTATGTCTATTGTTACTTTAAGAACTCAGTTCAAAGATGAAGTTAGAGAACAACTTCAGTCAGATCCTTATTATCAACAAGTTAAAACAACACTAGAAAAAATCCTAGTGACAAGAGGTATGATGGTTTCAAATTTGAACATGATGGAATTCTTTGTTATTTCAATAGAGTATATGTACCTTTGGAAATGAATTAAGAAATAAAGTACTTAAAGAATTTCACAATGCACCTTATTCAGGTCATCTGAGGGTAACAAAAATATTATCTGACATAAAAAGACAATACTTTTGGAAAGGAATGAAAAGGATGTAACAAATTATGTAGCTCACTTTTTAGAATTCTAAAGGGTTAAGGTAGAACATTTACATCAACATGACTGTTGTATCTGCATAATGTACCTCAGTATAAATGGAAAGTAATTAGCAATGGAATTTTTCCAAGGACTACCCTTGTCCAAAAATAAACATGATGTAATTTTGGTTGTGGTGGATAATCTCACAAAAGTGGCACATTTTATACTTGGGAATCTGAAAGATGATTCACCGGTACTGGAAAGAAGATTTGTTCAAGAAATATTTAGATTACATGGAATACTAGAGCTGATCATATCAGATAGATATCCTAGAATGAATTTTATATTTTGGCAATCAATTAATGCGGCCTTAGGAACAAAACTTAATTTCAGTTCATCTTATCACCTGAAAACCGATGGACAGAAATAAAGGGTAAATCAAGTCTTATAGGATATGCTAAGGATGTATTGCATCGATCAACAATACAAGTGGGAAGAATACCTTCCAATGGTTGATTTTTCATACAATAATATGTATCACTCATCGCTAAAAATGGATCCTTTCAAAGCCTTGTATGGAAGAAGGTGTAAAACACCTATCAGCTGGGATAACATTGAAGATAGGGAAGTTGTAGGACTTGAAATGCTAACTGAAATGGAGGGACAAATGAAACTTATCCGTGAGTAGGTTAAAGGAAGCAGTAGATAGACAAAATATCTATGTTGATTTAAAAAGAGTAGGTAGGAAATTTAATGTGGGTGATAAAGTATTTTTTAGAGTAAAACCTAAAAAGAGTTCCATTACTTTTGGAAAGTCTACCAAGTTATCACCTAGATTTGTGGGACCATTTGAAATTTTAGAAGTTATAGGTCCTGTAGTATATAGGCTAGCTCTACCTCCTACATTATCCAAAATGCACATGTCTTCCATGTATCCTTGCTGAAAAAGTATGTTGTCGAATTAACTCATATAATAAATTGGGATTCATTGCAGGTGCAGGATCTTAGGATCATCACATTTGAACCTATAAGAATCTTGGAAACACATGTAGTTGCAACTTAAAAATCATGATATTTCACAATGCAAGGTCCAATTGGACTAGTACTCTGAAGAAAGTGCGACTTGGGAAAATATGGATGACATGCTGGTTGTTTTTCCTTTTATATTTGATCAAGTTTAAAAAGAGAAAAAAATAATTTTAATACTGCTTCTTGATTTTTAATTGATTACATTAATGACCACCTGAGTCATAACTATTTATTAAATTATGAATTTCTATCTTTATCAAAACTGTTATAGCTTGAAAGAAATTCTGGAAGTGAAAATTTTCTGAAAAATTTAAACCACAGTCAATTTTTTTTTGAAATTATTGCTTGTTGTATTAGTTAAGTGTTTATCCTTCTTAAATGCATGAATATTTCACATTAGGATGATGACTCTTTTTAGGGGAAAGTATGTAACATATTTCCCTTTTCGAGTTCCAAATTTGATGACCATATAGATGGCCAATATACCATCAATTGGTTTAAACGAAGTTAACAACTGGGAGTCTTAGCTCGAACCGAGTATTTTCTGTCATATATATGTTTAATTAATCGTATCTTGGATAATAATTGTAAAAGGAAATTGATATATTACTAGATCACTTGGCATTGACTATGGAAAATCTGTATATGTATATGTCATGTATGTATATGTATTAAAGTGTTTTATTGGGCCTTCATTGTATATTAAGTAAGTGGTGTGCATTGAAAACTCACCTGAGTTGTTACGATTTGTATTTAATGATGTTAGTTGTGGCATGTGAGTGTGGATAAATACATGAGTTTTAATTATAAACACAAATGTTTGCTTATTAAATCACTTAACATAAGTGGGTGGCATGTAACAATGTTTTTTTGATATTTTTTGCATATTAAAAAGGGGGGGTGGCATGCATTAATGTTTTTCTTAAATTTTGCAATTTAACATAGGGGCTTATGAACTTAACCAAAGTATGGGAAATGTTATTCAAACCATGTTGATTAATGTGGAATTTTGTGAGGAGTACGTGGCAGGTAAGAGTTGTAATGGAAATGTTTTAGGTTTATGGAAATTTAATGCATGTCCTGAACTCCTCGGGAATGGTTAGCTTCCTTGGGAAGCCAACTCCAAATGTGCTCACATTTCATCTCCCTTTTCTCATTTGCATTATTTTATTTTGTTGGGATATTTTTGGGGTTATGGAGATAGTGGAATTTTTTCCCCACTATGTTTTTTTTTTCACGGTCATGAATGTGATTTCGAATATGGATATAGTGCGGCTCAGTTGTAAAAAGAAATGTTTTTGGAATATTATCAAGTTATTATTTATTTTTGGAGGAAATTTCAAGAGAAATAAATTTGAGTTTAGCCAGATCAAGTGTATCACATGCATGAGCTTCTTCCTGGTATTTTAATTCTTAATCATTATATCTTATTATTAGCTTTCTAGGTATTTTTGTAAGTATGTGTTTCAACGTAGGACATTTTTAATCTATTATTTAAGGATTTGTGTGATGAGTTTTGTAGCAAACTATTATGTATTGATTTCAAACTTCTTATTGGATTACATGTTGAAATGGTTATAGTTTTGTGTTTGAATGAGAAATTGTATACAATTTTTGTAAATGAATCTTATAATGCATTCAGATTGTTTATTTGGATAACATGTGTAAATGACATATAGATTTGCATGTTAAAGGTTATATTATTATCTTGGTATGTGTATTTTAATAAAATTAGGATATTATGGGATTAGACAATGTTTTACCATCTAGGTATGCATTATTGTGTGAAGGAAATGAGTTTAAGGAAATTTTGAACTATGTTTTATATTGGGTTTGTTTATTTTGAAAATAAAATGAATGAAGAAAAAGGGAAGTGTGTTATGATCTGTGTATTGATATAGGAATAACAAATGTGATTATCCTAGTTGGGACTACATTTCAATGTTTAGGATTATTTTCTTTTTGGTAGACTGTTTGAATACAGTCCTAATGGGCTTGTGTATGAAGAGTTTTTTGCATGTATGTGTGCATATATTTTGATACAAGAACTAACTGAGTTTTGTTATCTTGTATGGATATGTGAAATAGGGAGAATAGGAGGATGTTGGTTATCTATTTTTTCTTACAGATCTAAGTCCGTTGCAGGGTATTAGAAATATTATTTGCTTCTTGGATTGGAATGTTTATAAGATATACAGTTAAATATTTCTTTCTTTTGCCATGGATACAAATACTTTATAGATAAAATAGTATTTCGGTTTTGAGCTTTTATAACTTAATAACATGGTACTCTGTATAATAACACAATAATTTGTAATGTAATTATATATAATTGGTGTTATTGCAAAATAAAGATGTTAGCAATTATTTAAATATTATTGTTTCAAGGAATCAATTTTGGCTTATAGATAATAATGTGTTTTATGATTAAAGTCTTGATTGTGGGAGGAATTATAGAAATTATGGATAGTAGGTATAAGTTTATTTCTGATGAATGATATGGATGTTTTATTTTATAAGAAAAAAAACACTATTAAACGATTAACTATGATTTTTTATGAGATAAAAAAAATGTAAAAAATTTAAGAAACATGAGTTATTCGTGACTATTGATAATATGATGATATTACATGTGTTAAATGAAATAGTTTAAATTCCATTTTATATATTTATTTGATTAATATTGGGTCAAAACTTGACTATTATTATCATTATGTAATGATTGTGATATAGAAAATGAGTGGGTTTACTCACTCAAGTTCTTTCAAACTGACCTATGTATATTTCTCTCTCGTAACTGATGTACAAGTAAATACAAGAAGTTATGAAGTGAATACTTGGACTGATTTAATACTTTCTATTGATTACGACCTTGTGGTCACATACATATAAAGGATCTTTTAAAAAAGCATCTTGTTTTTATTAAATGATTTCATGAATAAATCCTAATTGAAAAGATGGGCATAGGACCTTGATGTATAATCATAATTATGAATTATGTTAATGAAATTTTATTTTGCAACTTTATGAGAATTTGTGTTGATAAAGAAATTGATGGTCTATTTAATCATGATATGCATATGGGTAGATATTATCTACGTTCCTATTTAATGGCTATATCCTATGTAAACATATCTTGATCTATTAATTTACTAAGTGGTCGAAAGACCTTTAGATGAAATATTAAGTTATTACTTAATTTAATTTCTTGAATTAACTAATCCTATTACTTAAATGAGAACACCAGAAAGAAAATTTTTGAACAAAATGCTTATCATGGAAATAATATCATCAGTCAATAATGAGTTTATACATGAAATGTATATTTATCGTGAATGGTAACGATATCATCTACACTTCATAATAAGAAGTTTTGAGAATAGTGAACTTGGATAATAATCTCCTAGTTGAGAATAAAATGAGTACGGTTAACGCAAAGTGATTATTCTTAAATCATTATATCCTTGTGAAATATTAAGTTAACCTTCATAGGTAAATGTTATTATCATCTCTATAATAAGACAATGGTCAGTAAACTAAACCAATCTTTGACTTGGTAACTTATAACTTCATCAAGATGAATTTATAATAGGGTAATTAATATTTTACTCCACGACTCCAATAAGTTATAAAATTGAGGGAAACATAATCAAATGAATTTAAGAAGTCTTAAGTAATACTTCATGACTATGACTTAGGTAAAGAAGATGTATCTTGAGTCTCATAGAAGTTATTGCAAGATGAACTATGTTTATGGTAGAAAAACCCTAAATATGATGTAGATTGGATATAATATCATGTCATCATGAAAATACCTTGACATGGTACTAATTATGGGTAGTTACGGATAAGGGAAAGAGGGTGTAATGGTTGTATTTCCATTATGTGGTCTCTCCCTATTCTGTAAGAACCCAGGTTAAGTTGTGGTTCTATTCGTTTATGGAGATGGTCAAGTAAAGAACATGCTTCCTCTTTCTTAACATGTAAACTTTCTTAAACAAAAATATCCAGATAAATGTGTCAAGATAATTGTTTGGTGATGGAAGACTATATCCCTAAAAAAAATTATGGTCTTGGGATAAGCTATTTATGCACGGCTAGAAAATTTGGCCAAAGTAATGCATGTAGCTAATTGTATTGTCTATTCACTGTATCCTTACTTTTGATATGTTAGATACTAGAATGCAAAGTTAATAGATTGACTTTCGTGGTAGGCATTTAAGGATGGAAAACATAGTTGTCTCAACCTTGAAAAAGGTAAATGTGAACATATTAAATATTGTATGATTACTCGTGTAGAGTGGACTAAAGGGAGAAAATAATAAACCCTTCTCAACAGCACAAGGTTTATACATGAAAGAGTTATTGGATGGATCAAACCTAACTAATAACTAATTCTTCAAAAAAATTAACTGGTTTGTCTTGAGATAAATCTATTACATACTTGTGATTGAACATCAAGACTTTTTTTTTAAACTTCAGTTTTTGGGAAAATAATTTTAGAATATAGGAAATTTCATAAAATTAGCATAGTTGCAGTTATCTTAACTTAGAAAGTGTTTCCCGCATCTTTGGGGATTACTACACAAGAATTTGTACTTATCTGAAAAACTGATAGTTGATAATGTATTTCTAGCATTTTTAGCTATATTTTAGGAAATCGTTGAAAAACTCTTATTTGGTCCTACATGACTAAAAAACATGAATGAAATAAATAAGTTCTAAAACATCGTAAAATTCTATTTTTAGAGTATTTCTAAAAATAAAAATGATCTAAATTTAGCATAATTTCAAATGCTAAAATGGGCATCATTCCCAACATTGATAGTTATTTAATGTGTTGTGTGTGAGCACTTGTGCATGTTAATATTTTCCAATAAAATTTTAAAGTAATTCGGACCCTAAAATTGAATCCATATCATTTTAAATGTTAGGAATGACTATAAACATGATATGTGTGTTACAATTTTTATTTTTTATTTTTTTTGGTGTTTTCTACAAATCCATACAATAGAGGGTTCTCTATTTTGTGAAAAATTTGGAGAAATTTATAAGAATCTAATCAGATTTTTAAAATATATGCTTTTACATTTAAGATATTAACATGATAATAATTACAGAATTCCAAAAAAGGGTTTGAAAATTATTTATTTTTGCATAAAAATTCATTCATTATCTTTTTCACCATAGCTTGGCCTTCCTGTGGGATTCTTGCATCTTAGGTATTATATCAATTCAGCTTGGCGTTAGAGGAAATTGCATTAACCTCATCTATTAGGCCAAACTCTATGCAATCAAATAAACTCCATCTAAGGTATTGATCACAAAACTATGAATCCTAGTCTACTCTCTGTCCAACATCAGTATAAACTCATCCAGTAAATATCTCTTCACCTCATCAAGACCCATTTATCCCATGAGCACATTTGTTTTGGTGGTGAAAACATTACTTTGACATTGAGATCCACCTTAATTGAGCTCAATTTCTAACCCTTTGTTCTACATCAAATACATTTAGAATTGTCACCTTGTATTGAAATTTGGCATACAAATCCAAATCTATCTTGGTGGACTCAAATTAGTTTCTTCTAAGCATTATACTAAGGATTCATCTGCTTCTCATTTTTCATTCACACTTGTCTCTATTCAACTCAAAGATATCTTGGATCGAATACTCTGAAAATGACCCAACTGTAAATTGAACATGAAAAATCCACACCCCTCACATGGTCTACATCAACATTCGAGCTCAGACCACACCTTAGTGGATGAATAATTTTCTATTGGATCCTCGATGCAGTGAAATATTGCATCAATGAGTTGATCTTGGAAATCCTAGTAGATCCCGTACATAATTTCAAATGTTTTTCGAAGTCACCTTATCTAAATTACCACAAGATCAATCTCCTTCACTCTTTGAGGCACTCAAACAACTCACTTATATTATTATGTTCACACACTCATAATAGTATAATATTAAGATGTTTCTCAACAAATTAATATTAGCTTACATAACTCTACTTATTACATACACTCATGATGATAACCTAAATATCCACATTAAAAATAATTCTTAACATTACTCCCTTAGTGTGAATAGGGGAGAAGAATGTCATTCTAAAACTTTGTAACATGTGTTTTTCTTTGTTGTTTTGTTCTTATATTTTTGTCGATGTTCAAAGTTTAAATTTTAGCATTTTCGAATAACTAAACAAAATACACAAAGACTGGAAAGCAACTCTGAAAGTGTCATCAAAATCTACAATTTTAAATTCCTAAAAATTTATCTAGGAAATGAATGGTAGGGAGGGTTAGGTTTGCTACCATACTTTCCTAGAGGTGTTGAACCTTTCCTACATTACTATGTTATGTATATTTTAATAGTTTTTTTTTCATAAATCTACTCTAGCGGAATATGACTCTAGAATCATGTGATGATGTGTGATGTTACTGAATTATATTCTCCTTTAATAAACCCTTAGAACCAATTGAAAAAATAAATTCTTAGACCACCCTACCACATCTACCTACATACGAAGGATTAGGGCCCACATAAATCTCTAAATAAAAGTGAAGTTTTGTATACTTCAAAGTGTATTATATAGGATCAATACAACTAGATATATCAAAATGTAACTTAGTATGGTATTTATTTCAATAATATACATTTGGAAAACGTGCAACTTCATCTTGTCAATGCTTCAACTTAATAATTCTACTTATGGACTTATTTTGAGATACTTTGGATGTGCATAAGAATTTATTATAATGGTATCCAAGGTTTTTAAGTGTTTAGTGGATGTTAATAACCTTATGTGTCATTTATATATATGATACTGTATTGATTTCCTATGGAAGATGGCCCAATAAAAAAGCATAGGCCAACGTGGGGAACATTCTCAAATTTGAAAACTTACCATTACACATGGAGAGATGGGTCCAATTAGAGAAGAAAGGTTTGGTACCAAACATGTTCAAGGGTGTTGATCTTGTGCTAAGGGGTCCAAATTTAAGGAGTGATAGAAATAGAAAATATCTGTATAGATGTATTGATGCCTCTAAAACAATTGGAAATTTAAATTAACAGTTAAAGGTGATCAAGGAGATGCAAAGGTAAATAAAAGAAGTATGTGTAAAAAGATCCAAATAGGTGTCACTATTCTAAATTTCTAAAAGAAGTTGCCAAACTAAATTTTCCGAGTTTCGTGAACCAAAATTAAGCTATTATATTTTCCTCATATTTTTCATCACTATAGTGTCGAATTAAGGATCAATTTGATCATATGAAATATTTAACCATATTTTATTTATGGTTAAAGGAATGCATTTGGGCCATTGTATTATGATAATGAAGTACATCCTAATCTAGATTGTGTTTGCGATATGTTGTAATCTTATTCATAAAAGAGATATATTATGCATGCTTGTTTATCACCATGATTAGGATGGTGAGTGTCATTTAAATTATCCTTTCTGAAAATTCCAATTTTACCAAATCCACTTTTAGAGAGGAATATTATACCTTGAAATATTCAACAAATTAAGTCTAGTTACATTTCTAAATATCTTCATCGTAGGAGAATTGTGAGAAATACATGGAGGATCCTTCTCACTCTCATATTTAAATTTAGGTAGTGTTATCAAAATCCACCCCCAGACCAATTTGGTACCTTGACAGGACAATGGGAAAAGGGTCTTAAGTATAAGTGGGAATGAAGAAAGAGTTAGTTAATTTTTTGAAAAAATAGGCAAGTTTCAATAAGATTAGACAAATCGGCCTTTGGAGGATCTGTTTCTAAATTCCTCATGTTCCTTGCATTACCATTTAGGATGATTTACAAATTTTGGGGGTGATATTTGGTTATTATGGCACCAATGAAATTGTTCTCGAGTTCTTGGCATTCCCCGCATACCCATATTCTCTGACCCCTTAGAGAAAAAAATGCAAATCAGGTGAGTCGATTTTTGAGGGAACTATTAGAACAGTTCCATAGTTCTTGATGTACCCCAAAACCCAAACATCTCTACACAATGGCATTGAATTAGTTTACTCATGCATTAAAAAAACACTCAAAATAGTTCCACTATTCCTATGGTTCCTGGATCGTCAACAAACACCGACGAAGGTGAAGGGTAAGGAAAAATGGATAAGTTATCTATGCAAGGCACACAAGGAACAGTGCCAAAAGTAGCGTCACTTCCGAGAATATCTACATGGTGTTTCACTCAGAATGTTTCGTTCCTTTTAGAAACAGATAAGGGTTGGGGCTAGGAGGAATACCTGTAGAATGTCGAGATGGTGTGCGCGTACCGTAGAGAAAGATCAGGCTGACTGCGAAGAACTCCTTTTTGTCTTGGAAGGACTACCTGCAAATAAGAACACAAGACCACAAGATTTTGATTAGACAATAAATGAGGAAACTGCCTTGGGCCCAGGAAATATAAAACTTCCTTTCGAAGGTGGTCAGTTTCCCTGTTAATATGAATTAACACAAAAGACTGTAAAATATCAATTAAGTTGCTTTGTTGAAACAAGTAGGGGAAAGGCTGATTTTTGGTTTTGAGTCACAATAACCGATGGCGGTTACTGATAACCGATGGCGGTTACTGATAACCGATATCGGTAAGGTCTAGGATCTGTGGGTTGGTTGTTTTATGGGGTGGTGGTGTCGTAGGGTAACAGTGTTGTTGGTAAGGCTGGTATATGGTGATATTAGGTAATAAGATGATGAGAGGTAGATGAATGATAGTTAGATGCAATATGTTACGCTGGGTAGTGGATCTGGGAATGGATTTGTGAGGACTATGATTCAAAAAGTCTAAGAAATGTTATCAAAAGGACATGCAAGATGTAACTTACTGGTTATTGACGGAGATGCAGGTCCAAGAGCTCTGATGACAAAGGCAGAACTGAGGTAGGATGGTCTGACACACAGCAGATCAAATCAGCTGAGTATCACAGGGCTCTGGTATCCAGTTGCAGTCCTTGGCTTGCTCTCCTTTTGCTGCTAACTCTCCTTGTCTCTTCACTTGTCTCTGCTCAGTCAAGTAAAGATCCGGATTCTCTTGATCGCTCCTGATGCTCTTTCTTGATTCAAAAAATCCTTTGACTCTGATCCAAAAATGAAATTCCGATCCTTTGTTTTTGGTTTGGGGAGCCCATTTACAGGGAACCGATGGCGGTTACGTAACCGACGGCGGTCGAGTAGGAACCGGCATCGGTAAGGAAAAAGTAGGCTATTTTTAGTAAAATAGCCCACCTTCCCTGCTTTTCTCCCGAGAGATTAGTTGCGGGCTTGGTCAAGTGACTAGAATGTCAATTTTGGGTGCGAGAAAGGGGTCCTTCATCATGGGTGTAGGTGTAGACCAAGTTTTAGGTTTTAATTAGGTTAGTTTAGGATTAGGGCTAGGTCATGATGAGGTGGAAAAATGAGGTGGCAGGTGAGGTGATGGGGATTTATCAATTACAAGGTAATTAATAAATAATTGTGTAAGGTTTAGGTAATGAGGTTAGGTTGCGAAATGGGATGCGGGTCACAAGGGGTCGTAAGACACAAATTTGGTGTCTACATTAGCCCCTTATTGTCGTGTAGCTTGTGTTGTAAAGCTGCGCGGACAATAATATGAAGTGGTTTCTCCTGTTAAGGATATAGGTAATCCCCCTCAAATCTAGCACAGATTGAGCGAACGGGAAATCAGGGATAGGGTTGATAAAGGGTAAATGTTGTAGAGAGGATGGTAAGGTGGTGGGGTAGGTCCAAGGAAGCAGATGCATGTTGAAATGAAATAGTACGACTAGGGTACATGATTTGACGAGCAAACCAGCAATGTATAGGCAAAGGTCGATAGTTTATCCAAACAAGGGTGATATAATCCTGGTATCCAAGGCATAGGAAGTAGCTCCAGGGTATATAACAGGTAAGGTACAGGAACGTTTAGGCATGTTCGGCAGTACCAAATGGTTGGTTTGGTTGAGATAAACGTCACGGTCTAGGTCTAGGCAAAGTTGGTCGACAGATCAAGTCAAGGACCCTAATCATGCTAAAACATGAACAGGTGAGCTCGATTGAACAAAAAATACAGGTACATGATGGATGGATAAAATAAAACGTTGATTGTGGGTATGGTATTGAAGTTGGGTCGGGCCATACGGCTTGTGGGTCGGGCCAAGGGTGTTGGGTTACGAGGCCTTGGGTCGGGCCGGATGGGCAAGGCCTTAGGGTGAGGCCTTGGGTCGGGCCAAGTTGTCGGGGCCAAATGGGTGGGCGAGGCCTTGGGTCGGGCCAAATGGGTAGGGTGAGGCCTTGGGTCGGGCCAAATGGTTAGGGTGAGGCCTTGGGTTGGGCCAAATGGTTAGGGCGAGGCCTTGGGTCGGGCCAAATGGGTAGGGGGAGGCCTTGGGTCGGGCCAAATGGGTAGGGGGAGGCCTTGGGTCGGGCCAAATGGGTAGGGTGAGGCCTTGGGTCGGGCCAAATGGGTAGGGTGAGGCCTTGGGTCGGGCCAAATGGGTAGGGCGAGGCCTTGGGTCGGGCCAAATGGGTAGGGCGAGGCCTTGGGTCGGGCCAAATGGGTAGGGCGAGGCCTTGGGTCGGGCCAAATGGTAGGGTAGGGCGAGGCCTTGGGTCGGGCCAAATGGGTAGGGCGAGGCCTTGGGTTGGGCCAAATGGGTAGGGTGAGGCCTTGGGTCGGGCTGGACAGATGAACAAATGGTGTTCAGCAAAGGTGGATATAGGCGATGTTGGGAGAAAGGGCGATTGGTAAATAGGGGTAGAAAGTTGGGTGAATAAAGACAAAACCAATATCGGTTAGTATGACCGGTACCGGTTAGGTAACTGATGCCGGTTCCTTAGGGCACGATCTGACCGATGTCGGTTCAATGGTAAAAACCTATAAAAACAAAAATATGGCCGGTCATTGTCACTTGTCTAATTTGAAAATCGATTTGAGTTGTCTGACGTGGAGAGTGGAGATTGGAGCATTTGGTGCGTGAGGTGGCGTTATTTGACTGGAGGAGTGAGTTGTTAGCGGGCCCGAGTGAGGAGGAGGCAGTAGGTGATTGGTTGAGGACCCAGAAGAGGACATTTGGAGCCATGGCACAGCCAGGAGGAGCAGGAGGAGCTGGACCAGCGGGACCACCACCACCCATCCCACCACGACGACGTGTCGTCATACCGGTAGGTTCGAAACCCCTTATTGTGGTTATTTGATGTTATTATGTTAAATGTGGGGTTTGGGTAAGAATTTACATTTTTTTTAGGAAATAAGTAGAAAATGGAAATAATTTGAAAAAGGGAGAGGGTAGATAGGTTAAATAGGCTAAGGCGGCTAGGTGGGTAGGTTTTTAGGGTGTTTGGGTGGGTATGTTGGTAGAAAATTGGAAAAAGGTAGGTTGGGGGCCGCGCGGGGGTTCGGCTCCTGGAAATTACAGCGACCGATGTCGGTCACTAAGCGACCGGCATCGGTCGCAAAATTTGCGGGCAGGGCGCTTTGTCGTTTGGCCGATGGCGGTCGGTAGTTCGACCGGCGTCGGTGGGAAGAGGGCCGCGGTCGGTTATTGGGGACCGGTACCGGTCCGTAAGTTTTTTTTTTTTTTTTTTTTTTGTTTTTTGGCTTAGTAAGGTTATAGTATGTGGGAGTTTGGGTTGGCTGTTGGCGGCTAGTGGTTGGTGGGTGGGGTGGGTATGTTAGGTGGGTTGGTAGGTTTGGGGGGCTTGGGATTATGGTATGAGGTGTTTTATGGGGGTGGGTTGTTTTGGGTGGGTCAGAAGAGGGAGACGGTGGGTTATGCGTATGGGTTTGCGGTTGGTTATGAGGGTAGGTACCGGTCCGTAGGTGGGTTAGAGTTTGGTGTGTTAGAGAGTCATTGGTGTGGCTTTTTTTGTTGGGCTTGAAGTGGGTATGGTTATGGTATGGGTTTGTTTGGGTGGGTAGGTTATGGTATGGGTTTGGGTGGTGGGGTTTGGGTGGAATAAAAAGGGGGTATAGGTAGATATCGTGATGAAGAGTAGAGCTAATGTTGTGGGTTGGTTTTGCAGGCACGTCAGCAGCTGATGATGCGGGACAGGATGCCCCCACTGTTGGTGCGGATGTGACTACATGTGTCCGCAGTGCATCGGGCTATCATGCGCGAGGTGGGACTCGGTGGAGGCCAGCGATATAGAGTGATCGATAGAGATCATAGCTTGATGGTTGCCCTCATCAAGAGATGGGATCCGGCAACCAATGTGTTCCATCTCCCAACTGGGGAGATGACTATCACATTGGAGGATGTGTATCGCATCCTTCGACTGTCGATCGAGGGAGAGGCAGTCTTCCAGGTAGATTCTGAGATGGCCATGGATAGCATCCTACAGGTTTTTGGAGATGCAGCCGCGCTACTTACCTATCACAGCGCGAGTATCAGGTATGGTGATATGTACCGTGCGCACCGACATGAGACACGGCTTTCCATGCTGATGATGATCGGGATCACCTGCTTCACCCTCCCGGACTCAGAGGGAGGCCGCTTTACACGAGCATTGATGGGGGTGCTGCATGAGATGGTGGAGGAGCACACCTGTTACGCTTGGGCACCAGTATACTTGGTGCAGTTATACAGGGAGCTGTGGGGCTATCGCCGGATGAGGCGATTTGGGATTTGTTCGACATTTTTACTTCACTGTTGGGCATATGAGCACATCATATGCATCAGACCAGTAGGGTTACCCCAGCAGCCAGGGCCACAGGTCATATACAGATACGGCTTTCAGAGGTGGTTGGGGGTCGTGGGGCAGCCACGAGCAGTGCTTGTAGGTCGGGATGTCGCCTATTACAGGCATTTATTAGAGGGCTTGACAGCGGTAGACATCGTATGGAGACCTTACAGAGGTCATCACCCACACAGAGGAGCCCGAGTACAGTTACGCTGGATCCAGTACACTTTCTGGATAGCAGGACGGAGGCCGGGAGAGTACGAGAGGATACCCCTAGAGAGGGTACGCAGGCAGATGGGGCTGCGACAGGACGAGCCACCTCCCTTCCCTCAGTACAGGAGGGATGATGTAGAGGCCCCACTACCTGCACCACAGCCCGTGGATCCAGATTGGGTTGCTGAGAGGCCGGCAGATGATGGTGTAGATGATGCTGGTTGTACGGGAGCATACATGGTGTGGTGGGCTGGTCAGAGAGTAGCTAGGATAGCACCGCCTGCACAGCCAGACTTGGCAGCGGTGACAGCAGAGCGAGATCAGCTCAGGGGCCAGGTACAGTTATTACAGGGGCAGCTTGCTGCTGCACAGGCACAGATAGGTGTTTTACAGGGGCAGCTAGCCCAGGCTCAGGTACAGGCACAGGCACCACCACCAGCAGTGGTACAGCCACAGCCCCAGGCACAGGTACAGGTACCACCACCAGCAGCGGCACAGCCATAGCCCCAGGCACAGGCACAGATACCACCACGGCCACAGGCACCACCAGCGGCACCATCACAGGCACAGGGGGCACTGGTAGTAGGAGTCCGGGGACTAGCCCCAGCACCTACGGTGGCACGGACAGATATATGGAGGCGAGAGCGGAGGCCCGGTACTATCAAGATGTTCTTGATGGTACCGGAGCTGATTATCAGCCATATGCAGCTTATAGAGCAGAGACCTCCCATAGTCAGAGATCGCAGGGAGGTGCAGCCACAGCCGGCGTGTCTGTTACAGGCAGGAGGCGAGAGGCGCCACAGGGACCAGCAGGGAGAGGTGCTGAGGGCGGTGGGGAGAGCTGAGGGATCCCTGCATTGTTTTTGTATATAGACATGGGCACCGGTCTGCGAACCGGTTGTGTTGATAGAGGCCTGCGTGCCTACATTTATTCATTTATTGATTCATTATAGACCGGCCTACGAGCCGAGTACGGGTTGTACAGTTGATACCGGCCTGCGAGCCAAGTATATTTTTGATATGAGGGACCGGCCTGTGAGCCGAGTCGAGATGTTTGATAGTTATTGCGGCCTGCGTGCCGGCTTTGTTGGATGATGAGATCACAGAGGCCCCGATGCAGGGCACATTGTATATTTGAAACTTGTATATATATATAGAGATGATGTTTTGATCCACATGTTGTGTTCAAAATGTTTTTAAGTATTTTTTCGATGGTTTGTGATATAGAATGTATGATGAGTTTAATTGACATGTTGATATATGGATGATGTTGATGTCTTTTGCACGTATATATGGATGACATGTTATATGATGAAATGTTGCATGTTTTGGTGCTGGTTTTGGGACATTGTTATATATGTATCTGATGAGTTGGATCCAAATGATGTATAGATAGATAGTTTTTTGTTTTGTTTTGGTATCCTTAGTTGATGGCTTGTTTGGTTTTTGTAAAATAGATGATGTTAATGAAATTGTAATGATATGTGTGGTGGATGGACAAATATGGATAATGGTGATGAGATGCAGGAAAAGAGGCGGGGGTGCGACAAAAATTAGGTAAAAAACGAAGAAAAGAACCATGTTTCAAAAAGGCAGGTGTATAACCGATATCGGTTAGGTAACCGACGCCGGGTAGTTAGTAGACCGATATCGGTTACATAACCGATACAAGTTATTTAGGTATGAGCTTTTCTAAAAATAAAAAAGCTAGGGTGGCAACTTAAGTTCTAATTTTGAGAGCCATGCAAGAAGTTAAATACGTGAACGTGACGCTTTTTGACGACTGGGACAGGTATTTGAATGAGAGATTTGAGTGATAAGGAGAAAAGAGACAGGGTATTGCATGAGAGATTTAGGTGATAAGAAAAGAGACAGGGAAAGTGAATGCGATCTGAGATTCAGATGGTAGAAAGGTGAATTTGAAAAGAGTGGTGATCATGACAGAACAAGGAGAAGCATCCAGCAGGCAGGGACGAGAGGGAAGACAAGTGCCACCGCAAGCTGCTGCAACCCAAGAGGTAAACGTTTTGGTTGTGATTTGATTACTGCACGTTTTGTGAATAAGATGGGGGAGAGTAGGTGGGTAGATATGAGAAAGAAAACATGATAACAAAGGTTATAAATGAGGTGAGTGTTACGTGGTAGGTAATCAAGGGTTTTGGGTATGTTTGTATGTACAGAAAGGAATAAACACTCAAATTATTGTCGTAGGTGGTGTATTTAGGCAGGCTGTATGAAGGTAACAGTGACCGATATCGGTTAGGGATAACTAGTATCGGTTACTCAACCGGTACCAGTTAGCTGTAAACGATACCAGTTGCTGTAGGAATTTCCAGAATTTGAGAAAAAACCCGGGGGGATTTGAGGAATTGAATGGTTGTTTGTTATTTGGATGTATGTAGGCAGAGGCAGGGTTGAGGATGAATGACAGTGTGCCAGCGCTGTTGTCACGAATCCGAGCGGATGTAACACCAACGGAATGGACATTGATAAATCGTTTGGGGTTAAGTGGAATCCGTTATTATTCACGAATCGGACGTAACCATGTTATGTTGCAGGTGTTAATTGAAAGATGGAATCCAGAGAAGAATATGTTCTATCTGCCAACAGGGGAGATGACAGTAACATTGGAAGATGTGTTCCGTATTTTGAGACTCCCTATTATAGGAGAACCAGTATATCAGGCATTACCTAGCGCGGCGCGGGGAGCGATAATAGCAGTATTTGGTCCATACGCATGAGATTTGACACAGCGAGGTTTATCATTTACGTATGGGATAATGTATGTAGCACATCCTGAGGAGACAAGGTTAGCAGTGATATTAATGATAGCGGTATGGTATTATGCATTACCGAGGGCAGAAGGGGGAAGATTTCCAAAGGCATTGATGTGTGTTATCTGGGAGATGATAGAAAGGAACGTGACTTTTGCATGGGCACCTGCATATTTGGCGGAGCTATACAAGGGTTTATGGGCTTGTAGGTGAAATCATAGGACTACATTGGATGGTTCATACTTATTACACTGTTGGGCCTATGAGCACATTGTGTGTGTGCGACCAATAGGCTGACCCATCCAGTCAGGAGAGACCGGAGTACAGAGGTTGGGGTTCAGACGATGGGTCCAGACAGAACAGGAGGCAAGATCCCAGGCTGTGACGGGTGACATTGAGTATTATAGGCAGGTATGGGAGAGGGCGACAATTTCGGATATCTGTTGGAGGCCTTACGGGAACTATATGGTAACAGAGAATATAGCTGAGGAGTTGAGGGGTGTAGAGCGATTGAGATGGATCGCAGGGCACAGGCCAGGTGAGTATGAGAGGATTCCTCTAGATCACGTGCAATGACAATTTGGATTGGTGCAAGACATACCGCAGGCTTATAGACCATATATGAGGATCGACGCCGAGGCAGCATTCTCACCTCCCAGGCCAACACCTCCAGAAGGGCCAGAGGAGATAGCAGCCGATCGCAGTGTAATGGATGCAGGAACGACAGAGGCCTATAAGTTATGGTGGGTAGCAGAACTGCGAGGTGTACGTGATCGACCTGACATAGCTAGGATTACAGTAGAGAGAGATCATCTGCAGAGTTTAGTGCAGCAGCTCTAAACGCAGGTGAATGAGACAAGAGGATTGTTAGTGGTTGCGGAGTCACGAGCACAGGGATTAGAGGTTGGATTCCTCCATGCGAGGGAGCGTATTCATATGTTACAGGAGAGATTGGCAGATCAGTGGGTGGTACTAATAGCCGTGGTACCTTTGAGGATAGAGAGGCCTGGCAAAAGGTGTCGACGATCACGATCATCACCTGGGTCGGGATGAATCATGAGGGTCTAAGTAAATGTTATATAAATAAATAAGGATGCTGACCTGCGTGTCGATGATAGAGAAGATGTATTTGTTTAACATCTAAATAAAACTAAATATGTATGTTGATTTGAGTTATGAAAATAATAAGAACGTTTGCGTTGTGATTTTTGGTGTTTTAAAAAAGGATAAAGAGGAATGTGATTAAATAGAAATACACAAAAATATTTATATTTACCACACATGATAGGTTATGGTAGGGGATGGTCGAGCTAACCTTGGGAGACCCCATGTCTCCGAAGTTCTGCCTACATAGCCCATTGCACAAAGTAAGGAGGGGCCTCATACCGATGTAGTTCTCCCTTAAGATCAGGGAGAGGCGAATTCAGGAAATTTAGGTATGGTTAGGCGATTGGTTGGTTGGTAAAAGTATTGATAGTAATATTGGTAAGGTAAGGTTGATGGTGTTGGTAATGAATTGGTGATGTTGTAAAAGGTATAAGGGAAGCGAAAGTTAGCCTACCCAAGTGGTAGGGAATCATGTCCTGATTAAATCAACACACAATCCTAGATGCGAGGCAAAGTGGAAAGAGTGCTCCATAGGTGAAAAGAGCTAAACAAACCACACAACATAGAATGAACTTGAAGCCCTAGGTACCGTGCATAGACAAGAATTCAATAGGTGAAAAGAGTTGCATGATCACAATATATCGGGTGTACGTTATGTCCCTTGAGTTGAAACACATGGTGAGGTGAGGTGGATGATATAGCTGAGGTACAGAGAACTTGTTACAAAGTGAGTGTTGTGACGAAAGATAACCTACCCTAAATAGACAAGTCCATGACCCAAAAAGTTCCTTTGAATGAGGCTTTTATTTTACTGAATATAGACTGATCGATGCGGGAAGTCTACAAGGGATTTTGATTGTACTATTCTTGAGGTCGTCATGAAGCTGATCTATGCAAGAAGCTTCTAATAAAGGCTGACTGTGTATAGCTGTCCTTCGAGGGAGCAGTCTATTTATAGTAGCAGATATGATTTTAGTGCATAGCTGTCCTTCGAGGGAGCAGTCTATATATAATAGCAGCAATAATTTGGCATATAGCTGTCCTTCGAGGGAGCAGTCTATATATAATTCAGATAGCTAGATGTTCTTTTGGCGTGAAGAATCTAGTTTGGTAGGAAGTTTGACTCAAGAAAATCCCATAAGAAGGTGTTATTTTAATACTTTGAAGTCATGGACTAGACTAAAAAAGGGGAAGGCATCGTTGAGGGGAGGTGAGAAGTGAGCTTGATTTTATTTGGAGATGTAGGAAACGAAGTGTATGTGGTGGTAAGTGAGCTCAAGGGATGAGCGGCAGGTAGATAAGAAGTGATATAACACTAAATTCAACAGTAGAATGGTCGAATATGCAAGGAATTAAGGGGTTCAGGCTCAGGTTTACCATTAAGCGAAGCTAAACGATAAGTGCCTGATCCATAAGTGTGAGTGATTATATAAGGCCCAATCCAATTAGGAGAAAATTTTCCACATTTTCTCTTTTCTAGTTTGGTTACATGTTGATTCTCTTTGAGGACAAGATCACCAACCGTAAAGGTACGCTCATGAAGTCGCTTATCATAAGCATGCTTGATACGTTTTTGATAGATTTGGAGGTGATCAAGAGCTGTAAGACGACGCTTGTCAAGAAGCTCTAATTGGGCTAACTGTTCTTGGCGGAAATCGTCGTTGGTGAGAATATCCTGAAGAAATATTCTAAGGGAGGGTATTTGTACTTCGAGAGGTAGGACAACCTCGGTACCATATACAAAATAAAAATGTGTGGCATTAGTGGAGGTACGAATGCTAGTACGATAAGCCCAAAGGGCAAAGGGGATGTGATCGTTCCAATTTCTTCCGGATTCTTTGACAACTTTCATGAGGATTTTGGTTAGGGTTTTATTAGAAGATTCAACCTGACCATTGGCCTGTGGATAGTAAGGCGATGAGAAACTAAGTTTGATGCCAAAGTTGTCACAAAGGTCTTGTAGCAACTTGTTTTTAAAAGATTTACCATTATCTGTTATTAGGTGATGAGGAATACCAAAACGAAAGATAATGTGATGGTTAATGAATTCGACATTTTTTTCTTTTTTGATTGAAATGAGTGGAATGGCCTCCACCCATTTTGTGTAATATTCGGTTCGCTGTGATTATCCAATGGTGACGTTGTGACGAGGTCAGGTGAATCTCACCAATAAGGTCTAAACCCCATTGTGAGAAAGGCCAAAGATCGTCGTGCGACCTGCAGCGGATGGCTAGGAGTATGTTGAAGGTTGGCATGTTGTTGACACATAACACAACGCTTAACATATTCGTAGCAGTCATTGTTAAGAGTAGGCCAATAATAACCTAGGCGAAGGATTCGTTTAGCCATGGCAAGGCCACTAAAATGTCCACCACAAATCCTATCGTGTACTTGTTGGATGGTATAGGTGACCTCCGCGCCAGTTAGACAGCGAAGGAGGATTCCATCAAAGCCGCGTTTATAGAGGAGTCCCCCCATGACAACATAATGCGAAACACTTTTAAGAAAATCACGTTTTCCGTTACTAGTGAGGTCAGATGGGAGAACAGAGATTGTAAGATAGTCGTGAAATTGGTGGTACTAGGTATCCTGTGAATTAGTAGACACATTATTTATCATACAAACTATCGGGGTTGAGTAGGATGGGGCGAAAAGTTGTTGGACCAAGACGAATAATTCAAAGTCAGTTGATGAAGCTGGAATTTGCGAGGCTAAGAAAGTCATAGTATCCGCAAATTTGTTAGTGGAGTGGGGAATGGTTTGGATAGAATAATGAGTAAATAAGGCTAGAAGTGAATCCACGTAGTGTTTGTACTTTTGGAGTTCCTCATTTTTGCATTGGTAGATGCCCATAACTTGATTGACTACCAATTGAGAGTCGCCAAAAATATTGATAGATTTGATACCTAAGTGTATCGCAACTTAGAGACCCAGAACAAGGGCCTCGCATTCCACGTTGTATTATTATTGCAGGGGAAATCAAGCCGGAACGAAAGAGGCATAGGTTCAGCATCCAGAGGGATGAGAACAACGCCGGCTCCTCCGCTGCGCTGGCATTTAGATCCATCGAAGAAAAGGGTCATTTGATACGACTCTTCCCCGAGTGAAAGAGTGGTGATAAGTTCGTCAGGGAAATTAAAATTGGTGAATTGTTCCCCGGGTAAAGGGACCTCCGCAAGTTGGTTTGCAAGATTTTGTCCTTTGATTGACTTCTGTTGTATAAAATCAAGGTCGAGGTCAGTGAGGAGCATAAGCCATCAAGTGATGCGTTGGTTTAGATGTGGTTTGGCGTACATATAATGAATGGGGTCCGTGTGGGTGATGACAAAAGTTTTGTGATTCAGGAGGTAATGTCGGAGTTTGGTGGCTACGAATGATAGGGCTAGGCACAATTTTTCTACATGTGTATACCTAGTCTTGTAATCCACGAGGGTACGACTTATATAATAAACGGCCTGTTCTCGACGTGCCGAGTCCCGATGTGCGAGCATAACTCCTATAGCATGGTCAGTGGTGGAAAGATAAAGGTAGAAAGGGCGGTCGTCTTTGGGTGGGATAAGCACGGGTGGCTGCAAGAGATAGGATTTGAGAGCTTCAAAGGCTTGGTGACACTCTTCACTCCATTGAAAGGAAATGTCCTTTTTAAGAAGGTGATGGAAAGGGTGACATCGATCCGAGAGTTGAGAGATGAAACGCCGGATGGATTGAAGTTTACCCTGCAAACTACGCAATTGTTTGAGGTTTTTGGGTGGGGGGCATTTCTAGGATAGCTTTTACTTTAGATGGATCGACCTCAATGCCACGCAAAGGGACAATAAAGCCAAGAAGTTTTCCTGAAAGAACACCAAAGACACATTTCTTTGGTTGAAGCCGGACTGAATATTGCAACAGGTGATCAAAAATAATGGTTAAAACATCGAGATGTTCACTGCAATGTTTAGATTTGCCCAGAAGATCATCGACATAATCCTCAAGGATAGTGTGCATAATGTCATGAAAAATTTAAGTCATAGTGCACTGATAGGTAGCACCAGCATTCTTAAGGCCAAACGGCATGACACGATAACAGAAGGTTCCCCAAGGAGTTATGAAAGCGGTTTTATGTTGATCGATCGGGTGCTACCAAAATTTGATTGTAACCCAAAAAGCCATCCATGAGAGAAATCATTTCATGGCCCGCTGTGAGATCAACAAGTTGATCAATACTTGGGAGGGGGAAGCCATCCTTGGGGCAAGCGAGGTTAAGGTCTCGGAAATCCGTGCATATCCGAAGTCCCCCCGTCGCTTTAGTGACATGTACGATGTTAGAAATCCATTGAGGATAGTCAATAGGAAAGATGAAGGAAACAGAAAGAAGTCATTGAAGCTCTTCTTTGACCAAGAGGGAAATGCATGGATGCATTTTTCTCAGTTTTTGTTTGACTGGTTTGGAATCGGGGTTTAGAGTGATGTTATGGATGGCAATAGTAGGATCAATTCCTGGCATCTCCGCGTAGGACCAAGTGAAAGCTTGGTTGCGGGTACGGAGAAAGGTAGTAAAGACGGCTTTTTCTGATGTGTTAAGGGATTGTCAGATCTTCACAATGTGAGGATCCTCCTCCATGTGGATGTTGATTTCTATAGTCGATTCATTCAACATGGTTTGAGTTTCAGATGGTAAGGTGCGTTGAATATAGGAGTCGTCCGCCCCAAGGTAAGTGAGGATGGAGTCGTCATCCTGGCACTCAACAACATTAATCGAAGGTGAATCCTATTCGATCATGTCTGGATATAGAAGGGGAAGGGAAGATGGGTCCTCATTATCGCGTTGATAAGTGAGAGGACCTATGAAGATAGCATCTATGAAAAAAAAAAAAAGTTAGAAGGGATAGATTCAGGGTCCATCGATTCTGTGGGTGATGATGGCAAAGTGGGTGATGATGGTTTGGTAGGGGTGACATCGTCTTCTTCCAGGATACAGCTGACACGAGGTGCCTCCTGTGTAGGTGTTTCAGGAAAACTGAGACCACTGCGATCATTGTGTTTTCGTGTAGTCACAGGAATGAGTGTATGTCGGCCTTGTTTGTAAAGACCAAAACCAAAGCCTTTCCAAGCACAGCGAGTCAAGAAGGTGAGGGCGAAACGATGATTTGTCAAATATTGAAAATCAGATTGGAAGGGAACCACACCAAGAGGAGGTTCAGGGGTAATGGAAGATGCGTCAACACCCCCATACGTTAGGTTCGTGTGGCAATGGGGTGGTCCGTAAGAGATTACCTCCCCCACGTGACGGTCGTAGGTGGGATGTGCATGTAATTGTCCGTACTCCTGCGGGGTAGGGAAAGAACTAATGTTATATAGGCGGTATTCCCCCAGCGTAAGGCGTTGAAAAACATCTACTAAGGGGTCGGAGGTTGGGATGTTATCTGCGGGAAAAGAGGTAATATTTGTAACAGCGGTTTCATTGGTTGAAGGTGTAGGTGCGTCAGAAGTAGATGGATGGGTTGGATGAATGAGTGTCTTGATTGGTACAAGCACATCGTTAGGGTGATACAACATATTGCAAGTTTTGAAGGGGGGAGGATCAACTTTTACGGTGTAGGACTTCCCCTCATACTCAAATTTTATGCATCTATGTAAGGTGGAGGGGACGCATCCCATAGCCCGGATCCAAGGGCGGCGTAACAACATATTGTATTGGAACTCTCCTTCAATGACATATAAGAGTTCGGGTAAAGTATGTGGTCCTACACGAATGTTAAGGATCACGGTGCCTAAAGTAGAAGTAATAGAATCATTAAATGATCGCAACATGATGGGGTTGGCACACATGCAACTGGAAGGGATATTCATTTGTTGGAAGGATTTTGAAGAGATGATGTTTAGGCTAGCACCCCCGTCAATCATAACACGACGTACCCGAATGTCCCGAATGTACGCTAAGATGAAAAGAGCAGGGTCAGGATCTTCGGTACCAAAGTCGATAATTTCATCTTCAGAGAAACTGACTACCGCAGCTTGTTGTACAGAGGCAGAAGTGGCGGGGGAGATGGATTGTTTAGTGAGTGAAGCAACATGATTGGGTGTTAGAATAGAGGTAACAGGAAATGTTTCGTTAGGTAAAACCTCTATCCCTTGAAGGATCTCAACAAGAGCTTGTCGATGAGATTCCGAAGTCTGAATAAGATCATACAGTGTCATTTTTACGGGTGATTGGTGAAGCTGCTTGATCATGGCTCGATGGGAAAATGCCATTAGAGACGGGGTAAGCGGGTCCGCGAATAACCACTTTAGGTGGTGGTGCAATCGGGATGGTTGATGAAGAAAGAGATGCCGCAGGCATGTTTTCTTTTGCTTTCTCGTTATTTTTCTACGCTCGAGTAGCAACACTAATCATATTAATCTCGTAGACCTGAGATGAGGAAGATGGTTGGAATAAATCATGGTTCTTCAAGAGGTGGGGTTGTAATAATGATAGATCTTGGTGAGGCGGGGGACAGATGGTATAGTAGAGGGAATTGAAGCTAAAGGTCTCTCCCTTCGTAAGTTGTCTTTCTTGACCTTTGTATCCGGGAGAGGTGATTGACGAAGGATGGTTTTTAAAGATTTGCATCCCTCCACATCATGTCCTGGTGTGTGGTGATAGGCACAGATTTTAGACTCATCATAACCTATAGGTCGAGGGTTTAGACGGGTCATAAGGTCTAAATGGGGGTAGGGAAATAGTCGCATTCTCTACCAACATAGCAAGGATTTTGGCGTAAGATCCTTTGAGTGGGTCAAAATCGGAGGAGGATGAGGGTATTGGTTGTGCGGGTTTTGGTAATGTTTGGGCGTGGTTGGTTCGTACGGGTTTTGGTAATGTTTGGGCATGGTTGGTTCGTACGGGTGGTGGTTTAGCCGAGGGGTGTTGACACATGTTTTTCACTAAACATGGTTTCTTTGGCACAGAAGCTATATTTAGCGGGTTAGATGATGAGGCTACAGAAGACATGGTATCAGAAAACAACCACGGTGAAATAGGAGTGACCGAAAAAAAATCTTTTGATGATGGAATTCGTTTAGGGTTGATAGGTGGACAGGATACGTGGGGTGACGGTGTTGCTATACCCTGGGATTTCTGTATGGGTGCAGAAGGCGTAGGTCACTTTAAAGAAAACGCAGGAGGTATGATATATTGATGTAAGGTAGAGGGATGGGGTCCCAATATGGAAGGTAGGTGTGACGATGATGGTTTTAGTTAGAGGTGATAGAGGCATAGGTTGAGGAGATTGAGTCTGTCTCCTAATGGGGTGGACGGCTTTATTTTTAGATAAATCAAGCCTGTCTTAGATGTGGGTGTGTTAGACTGTGAAGGTATTGGAAGGACTGAGGTCCCAAGCGATAGGAGGAAACTGCCTTTGGTTAAGTTAATAGAAGACTGGACGGGGCATTTGGTAGAGGTGAGGGGGGTGAAGTGTGAGAACATGGGCACTCGGTATTAAGCTTCTGTAAACACTTCGGGTATATGGTGGAGGCCTCAGGATCGGGTCATTTGCATTTGAGTAGAATATGGCGTACTCAAACGTTCCCATAGGGCCTGTCTATCTTCTGTGGAATGACAGTCCTCAGGTGTGAATATGAACTTTTGTACGGAAGAAAGACGGGTTGTGATTCCAGTCCACTGTGGGTGTGATACAGGGGGTAGATGAGGCACTGTATCAATAGATGTTAAGAGGTCGACTGGTCGTTGAAAAGATTTAGGTGATGAAGGAATAATAGGTAGGAGGGCATGTTTGAGAGGATCTGTCATATTTAAAGAATATGGTGATGTCGGTTCAAGAGATTTCTCATCTAAGGATGATCAAAAGAAGTGGCGAGCCTTCCTCTTGTACAGCAAGAATGGTAGAAGGAGACGTTTGGGAAATAGATAAATTAGATAACATCCGCTCACAGTCTTGCAAGGATGTGGTATAAGAAGGCTCATTTGTGAGAAGGGAACTCTGGGCAGCCAATTCCTTGATGGGTAAAGGAACGGTAAGGATTTCAGTTTGTCTTGATGGCGAGGAAGGGGGTTCGGTTTCCTGCGTTAGTGAAGAGGCTTGATTGAGGATTTTTTCGATAGAGGCTTTTGGCTGGGAGTCGAAGACTGCATGGATCTCATGAACACTCTCCTCGGCTAAGATATCTTGATTTAGATTACTGTTAGAAGAATGATTCGGGAATGGTTTGTTGAATATTTTCAAATTTCGGTTAGCAGGGGCGTTAGGATTATCGAGGGCTATATCCCCCGCATCAACCATTTCCTGCACTATGTTTTTCAACATCTTGCAGTTCTCATGACTGTGTCCCTTCACGCGGTGGAAGTTACAGAAGTCATTTTCTTTGTACCAGGAAGGTATGGCGCGAGTGGAATCAAACCCGGAATGAGGTTTAACAGGAGGTAAGGTAATGGCTCCTGCTTTGAGCAATTTTTCCAATATCACACCATATGTTTCTCCCAAGGGAGTGTAGTTGATGGGTTCTGCTTTATACTTATAAGTGGTTTTTGGCGGGGTATTAGACGGTGGTTGGGATTTGACCATCACCGCGTGCACGGCCCCTTTTGATTTCGAAGCGGTCGATGGGTGAGGATTGGTGGTGTTAGGTTTGTTGGTGGAATCTGGAGTTCGGAAAGTGGGGTTTTTGTTACGCAACCGCAATTTCTCTTCCTCTAAGGCTCGAATCTCTAGTTTTCGAGCCATAGTAAAGGCCTCGTCGAATGTACGGAAAGTTTGAATTTGGAGGGTAGGGGAGATGTGCTTAGCGCAGGCCCACGTAAACAGTTCGATAAGTTCGGTTTGAGGCAAGGCATACGTAAGTTGGTTGATAAGGCCCCGCCATCGTCCAACGAAATCTGCGATAGATTCGTCCTCAAATTGTCGGATGGCATAGAGGTCGGTGATAGATACTTTCTTGGAAATGTTAATGGAGAAATGATCCAAGAAAGATTGGGCTAGTTGGTTAAAAGAGAAGATCGAGTGCTGGGTTAAAGCACTGTACCACTCCAAGGCGGGTCCTGATAAGGACATGGGAAAGGTGCGGAGTAACAAGGCATCATCATGAGCAATCAAATAACAAGCATGTCTAAATGATCGCAAGTGTTGTTGAGGGTCCTCTTTACTGTTAAAACGAGTAAATTTTGGTAACTCCCATTGAGGAGGATATGAATGAAGGGGGACAGAAGGGTGAATGGGCTCCCGACAAACTTGCTCGTATGTCAAGGCGCTACGACTTCCTGAAACAGAAGCCTCCAGGTTTTGCATTTTGTCCATCATTTGTTTAATTAAATCAGTAGTTGGATGAGATGATGGTGTGGTTGTGGTAAACGGAGGCAAATTGGGCCAAGGACCACCGCTAGACACTGGTGGGGTTAAGTGTTGATAAGGTGTGGAGGATGAATATGTTGAGGCAACCGAATAGGGATGTCCCATATAGGATGTTGAGGTCACTGGATACGTGTATGGGAATGAAAAGGTAGGCGGAGCTTGAGAAGGAAAGCTCGTGTGGATAGGTGGCAGAGAGCAAGTCATGAACGGAGCAGTCTGCAAGAGAGATGAGGTAGGGGCAGTCGGCGGTAATGATATGTGGGGTCCAAGATTAACCAACAGGAAAGCTAATCTGAGTCGTATGAACCTCTGAAGCCGTCGGATTGGGAGACGGGGCTAGAGATGCAGGAAGCAAGGCGGTGTTATCAGGCGGAGTGGGAGCTAAATGAGCAGCTATACTAATAGGCATACCAACAAGGAGCTGACCATCAGGCGTACGGTCAGGGGTATGAGACAAATAGTATTGTACAACGCTAGAATTAGCATCCAGAAACTTGGCAAAGTCCTTATCTCCCACAGGAATTTTAGGAACCTCGCTGGTATCTCGTAGGATTCCCCACAGAATGTGAAGGGGGTGATTCAGGAAAAGAAACAGAGCAAGCATGTGAAACCATGGCGGCGGCTTGCTTTCGAGTGATAACAACCATGGACAGGAGTTCACAGTAGGGTTTCAATCTGTCAGGAACAGAAACAAACTCAGACTGGTAAAATTGGTAGGTTGCTGGTTTGTCAGGAATTGGAAAAGATAGTAACCGATATCGGTCTCGTAACCGATGTCGGTTATACTATAGCCGACGTTCGGTTAGGTAACCGATGTCGGTGTAAGAAGTCTGGGCTAACAAGATATAAAAGGCTGCTAATTTGATTTTTAACAACGTTTAGTATACTTGTCCAATTATTGATCACAGAAGACAGAGTATGAGAAAGAAAACAGAACTAAAAACAAGCAAGATGCACACGCAAATCCAGAGACTAACCCTAGGGTTAATTTTAATTATCGTGGGCTTATGCCTTTAGACGTAGAATGATGTCAGAATCCTAAACAAAAGACTTAGGGGAAATGTCAAGTTTGTTTTGGCTTATAAGGTTACCTCAATCGGGCGGAGGAATACCGCGGAAAAGGGGGGATGTTTGAGCTGTTGTGTTAATTGTGAAGTGATTTGGTATGTGTTGTGCAGTGAAAGTAAGATTAATTTCTTGTCAATACCGTGGATATCACCCCCACGTGTACGACCTGTTACTTAATCTACGTTCACTAGAATTGAAAAACAACAAGCAGGAATGCAATGCACGTGTTTTAAACCCAAATCGAAAATTATGTTCGATGAAGCAAAAGAGATGACTTTCACTAATGCGAAACTAGGAAAAGCAAGACAAATTCTTTCACGTAATATATAACAAAAACAGCAACAACAAGTATGCTTCTTAAAATGAAAATAAGTAAGAGAAACGGAAACCCAAAATGGGTCCCACCAGGTGTGCCAAAATGTTTCACTCGGAATGTTTCATTCCTTTTAGAAACAGATAAGGGTTGGGGCTAGGAGGAATACCTGTCGAATGTCGAGATGGTGTGCACGTACCGTAGAGAAAGATCAGGCTGACTGCGAAGAACTCCTTTTTGTCTTGGAAGGACTACCTATAAATAAGAACACAAGACCACAAGATTGTTGATTAGACAATAAATGAGGAAACTGCCTTGGGCCCAGGAAATATAAAACTTCCTTTCGAAGGTGGTCAGTTTCCCTGTTAGTATGAATTAACACAAAAGACTGTAAAATATCAATTAAGTTACTTTGTTGAAACAAGTAGGGGAAAGGCTAGTTTTCTGGTTTTGAGTCACAATAACCGATACCAGTTACTGATAACCGATGGCGGTTACTGACGACCGATATCGGTAAGGTCTAGGATCTGTGGGTTGGTTGTTTTATGGGGTGGTTGTGTCGTAGGGTAACGGTATTGTTGGTAAGGCTGTATATAGGTGATATTAGGGAATAAGGTGATGAGAGGTAGATGAATGATAGTTAGATGCAATAGCACGCTGGGTAGTGGATCTAGGAATGGATTTGTGAGGATTGTGCTTCAAAAAGTCTAAGAAATGTTACCAAAAGGACATGCAAGATGTAACTTACTGGTTATTGACGGAGATGCAGGTCCAAGAGCTCTGATAGCAAAGGCAGAACTGAGGTAGGATGGTCTGACACACAGCAGATCAAATCAGCTGAGTATCACAGGGATCTGGTATCTAGTTGCAGTCCTTGGCTTGCTCTCCTTTTCTGCTAACTCTCCTTGTCTCTTCACTTGTCTCTGCTCAGTCAAGTAAAGATCCGGATTCTCTTGATCGCTCCTGATGCTCTTTCTCGAAAAAAATCCTTTTCTCTGATCCAAAAATGAAAATCCGATCCCTTGTTTTTGGTTTGGGGAGCCCATTTACAGGGAACCGATGGCGGTTACGTAACCGATGGCGGTCGAGTAGGAACCGGCATCGGTAAGGAAAAAGTAGGCTATTTTTAGTAAAATATCCCACCTTCCCTGCTTTTCTCCCGAGAGATTAGTTGCGGGATTGGTCAAGTGACTGGAATGTCAGTTTTGGGTGCGAGAAAGGGGTCCTTCATCATGGGTGTAGGTGTAGACCAAGTTTTAGGTCTTAATTAGGTTAGTTTAGGATTAGGGCTAGGTCATGATGAGGTGGCAAAATGAGGTGGCAGGTGAGGTGATGGGGATTTATCAATTACAAGGTAATTAATAAATAATTGTGTAAGATTTAGGTAATGAGGTTAGGTTGCGAAATGGGATGCGGGTCACAAGTGGTCGTAAGACACGAATTTGGTGTCTACACATGGATCGACTAAGCCACACATGGAACAAATCAATTATTCGTCTGATTGGGTGAATGAAGGAAATAAAATTTAAAGCACCTTTTAAGGGCATGTGAGGAACATTTCCCAATTTTTGTATGTGCTTCGATTCTCTATTAAGCCCAACATAAAGCACAAAAATGACCTAGAAACATCCCAGTAGGCTAATTTTACTTATTTTCTTCTCCCAAGTTACTTTTTTGAACATGCAAGAATAATATTAGCATGTTTTCATGCAAGAAAAGCTTTCAAATCACTCATACTATTAAAAATAACATGAACATGCAAACATCACATGCTTTTTATTTTTTATGATCTTCAAACTTGCATGTCTAGTCTATTTTTTTCTCCTTATCTCTCTCAATACTATATAAAACTTGATGTAATTCATTGTAAAAAATATTTCTACACTTCTATTCATTATTCTAGATTTATTCATCATTTTGAGTGGAGAAGAGCTCATGAGTAATTATTTGTACTAGTTTCACCTCTTGGATCAATAAAAGATCTATTTTTACCTTCTTATAGCCTGTGTATTGTGTAATATCATGTCTTTGAGACGATTTTATCTAGTGATATATGTTTTATCCCTAATTTACAATTTAATTTATATGCCTTTAAGTGGTTATATGTGCATTTGTAGGTCATAGATTATGTAGTTTGTGCCAAACCTTATTGTGGAGCTTGTCAAATTACCATTTCTTAA
The DNA here is from genome assembly GCA_019776745.2 of Taxus chinensis. Taxonomy (NCBI): domain Eukaryota; kingdom Viridiplantae; phylum Streptophyta; class Pinopsida; order Cupressales; family Taxaceae; genus Taxus; species Taxus chinensis. Next base: position 950,107,931 of record CM034148.1, on the reverse strand, counting down.
CCATCTTTTGCCCTTCTTTATTCTATAATAACTCCAAACCACTCTGTGAAACACTTTTTCATTTACATATCCATTGTAAGTTCTGTATGGTGTGTGTGGTTCAAACGAGTCTCAGATCCTCAAACTTTATGTTGTATCACTATCTTTTCAATTTTTCCTTAATTCCTTCTCCCTTTTCCATGTTGATTCAGTAAAGTTGAGTACTATAAGGAGTAGAATTAGCCTAAGGTTTTATACTAGGGGAACTATCCCTCTCAGCAGAATCACTCTAACATAAAGGTTACCTACAACCTAGGAGTGTTTCCATTTTGTCAGTTGGAAGGGGAGACATCATACCCTTCCCAAAGGGTGCATTCCTCTGTGACGATAGTTTTTGGCATGCTCAGTGGGAAACTTTGTTGAGATTCTAGTATTATTTTTCAAGTGTTCCATTTCAAAACATTCTATCCACCTTGGTTCCTTCAACGAAAAATATTTTCTAGCACACTCGATGGGATAAAGACAAAATATTTTGCTAAACATTTGATATTGTTTTTGGTAATTATTAATGTTTCAGACACAATCATCCAACATATGGCCACTCCATTATTCAAGAATCCCATTCTTTGAGTCTGTAGATTTTCCTCTTCTCCTATCCACTCCTTTTCATGTCTCCATTTCTCTCATGGATATCCAAATAGGTCTTCCATTCTATCATTTTAGTTTGATCCTCTTTCAAATATAACATTGGGATATCCCCAGGGAAATTTTTAGTGGGGAATATTCGTTAATTCACGAATATCCCAATTTTTAAAATTTTAAATTGGTAAATTTTTCAGGAAGGGAGAAGGCCTGGGTCACCAAAAATTTCTAGGTACAAGTTAAATATAGGGGTTATTTACCATCCCTGCAAAAAATAAATTCACAATATTCACCTTAATATTGTCAGTCAGTAGCATATTTCATGTAACCAGCTGATAGCATAAATATATGTTTTCGGCCGATAGCATAAAATATGTTGTTAGCTAGTAGCATAAAATATGCTACCGGCTGAAAGCATATATTATGTTGTCACTCGATAGCATATAAAAAATCTACCGTTAGGTAACGATAGACAAAAAAAAAAGTATGGGATTTTTGTTTGCTTCCACCATATTTTGGGAGGACAAATTTCTCTATGAGACGATCATTTTAACTGCTACCATCAAAACAATTCAATAAAAAAAATTCCCCTACAAAATTAGCAAAATTTGTATTTTTTCACAAAAAATCACTTTTTTGATTTTTTTTTGTTTGCGCCATATTTTGTGAGCACAAATTTCTCGTCGAGCCGGTCATTTTAACTGCTATTGTCAAAAAATGATTTTTTCAAAAATTACATATATTTTTGGTCAACATCATATATTATCAACCGACAAGATAATATCTAATGTCATTCAGAAGCATCAAAAATGCTATCAGCTGACATCATATTAGCACGAAAGTCAATTTTCCCAGATTCGCCAATCAATTTATATGATTTTTTTTGTGGGGGTCTTAAAATTTTCCTTGGATATTTCAAAACATCCATAAAAACCATACGTTTTTTCCATGGAAATGAAGAATAATATCCTATTGATCACATTGAAGACATATCAAACCACTGTATCATTCATAATATCAAAGAAAATATTTACCTCGGGATTCTTGTTTCATAATTCATAGGCAAAGCAATAGATTGGTACATAAATTTTTTTCCACAATGCATTTCCACATGGGATTAACTGGGAGAACAACTACACAACCAGTTCAAGGAGAATGCATATGTCATTTCTCTCATGCAACACTTCAGAAACATATAATGAGCTTTAATATAGTTCATCTCATATTTAAACATCATATTTTCAAGGACATGGCTTAGAATCCTTCAAGAATTTAGACCCTCATGAAGTATGAAATTCTTGTATTATTTGAGGTCCTTTGATGTAGATTTGGTTGTATTGATCCAAACCCTAGGGGGTTGTACTCTTCCTTGGGATTTTACAATTAGATTCAAAGTTGAGAAGATACTCATTCACTATGGAGAAAGGAAACCCATCCCCATTGCTTCCATTCTTCTCTCATCTCCTCAAATTCTCCATACCCCTCATAAAAATAAAGAAAAATTCATTGTTCCATTCCAAAAATTAGGAGGATCCTTTTCTTCCTAGCCATTATTTTAGTTCTCTACAAGTTTATAATTCCCAAAACTTTCCTTGTGCTTTGCAATATTCCCTCCCATCTCCACCAAAGTAATTTCACAACCTTCCTAAATATTTCGCTGATGCTTTTAAAAGTTGTGATGTTACACATGCTTCCCTCCCATTTGGGTTGGTAGAGGGAGGTTTTTTCTATTATCTTGGAGAGGAGAAAAATCCTTGCAACATTTCCAACAACATCTTCTCATACAAAATCATGTAGTTGTGAAGAAGAATTCAAATCAGTATCCCTTTGATATTGTTAATGTCACATATTAAACTATCTTTTCCCAAGATGATAACTTCATGACAATTGAGAATTGGTATGAATCAATTTAGGAGGATAATAAAGTTAAAATTATACAAAAAGATGAGCTAAATGTAAAGAAAAATCAAGATTTTGTGAAGGAAAATCATATTGGAATTAAAGATGAGGAAAAAGTATTTTTAAAAACTAGCCTCAACTATAAAAATGAGTATCAATTTTATCTTCATGTGGAGTAATAAGGGATAAAAAGTGAGCAAGATGTTATAAGTGAATGCATTTACCCTTATTGTTTTACATGTTTAGAAATTGTTGCACGTTTTGAGGATTGCAGTTAATACACTAAGATCATTGCTAGTTGTTGCATGAAAAGGAAGATTCAAATCTTAATGATCTTGACAAGAAAAAGATCAAATCTACATATCAATTTGAGCTTCATGGTGAAGAGGAGGATGAGTTTGAATTATCAAACTTTTTTCTTGAATATTAAGAAAAGAATGAAACCCAAATTGCTAAATCAGAACTGGTTGAGGAGGTTGAGGTACTTTATTTTTTGTATAATAAGAAGAAAAACAAAGAACAAATTAGTTTTCAAACATACTTCTTAACGAAGTAGATTACAAGTTTTAGCTTCTTAACTCCTTGTTTGATGAAGAAAAGACACATGCAAGTGTATAAGAAAAGACATTTGTGCAAGAATAAGCTAATTAGAGTTCAAATCAGCTTGCAAAAATCCAAGATGACCAAGAAAGTTCCTCTAGTATCTCCATTCATAGAGTTACATGCAAGGTATATGGGAAAAATTAGAGGGTTAGGAAATCATATGGAAGGAACATTTCCCCAATCAGATAACTGGTTCATTTAGAATTACAAAAGGAGTTACATCTAGCCATTCTCACCTTAGAGCATGAGGAGGATCATCAAAGCTCCAAGAATCATCTTAAACAACTCTCAAACCCAAATGAAAATCAACATGAAGAGATATAAAAAAATTTGGCTGATATTTTAAGCAAATCATGTCTTCATCTCCACCATGTGATCTAGTTACGAAGTTGATCTCATGGCCACACTTTGTGAGAAAAGGAAGTTATTTCTTCCAACCAGTATGTGGTTTTTTATCTTTCCTTTCTCTTTGTTTAGATTAGGAGTAGTTTAGGTTTTTTCTTGCAAAATAAGTACTAGTGCACATTCTACATGCTTCCAATTGGATATGTATGAATTCCTAGTTTTTTTTATGTTTCCTTCCTTTTTTTTATTTGTAGAGGTTCCCTCCTTTTTGCGTAAATGGCCACTGATTGAGTTCCCTTACCTAATCCTTTTGGTGATCATTTGAATAAATACATTTGATGCACAATTTTTTGTTCCTTTTGTTTGTTTTGGGGTGAAAGGAAGTTTGATCTCATAAGTTTCAAATTGTATACTTGACTCCATGCATAATGTATACTTTAAGGTAACTTGATCTCACATCTAATAGGTAGATGTCCCCTTGAGGTCACCAAATTGTTATCAAAATCACCCCCAGGCCATTTTGGTGCTTCTGTAGGACATACGACAAAGGGTCTTAAGTGTAAGTAGGAATGAAGAAAGAGTTAGAATTTTTTTGGAAAATTTCAGAAATTTTGAATAAGATTAGAGAAATTGACCTTTGGAAGAACATGAGAAACTATTCCTAAGTTCCTCTTGTTCCCTACATTATTATTTTGTCCACTTTACAAAGGTTGTGGTAATATCAGCTTATTATGGCACAAATAGAATTATTCCCAAGTTCTTAGTGTTCCCTGGAGACCCACCTTCTCTAACCCCTTAGCAAAAATAATGAAAATGAGGTGAGTCATTCTTTGAGGTTATTGTTAGAATAGTTCCATGGTTCCCGATATACCCCAAAATCCTGTCATCTCTACCCATAGGAATTGAATTAGTTGACTCAGACATTAATGGAAAACTCATAACAGTTCCCCTATTCCCATGGTTCCCTTATCAGTTGCAAACACTGAAAAAGGTGAAGGGTAAGGAAAAATAGATAAGTCTTCTCTACAAGGAACACAAGAAACATTACCAAAGTACCATCACTTCCCTAAATATCTGCATCAATTAACTAAGGAAGACAACAAAAAAAATGGTTATTCGACCGATTGGGGGAGCAGAGGAACAAAATTTTAAAGCTACTTTTCAGGGCCCATGAGGAATAGTTCCCAAGTTTCGTGTGTTCTCTAATTCACTGACTGGCTCGATGGAAAGCACATAAATGACCCATAAACATCCCAACAGGCTAATTTTAGTTCTTTTCTTCACCCAAGTTTCTTTTTTTAAACATGCAAGGCTATGATTAGTAGGTTTTTATGTAATAAAATCTTCCACATCACTCATATTTTTAAAAATATCATGTACATGTAAACATCACCTGGTTTTTCTATTTCTAAGCTTTAGACTTGCATGTCTAGTATACTTCTCTCTCTTTCTCTCTCTCTCTCTCTCTCTCAATTCTCTATAAAAAGTGATGGAATTCATTGTAAAATATATCTCTACATTTTTTATTCATTATTTTGTAGTTATTCGGTGTTTTTAGTAGAGGAGTAGGGGTCATGAGTGATTATTTATACTAGTTTCACCTCTTAGATCAATAAAGGATATATTTTTACCTTCTTGCAACCTACATATTATGCAATTTCATGTCTTTAAGATGATTTTATCTTGTGATATATATTTTATCCATGATTTGTAGCTTCATTTCCATGCCTTATGCAGTTATATGTGAATTTTCATACCATAAATTATGTTTAATAGAGTGTGTGCAAGATCTTGTTGTGGATTTCATCAATTTTCCCTTCCTAATCCATTTTCTTCCCTTCTTTATTCTATCATAACTCCAAACCCTTCTCTGAGACACTTTTTCATTGAAATATCCATTGTAATTTTTGTATAGTGTGTGTAGTTCCCGTGGTCCATCTATGTGGTTCAAATGACTCTGAGATCCTCAAAAATTTGGTGTATCACCATCTTTTCAGTTGTCACCTTAATTCCTTCTCCATTTTCCTTGTTGATTCAATGTAGTAGAATAGTCTTAGGAGTATAATTAGTCTTAGGTGTTACACTAGGGGAACCATCCGTCTCTGGACACTCAATCCAACATATATGTGACCCATAACCTAGGAATGTTTCCATTTTGTTTGTTATAAGGGGATACATCACACCACTTCCCATAGCATACATTCCTCTACAATAAGAGGTAGGTTTCTATCTATTGGTATTATAGATTGAGTAATATAATGCATAATAAATCATTTTGATAATTTTGAGGCACTAGAAGTATTATGGGGCTCATTAGGCCCATCATTATTAGAGTCCCTAATTGTAACATATAAGTCTTGATTTATGTTGATAAATTTTGGTAATGGAATAATATGGATGGTTTTCATAGTAGGGATGTGGAACTAATTTATAGGACTTTCTATAAGAATATATCATTGATTGGGATCATCTTTATGGTTGTATTGCATGGATAAATTTGATGCATTGTATTTAAGAAATGGTAATTATTTTCATGTGATGTGTTAGTTGTAAATGCAATAGAACATTTTATGATACTTAGAGGTATAATCCCATGACCTTGTGATGAAGTAGTGGTTAGGGGTCCCATTGAAGGGATGTCTTCTAGGAAACAACCTGTTTCAGAGTAAACTTCAATCTAGTGAGATCTTAGGCACAACTTATAAACATCAAAAAAAATAAAAATAGCTTTATTAAATGTAATAAAAATGAACTATTGATTCTATCAAAATGCACTTAGACCACAATGAAATTATTCTATCAAAATATACTATTATTTTACTAATTATTACCCCAAATCTATACCTATACTAAAATTCTAGACTCTACTAACCTCCTATAAAAATAGAGTTTGGGTCATAACCATAAGGATAGTTACCTCATATCAAGATTATCCTAAAAAAAATTCATCCCTCCTGTTGGAATTAAAATGGACTGAGAGGGGAGGTGAATCAGTCCTAAAAAAATCAATTCATTTACCATTCATCATTTGTTATCATCCATACAACTATTTATTAAACCATGAACCATGTGTGTGTTTACTTAAGAATATAAATAAACCTAACCAAAATCAAGAGAAAGAGAGTACACAAGACACCAAATTTAAGTGGTAAACCCTCAAGGGAAAGAAAACCCACTAAAACACAAAAAATAGATTGCCATGTTTCAAATTTAGTGAAGAACTAACCCCAAAAGGAACACTAACCCCTAATTTAGTGAAGCACCAACTCCACAAGGATGATAAAACCCCATAGGATTACCAAAAACCAACTTAGTTACATGATAATGTTTGATCTATGATTTTTCTACTACCACAACTGATGGAGATCACATATTTAACTCACAAACCCTAGCTCATAGCTTAGGACATCAAACTTTCTCTATCTTTCTCTTCTTGATATTTATTTGGCTCTAATATCTTGATATCATGTTATAAATCATTCTTAAACCTTTAATTTTCTTCCTTATCCTTCAAATAATTTACACATACCTACAAATCACTCTCCTCTAGATCTCACTTCTTCCCTCCAAGAGAACTTGTTCAAAAATGAACCCAAAATATCACTTTAATATGTTTTTATTTCTTCTAACCTAAAGGAGGTAAGTATTACACCTTTGGTTTGACCAAATAATCATTAAAAACATCCCATAAATTTATCATAGCAATCACAAGTGACCCATATGGTTCATCCTAGTAAAAACCCTTCTTCTATGCACCAAAAATCAGCAAAACCCATGCATTAGAATGCCAAAATTCTCCTAACACCAAAAATATTTGTAGTCCTAATTTAAAATTAATCAAAAATGTTTAAAATAATATTTAAAAATCATACATGGTCACAATTTTCATCAACCAATCAGATTATTTCATTAAATGTGACTAATGCTTCTTATACTTCTCAAAACACTTATTCATGGCACCCTTAAGGACCTTGAAACTGAATTTGGGCTTCAATATCACTTAAAATAACCTCAACTATGGCATGTGAAAAATTTATGTAAATTCCAAGACCTTTATAACACTTCTAAGAAAGCTATAAATTATGAAACAACAACTAGTTCAAACTACATCAACTTTTGTCTTCACTAAACAATTTTGCCCAAAACATTATTTTCAAAAAGCAACTTGTTAACACCCTTCATGATCCTTTCAAGACCTCCAAAAGGATTAATTGGTTTAAAAATTCATCCCTCTTAAAATTCCAGGTTATATAAAGTATCACCCAATCCATCTCATGCTTTAACAAACTCAATTTTTTCAACAAAAAATAGTTATGTTTTGGATAGTCAAAACTCTTCTTGTCCAAAAATTGACATATAAACCATATCAAAACTCATAATAATGAATAAAAAATTATATCACTGGAAATATATATGAATACTCTTTCCAAAAAATATTTAATCACCTCCTAACTCCACATGTAGCTCCTGTTATGCTCATTTTACTCAATATTGGTGTGAACTTCCCTTTGACCAATCAACCTAAATAAATAATTCTTGACAATTTATCAGCATGAACATGACCTAAAACACAGTTTTACATCAATAAAAACTCACATAAACCACACAATGACTATTTAGTTCATACCACATGTGGCAACTTTCTCCTTAAACTGTAACTATTCAAAAACTTGCATTTTTTAGGTGGGGCCCACATACTGTTACAAGCACTACCATACCTTTTTGGAAACCTAGAAGAGTTCTCTATATTATAAAATCATCACTTTTGAGGAATAAATCAAAACTAGGTCATTACGCTCACTTTTCTGCAAGCTTCTCATAGCTGGGGTTTAGGTAGGGTTTCAAACCACTTTAGCTTCCAAACGATCATTCTTGACAATTTATAAGCATGAAAATGACCTAAAAAATCTTTTTACATCAATAAAAAATCACATACACCACATAATGGTTGTTTGGTTCATACCTCATGTGGTAACTTTCTCCTCAAACCGTAACTATTTATAAAGTCACATTTTCAGGTGGGGCCCACATACTTCACAAGCACTACCATACCTTTTTGGAAACGTGGAAGAGTCCTCTATAGAATAAAAATATCACTTTTGAGGAATAAATCAAAACTATGTCATTACACTCACTTTTCTGCAAACTTCTCGTAGCTGGGGTTTAGTTAGGGTTTCAAACCACTTTAGCTTCCTAACAATCATTCATAAAAATAAGACGATCAAAACATCTCATTATTTTTTTGAAACCTTCATAACTGACCTAAGAATCTATGACAAATATCTTAGGTCCCCATGCAAATCATACCGTTCACAGTGAGCATGAGAAGGTCCAACTTTTCCTCAAAAACACACTTGAAATTACCCAGTTTTACTAAAACTTGCATAGCTTCCAAAATACTCTAAAAAATGACCTTAAATTTGGCATGAAGCAGCATGACAACATCATATATTTGTTAAAACTCACTACATAGATCATATATGAATGTAACTCTCTACCCACAGTGACTTACGTATGCCAAACTACTTGTTTCTCACATGTAACTTCCCAAGGACCTTGCAAATGCATCAAATCACTAGATGCAAACCTTAAAATCATCGCACATGTATTTTATACCATCATCATGCTTATAAAATACTTTTTTGGTCCAAATATCACATATTCCTCTCATTCTTCATGTTCCAGGGCTAAAAACAAGCTTAGAATGACTAGACTCAACTATGGACAAACCATGATGACGACATACAAACCCATGAACACTCATGACACATCATACCATCCATATTCAACCTCATGAAATCAACCAATCACCTCAAGAAGACTCATACCATGAGTAAGCATACCCAGACATGCTCTAGGACAACACTGAACTCACCAAACTACATGAAATTCATACTTGACACCTGAATAACATCATATGGGGACACATGCAACACCATGACACCCTTTTACATCAATTGGGATTGACATCAATGACAACATAATCACACAATTGCCAGCAATCTCCCCCTTTGTCATTATTGGCAATCATCTTCAGAAATATTGATGGAAACCATATGATAAAAACACCTATATGACCTCAGCTCCATTTTTTTTATGCCTCTCTCCCCCTTTTCCATCTATAAAAATGGATACAATGACTCCAAGACATGAATAAATGACAACACAAGACAAAAAAATGAAAACAAGTTACTTTCCCAAATTGTTCCCCTTGGAATTGTATTCTTCATTCTTTGACTCCTTTAGTAGCAATCTGATGATCCTTTTGGACCTATAAGAGCCACAATCCAAATCTCCCTTAGCTGATACACCTTCATTTTCCCTTTAACATCACTCTTTAGGTGTATTTCATGCTTAAGAGTATCAAATTTTCCTCCAAACCATCATGCCAATTCTTAGAACTTCTTGTCCCTGAACAATACCTTCAGTGCATTTTTGACAAAATTTGAGAAGCCCTGACATCAACTAAATACTATAATACACCATCCAAATGCTCCCATGTAAGGATACTCCCAATTATAATATTAAATATAGAATTTTTTTTGTCTTACCTTGTTTTCATGGCTTGAAGATGTCAAAACATCTTATCAAAGTACCTAAAACACTCATTCAGTTTTCTTTGCCTTATTTGGTTATGAAAAGATCTTCTTAGCCTGCAACATTAAGCTTCTTGAATCAATAATCCATTTACCTTTTAAGGGAGCATGAATGACACCATCCATCATGCCTTTCAATCCTTATAGACTTCAAACACCTCTTATAGGGTCAAATTGCACCCCCCTAACTTCTACATGCTTTTAGACATGTACTTGACCTCTATTGTTTAATAATCTTTCTTCATGGACCTCTAAGAACTTATTTCAATGAATAATATTCTTTGATCACTAAATTTCATGGATATATTTTATGTGCATTCATGTACCCATATTTGAAGCCCCAATTTGCATTGACAAGTAGACCTAACACAATATTTTCACAAATTTGTAACACTTTGTCAAGCCATTGATCTCTTTGACTAGATAAGGAGGCCTCCATGGTTATTTATTCACATGTGAAGACTGTGAAGGAAAATATTTTTAGACCATCAACCTATTTCAATTCAATACCCCACTTAGCCTTGTCACAATCAATTTAGAATCCTCTTACATTTCTTTTCTCACATTTCCTTGTCTAGAATGACAGTGCATGTTCTAATTCATAGTCGCAGTCAAGGTCACTATAGAAATTTAACCTTAAAGCCCTTTTTTGTTTCTATACACATAACCACACACTCCTCTTATTTGTAGCATACCCCCTTTGGTATATGAGAGACCACAAACCATTTTAGCAAATTCATTCCTGATTGAGAACATTACTTCATAATTTTGACATCTACAAAACCCTGCTTGACACCTTGATGAATCAAAAATTTGATAACTAACGTTTTTCCTTCTTGACACATGAATTTACAATTTCTCAAACCCAGCATACTATTTTTTTGACAGTTTGAGACACAAAAAAATTACAAGTTCAATTCCTTTTATCTCAAATTAACCTTTAAAGCTTATACCATTTTTTCAAAGTTTGTACCTTACATTTAAGGCCTATGAGTATACTGTAACAATATCAATAATACGAAAAGAACAACACGTGGTGTATAGTATTCATAGATTCTTTTCTTTGAAAATACATTTTACCTTTGTTCTTCACATCCTCTGCCCATCATTTTTCTCTTTTCATAGTCAACATAAGCTTTTTCAAACTTGTAACATCACTATGTCACCAATTCACTTATATTTTTGAATTTCCAGATCTCTCTTGCCATTTTGAACTCAAAGACGACCTTCTAAAGTTCTCTTTGAAATCATTCATCTATTTTACCTTGTTTCTCAAGTATTCACACCCCAAGATAGGCTTACATTGATTTGGAATATTCTTTACTTTCTTTAGACACTTCAGGATCTTTTAAAGAAGATCAAAGGCTCCATAAAGCTCTTAAGAAATTACATGACTCTGGGATAGTACTCATTGATATGTGAAACCCTAAATTTATAGTATTAGACCTAATGTACACTTGTAGCAAATTATAGTGGTAACCTCTTTAGGAACTTAAGCACACAAACCTACAAATTAATTTCAATGAAGTTGGTCTTGAAGACTGAAATTTTTTAAGGTTGGAAGGAGGTGGAATTTTGATGAGTGCTTTTATTTTGGTAGGGTCAACTTCAATACCCTTAATAGATACAATAAAACCAAGGAGTTTCCTTGTTAGCACTCCAAACACACACTTAGCTAGATTAAGGTGAAGGTAGAAGTGAATAAGGCACTCGAAAAGGACCTCGAGAACATAAATATGGTCATATCAATTTTTAGATTTACCAAAAAGATCATCAACATAATCTTCTATTGTTTAATGGATGATATCCTAAAAGATATAAAGATATAATTCATGTCCCACTAATAGGTGGATCCGACATTCTTTAGACCAAAAGGATGAGGTGTTAAAAAAATTTCCCCCAAGGTGTGATGAAGGAAGTCTTATGTTGATCTTTTGGGGTGATGAGGATTTGATTATAACCAGAAACCCCATCCATAAGGGAAAGCATCTCAAGGGCTGCAGTGAGATCTATAAGTTGATTGATGTTGGGAAGTGGGAAGTTGTCTTTAGGGAAAACAAGATTAAGATCTTGAAATTTGGTGCATATGCAAAATTTTCCATATGCTTTAGCGACGGGTACAACATTGGAAACCTATTGGGGATAGTCAATGGGAATGATGAAATTGGTAGAAAGAAGGTGTTGCAAATCCTCTTTAACAAGGATGTAAAAGTGAGGATGCATGCAGCAAAGCTTTTGCTTTATCGACTTTACGTTGGAAATAATGATGATATTGTGATTGATGATAGAAAGGTTAAGACTTGACATGTTTGAATATGATGATGTGAATTTTTAGCTACGAAGAGAGAGAAATGTGGTGAAAGACCCAAGCTCATGTGGATAAATATTTTGACCCACCTATAGGATGCAAGGCTTCTAAGGAGTCCTGATATTAACATCAATGGTGGCTTCAATGCGAAAAGTGAATTTGTTAGATTGTAAGATGTTATGAAGATAAGAATCATATGCCCGCATGTCAGAAATAATGACATCATCTTTAGAGAACTGAAGAAAGTCAATGGTAGAAAAGTCTTCTTCTATCATCTCTAGAGTGCAGAGGAGAAGGGACCTAGTCTAGTTCCTGGATTGATAAGTGACTGGTCCCAAAGTGATGGCAGAGACTAAAAAATACATAGGCAATAGACATGGCATCATCTATATCCATGGAATCATGGAATGGAGAAGGTGGAAAAGGCATGCCCATGCACATCTCAAACAAAGGGATGGGGTCAGAGTATTACTCCTGATAACCGAGTTTGAACTTTTCGTGAGGTTTGTGACATTGATCAATTAATAGGCCATGTGTCTCCTGCTCATAGCATCATATACTGAATACCTTCCATATGCAATGATAAATATAGGTATGGGAAAATTATGATTTCCTAAGGAATTTGAAACCATCGCTATAAGGTTTGGCATGCAGAAGATCAATGGTATGTGAAGAATGGGTATCGAAACCACCATAGATGAGGTTGGTTCAAAGATGTGGTGAACCAAAAGGAATGATATCCTTGACATTTTTTGGGTACATAGGTGCTTTATCAAGCCTACCAAAATGGTGAGGATTATGTAAGGTATTGAGTGTAAGAAGGCAATACTCCCCAATCGTAAGCTTATCCATTACTTTACTTAGGGAATCATAGTTGGGAAGTTAAGAAGAAGGGATAGATGAACTAGTGGATGGTGGGGATGCATCATCTTTCAGAAAAAGGACATCATTGGGTCGATAAGTCATGTTACACATTCGATAGGGAAGGGAATCGCTGATAAGTGTCAAAATATTCCCCTCATGCTCATATCTAAGGGAAGGATGGTGTGTAGAGGGGACAAAGCATATGGCATGGAACCATAGTCATCCAAATAGAACATTGTACTAAAATTCTCCCTCTATAATGTAGAAGACCGCATGAAGGAGATTCTCACTGACACGGATAATAAGAATGACCGTTCCCAAGGTGAGAGTGATGACATCATTGAAAGTGTGTAAGACTGCAGGTGTTTGGGCAATAGATACCTTTGGGATCTTAAGTTGATTGAAATTATGTGATGGAAGTATAATAATGATTTCCCAATTGTTGATCATAGATCATAAAATCAATGTATCATTGATCTTGACCATAATAAAGAGGGTAAGGCCATGTTTTTCCGATGAGATGTCTGGATATTTAGCATCATCGAATGATATAATAGTAGAAGCAGTAAGTGCTCCTACGAGAGATGGAAAGGGTTGAGCCTCATCACTGGATATCAAAATACGCTTTAAGGCTTCAATGAGAGCTTGTCTATGGTCTAGCAATATTTGAATAAGCTTGTAGAGTGACATTTATACTGGGGTCTTGTGGATTTGTTTGATTATAGTCTGTTCAATAGGCCTAGGTTTTTCTAATATGGAAACCTTAGGTGTTGATGAAGCAATTAAATCCTTAGGAAGAGGATTGGTTATGAAGGTTTCAGCTTTTGGTTGAGCTATTGATTTAGGCTCACATTGGGCTTACAGAGTGGTTACTTCAACAATGTTAATGAACAAGAGGGTTACCCTCGAAAGAATTGTCATCTAGAGGTAGGACGACTGCAAAAATTTTTGAAGAATGGGGGGTCTTTTTCATTTGGATGGATGAGTTAGAGGTGTAGATATTGAATGGGGTGTGGAAGGAAGAGACTGGATTGATTCAAGAAGAAGTCATTCTTCCTTAATGAGGTTATGGACAATGGCCTAGAATTCTCTGTAATGCTCAGTGTCATGCCCAGGGGTACAATGATATGCATATACAAGGTTGGGATTAAACCAAAAATTATTCTTTCTATTTGGGTCAAAGGCCCTAATAGGTGGAAGCATGATTGCAGAAATTCATAATAAGTGTTGGAAAACATCTTCATATGATTCACCCAAAGCCTTAGGAGGTGCTTCGTATTTGTGAAATTTCTTGGTATTTGAAGAATAAGTGGATGTCTGAGATGATAAAGTTTGGGTATGTCGATGTCTTGATGGTCTGGGTGTAACTTTTTTATAGGTTATTATCTTAGTGTTGAATTATTTTAGTTTTGGTTGATGAAATGTTCTAGATGAAGAGGTTGTTGTGTTGGATGGTTGAGGTGGAAATGACAATTTTCTTGTAGATATGTACAAGGGATTTTAAGATAATGTACTAATAGTTGTAGATTTTATTTTTAAGGTGCATCCTTAGGAGGAGAGACAACTATTTCCACTGGAGGATCAGAGGTCGTGTCACAGTTGGTATAGGCATAGGAAGCAGTATTTGTTTGATGGAATATAAATGGTGATTTGATTGTGTCGATGAGGTAGAAGGACCATTTGAAGTTGTTATAAATTAAAAAAAAAATCAATAATTCTTTAAATGAAAAAGGTGGTGTTTAGGAAGAAGGTGGTGTGGATGCAATTTTATCAGTTGATGTGGGTGTGGGTAAAATCTCTGAAAGAGGCACCGATTTTAATTCTAAGGATGGTATAATAGGTACAAGTGGAATGGATTTAGGTAAGGTAGTTGGATCCGGTGAAGTGTATTTGATGAGTAATGAAGTGGATATAATATGTAACGTAGTAGATGTGGAATCAATGTCAACCATAGAAGTAGATGGGAATGGTTGTTTCATAAATACTTCTAGGGGAAAGAATTATATGTTTGTGAATGGGGTCCTAGTAGTAGGAATGGATGTCAATGTATATGTAGATACAATTGGTGCGGTTGTGTTGGCGAGAAAATTTGTCGGGTGGAAAAAATGGTGGTTATCTTGCAAATGGTATGGGAATCTAAGTCTCTCTTCTTAACTGGTGTAGCTTCTTTATATGCATGCACATGAAAACATGGATTTCTATGGTGGCATTTTGACGGGGGATCCAACTAGGGCACTCCACTGACCCTACAGAAAAGCTACCAATCTTTTGCTAGGGAATACTTTTTCTGAAAAGTGGGAAATGGGAGTGAGAAAAGAGGTAGGATAACTAATGCTACAAGTAGAAAATCATATTCCTGCACATACCCTAGCTAGAAAATTCACCACATGCTATAAATTAAGAAGAAACAACCCTGCAAACAGCAACAAGACCAAATAGAATTTGATAAACACAAAGTATCATGAAATCTCTTAGTCAAAGAAAGCTAGAAACTCCTTATGCTTGTATTGATTCTTAAACAGAAGTTATATATAGTGTGAGAATGGAATAAATTTGAGAGTGGAGGAGAGTAGAAGAAAAATGGCTATCTCATTTGCTTTCTCTAGGTACAAAGCACTCTTGATTTTACAAGATCAATTTCCAACCCTTTGAAATGTGAATGGCATTATAATTTATAGAGTAGAATATGAATCTTCATCTACCTCATGACCCTCCATATGCCTTATTTCTAACTTGAAACTATTTTTATTCCTACAAAATATTTAAGTCCCTTTTATAAAATCAAGGAAACTTAATTTACATTATGTTTCTAAAGTTACTTTTAAGTGACTTAAAGGCATATCAAAAAGTGCAAAACCCAACAAATAATTAGAACATTTGAAAGTGAGAGAAAGCTAGAGGAAGAGGAGAGAGAAAGTGAGAAAAAATTAAAAAAGGAGATTTCATTCCCGATGACATCCATTAATCCTTGTCGATGGAAAACTCCAAATGTAGAGAAACTCTGAATCTTCGAATTCCTTGCACACTGTGAAACTCCTTCAAATTAGCTCAGGAACACTCACTAAGTTGAATGAACTAAGATGGATTTTGAATACCCTGTGAAAAATGAGTAGGATTATCCTGAATAATGATTTCCCCATGAATGATTATCCTTGTACGACCCATTGTGCCAAAACTACTCTTTTAGTGTAACTTATTATTTTTAGTAAGTGTGAATTGTGAGCAGAGATGACCTTTTTGATGACCTTTCCTGCGATACTTCCTCTGTGTTTACCACCTTCTTCATATCCTCTTCAAATAGTGGCTTACCCAAAGTAATAGACCCCTATTCAAGGAGACATGCTATTTTTAGTAAGTGCACCACGAATGTCAAATTGCGACAAAACGTACTTGAATTTTTGGAATTTTATTCCAGCGTTCCACTCTCCGAATTTTGAGTAATTCCTTCATCTAAACAAGTGGGAAAATTATTTTTTCATCGGTGGGGGAAGAATACTAACAAAAAAATTACTTCTTCATATCCCTAAAAAATAGGGGCTTCATGGTGCAAAAACTAGTTTATGTGAAACTAGATTTTTCAACGATCATTACCTTTAATTTTCAGATGATTTCACCCATTGGATCTTTGGGAATTTGAAATTTTCTTTGAAGAGGGAAGAATGGTGATAAAAAAACATAGAACTCCATATCCATAAAAAATAGGTACTTCATGGTGTGAAACTCAATTTTTCGACGATCGTTTCCTCCAATTTTCGGGTGATTTCGCCCACCAGAACCTTGAGAAGTGGAGAGGTAGCTCCCTTATTTTTTTCACTACTGTGTCATGGTGGAAATTAATGGAGCTTGAAAATTTCAGGTCTTGTTTTCATCTCTGTTTGTGAAGAAATCAATTCCATTACGACAGGTTTTTGCTTCTTATTCTTTAGGATAAATTTCCCTTCAATCCGACAAACGGTTTGACAAGAAATTCAATTTTTCCTTCGTTGAACTAGAAATGAGATTTCTTCACTGTGAATATTCTATGAACCACCAGGGAGGATTGAAAGTGTATTTTTCATGGCCTTTAAGATATAAAAAACTTAGTAACAAATGGTTCTTCAATCCGAGCACTGGTTTACAAGATATGTTTGAATGTTGATTTCATGGCAATGGGGATTTCCACTGTTCTTCTTCTCTATTATTCATTTATTCTTCTTATCTCAATGAATTGTTCTTCCAAGACCTATGTGCCATCATGGAGTGAAGTATTATGTGTTGTAATGGATATGGTTCAAGCTTTGGCAATGACGGAGTGGTGGATTGGTGTTCTCTGCAGTTTTCTTCTGGTAATGGAGAAGCAATGAGAAGCAGCTAACAATTAAAAAAAATTCAATTTTTTGGGTTGGTGTTGGGCGCATTTTTTCATATTTGATTTCATTGACCTTAGGTATGTGAGGGACATAAAATTACATGGTGGTCAAGAGTACGACACGTGGCGGTGATCCGACGATAGGGAATGAGTGCTCCAAAATCAGCTTTAAAGCACTAGGAGCTGAAAGTAGGTCACATGGATGTCCAAAAGGCTCCCCATAGGGTGCTGGGTGAATTTTTACATGTATTATGTCCTTCACCTCAAGGAAATAAAGTACATAATTTTCCATGTTGGTCCTGGAGCTGACATGTGGCGCTTGATCTGACGGCAGGGAATGAATGCTCCAAAAATGCACTTGGGGGTTAAACTGTCAAGTAAACAGGTCACGTGGATGTCACAAAGGATCCCCATAGGGGGATGGGAGAATTTTCCATGTCTTATTTCTGTCACCTCAGAGACATAAGGGACATCAATTTCCATGGTGGTCCTGGAGCTGACACATGTCGCTTGATCCAATGGCAGGGAATGGATGCTCCAAAAATACACCTAGGGGCTGAACTGTCAAGTCTAGAGGTCACATAAGGGTCCAAGAGGTCACATGGGGTATGGGATAATTTTTCAATGGTTGGTGTACCTAACCTCATTGACTTTGGGAACATGAAATCCCACCAGGCTCCTGGTGCTGACACGTGTCCTCTCGTAAAATGACTAAGTCTTGAACTACCTTTGAGAGGGAAACTTAAAAAGAAGATAACTTGAGCGTACGGTGGAATTTCGTGGTGAAATTTTATATGATCTTGACTAGAAATAGACTTTTAAATCCAATTACGGGGGTATCATGTCTTTATTAATACAAATCATCCCATAAAAATAATATTTGTTATTTGAGACTCCATTTATGCCTGATAAAAACTGCCTAAAAATCCTATGCACCAAGATGTTGTGAAAAATATTATTTCACCATAATGTAGGTCTTCGAATCCTATTTCCAGTGATGTTGTTTTTACTTCTAAATCCATCTAGATCTCCTAGAATCTTCTTCTGAAGCTCGACAACTATTGTAGGTCTATGTACTGCCTAGGCTTGTGAACCCTATTATTTATTCAGACTGCTCCAAGTATTTAAAATCTTCCCCAAACCTTACAAAATCATTTTAATGATTTTATAATTTCTTAAATTCACCTCCATGTTGATTTTGGCCCTTTTTTTCTGCTTCAAGGGGTTTGATCCGGTCCTAGGAAGGCTAGTGATAGCCCTTCCCAATAATGCATGTAGTTTGCATCTTTTCATAACTCCCTAAAATTGCCTAGGGGAATGAATATACTTTCCTAAATCACCTAGAGAACAAATTTGAAATCAAATAGGGGGTGACCAGACTGACAATTTTGACTTGGGGTTCCTAAGAATGATAAAACATGAAAATTTTGGCACATGGGTATAGTTGTCATGCTCAAAAATTGTGAATTTTCCTGTTACACATTTGCATGGCAATGGCTGGATCTAGCTTGGGGACATGGCATGGAATGAGTGTAGTAAAGACATGACATGGGAATCCATAATCTTAATTTTAGACCATATAATTCATTGACCAGTGCCTTATCCATTGGGCCTTGCAGAGACATCTACAACCTATAGCAAGAGAGAAAGAGAGCAAAGAAGGATACACACACACACACAAAACAACAGAAAGGAAACACATGACACACAACACACAACAGGAAGGGAAACACATGTAATAGAAAGGGAAACACACCCAACAGAAAGGGAAATACACCCAATAGAAAGGGAAACACACCTAATAATCACCTATGGTACATGGCAGGGGACAACCCACTTTCACTGTAACATTTACCGTTTCTCAAAAGTTACCTGTGAGTGATAAACACTGAGTTATGATGTTCTATGAAGCTGTTGATGGGTTCCATAATGTACCCTCCCCTCCTTAATTGTTTATGGAAGCCAGGTGCTTCCATGATTTTCCTTTTACTTTATCAGAGTGAGTCAATGTGAGCTTCTTGATGCTCAAGTCCTTGCTTGGAAATTCCATTGCCTTCATGTTCTTTGAAGTTTGTTTCATAGTGATATTTGCCTTCCATGTTTATTGATATAGCTAATTCTCCATCGAGCGTCTCATCACTGCCCTAAAGCTGATTTTTGTTCCAATTCCTTGGATATTCCGAGTTACTTTCTTTTTCGGGTATATGCTCATCAACATCTTCTCCATGAGGAACATTTGATTCATCCGTTATCACTACTCCACTGTGAGGCATTTGAGTATTGATGGAAGGATCGGAGGAAAACTCATACTTTTCTTGTATATCCATGGCACGAGTGAAGAGATCAAGAATCAGCTCGGGGTCTTATGTAACTTGTGTTGCATCCAATATTTATTGCAGAGTTATGCTTCGTCGTTTCCTGCAGCTCATCTTTATGCTCCTTTGAAGAATATTTATTTTTCAGCTCAAGAAAAAAATCTAGAGGGATTACCTCATCATCTTAGGAATCACTTCATTTCATCACTCCTTTGTCTAGAGGAGCTTCAGCTTCAAATGCCTCAAAGATTCTTGCTTTATTTTCTTCGTCATGGAAAGAATACTCATCCTCAAATGGGAAAGAAAATATCTCCATTTCGTTATTGAATCCATCAACCATTAGCTTAAGAGCCGCATCATATTTTTCATCTTGCCTTATCTTAATATGGCCAACCTTCACATTGGTTAAGGCTTCCAAATCAACTTCACGCTTGTCTTGAATATTTGTGGCTTGTGATGGCTGTCGTTATTCCCTTCATTTAATCAACTCTTTGTTGATGTCATATTCAAACCAAGGGTGGTGTCTGAATATATATGCAACAAGAAATATTAATGATCTAGTAATTTACTGTAGGTATTTGTTCTTTTATTTTCTAGGGGTTTTTGTAGTGTCTTTAGGATTCCATGGCCAAAACATTATTATCTCTATGCTGAAAGAAAATTGCTAAAATAAACACTCATTACTAGAATGAATTGCAGGAAATAAACACACGTACAGGAATAAATAGATTTATAGAAATAAACACACAATGCAGAAGAAAACACACTTTTCTTGAAAATAAACACACGCTTAAAGATGTTGTGAAAAGTTTGCAAGGAAATGAAAATCTAGTCTATAAAACCTACAAGGACAAGTATATAATCGAGTGTAATTTAAATAATCAAAGACATTTACAAAATTAAGAGATCTACACTATTTACTTTAGAGGTATAAATACCAATGAAATGAGAATCGTGGTTCTTGGAGGAGTGGGCCCTTGCTCCACCTTGAATCAGGATTTGAAAAAGTGATATTCTCTCAAAATGAAGTGGCTATTTTATTGCTGAAATATTCTATCTTACAAAAATGTGTTGAATATTTCTATATTTGTATCTCTATGTGTATGTATGTATATTCTTTTTTTTCTAATATATCTAGAGGTCTTTATATATGTATTTTTTCCAGAGATGCATTTACATCCATATTTTTTCTACTCATTTAGATGAAACCGAATTATGCCCAAAATAGATGTTGAATTTGGAACCTTGTTGGACATATAGCTTTCTGATAAGTTATCCCTAGATCTTCGAGTAGGAAAAATAAGAAATCTTCGGATCTTCTCCTGATTGAAAGGCTTTATTGATTGCTTTGTCATTGGATGTTGTAAAAATAATAAATTCCAATTGGTTCCAAAACTTTGGAGAAGTTCCAGAACTAAAGGGAACTACTCTTAATATAAACATGAAAGTTCCAAAGCTAATACGCAGGAGTTCTGGAACTAAGTTTTGGGGTTCTAAAACTAAGCAATAGAGCTCATAAACTGTGTGATAGATATCTTGAACTAATTCTGTAAGTTCTAAAACTAATTTGTATTGAATCCAAGGCTCCCAAAAACATGTTGATCACTTCACTCTTCATTCTCTGATTGATTACGACTTGTTTTATTACAAAAACTGAATTTCCACACACTTTGTTAGGAATTACAGAGCTTTTAAACTTTAGAACTAATATTTAAAAAAATATGGACAATTACATCCTAACTTACTGTTGTGGCAAATCAGCAGCACCCCCTGGATGTTGATCAGATTTCTAGTTTGATCACCCTATGCATCCAGTGTGATTGCACAACATTGAATCCTCTTCCCAAGTGTGGGACTTACAAAATGGAAGATGAATCTCTAGATTAGAGGTTGGTTCATCAACTCCTCTAATCAGCTATTTCACTTACACAATTGTAGAGGTTTAAAACTCCTAAATCTACTCTAAATTCCAAAGGAGACAAATATAGAGAATGCAAAAAAAGAAAAAAAGAACTAATGCTAATAGGTGATGCACCAAAGGAGTGGTGAGCATTTTTTACTTCTACAAATTGACACAGTTCATAAAATGCAACAAAAGCAACATGCACAAACTGATAGCTATAATGAAGTGTTAGAAATTAGGCAAACAACACCAGCAGAGGATAAAAACTAATCACAGGGCCTGTATTGTTATTTTAACATCAAAATCACTTGCATTCAAACACCTGAAAGGCAAAAATATAGTTGCAGTTTCTAGAAAAGGTCTGTTATTCCACTAAATCACTTCTAAGGTGAAAAAAGGGAGCTTGCCATACACAAAAAAATGTTCAACCCTTTGAAAAATGAGCCAAATCTGGGTTTTACAGTGCAAGGGACGAGCCCCAGGAAAGAGAAACATGAGAAAACATGCAAGGGGTTCAACCATTAACCAAAATGCCATCAAAACAGCATGGGTGACCTAACAGACCCATTCCCTAACATTTTTAACCATGCTGGGAGAGAATGCGAGCCATTCTTCATTAAAATCGGTGGTTGAAACGTCATTTCTGTTCATGACCACGTGCTAGAAGAATTTTTTGATTTTCTCTCTCCAAAATCCACAAAAATGACAAAATTGACCTTGTAATCTTGTATAGAATTTCACTAGCTTTCCATTGATATAAAGAACGTGAAAAACTGAGCTCTGGATCGAAAGATATGGTGATTTGAAGTTTTAGGGCAAAACAGGGCCAAATCGGGTTGGCGGGAAAAAAATTCAAATTTTTGCACCTTTTTGGTCATTTGGAAAATTTTCCAAAATTTCCCCGCACTCTGCCACTCTAGGTGCCACGTGGCGGCATCTCATTGGCTGCGGGCCTTTCAGGGGAAAATTTTTCCAAAAAACTCCGCCGAGCCATAACTTCAAAAATACATGGAGTTAGGAGGAAAACTTTACCTTTCTGGAAAGCTGAGAAAGAGCTCTATCCAATGGTGCCATTTCCAGAAGGTTTTGAGTGCATGAAAAGCAAAATTTTGTGACTGAGGCACAAGAGAGGGGAAGAATGAGAGGAGTTAGCCACAAAAAATGAGCAGGGGGCACATTTTGGATAACAATTTTGGCGACTCAGAGGGGTCATCTGCCTACTGGATGAAGTTACCAGTTTCCTGAAGCATCCATTGGGCATGGAGTCATGAGTTGTAGCCTGAAAAACTGATCTGAACTTTGAAAACCTCCTCTCTGAGCCACTTGGAAACCCACTGAAATGGACTGCGCAAGAGCAAAACCAGCACCACAAAAACTATGTACAAAACTAAAGGTCATACATGCTCCAAAATGGAACATGCAGAGTGTGCACAAGCACTTCTTTTACTGAAATAAAAACTACCTATCCTACTCTAACTGGAAGCAAAAGTGGGCTAAACAAACCCTGCAACTGGTTGGGAGAAATAGCTTCCCTTTCTCAAAAGTTGCAACCATGCAACTGATTTGGCACTGAACATGGTTGATTGGATGAGTGGAAAATCAACAAGAAGCTGGTCTTCTACCCAAATCATCAAGGTGTCAACTGAAAACAAATCCAATACCTCTTTTAGTTGCTCTGCATTTGGATTGAAGAGGTATGACAGCTGATCCTTGGTACTTTGTAGCTCACCCTCATGCTTAGAAGCAAGCATGACTGGTTGTGACTTCTCCTTTGACTCCAATGAAGTCAAATACCTTATTGGGCAAGGTATGATCCGTTTGAGTATGCCCATAGCTCTGATTTTCAACTCCAAAAATGGAGTCTTCTTGTAGACCTTCTTGGGTGGGTGATGTGGAAGCAATGGTAGGACTTTTCTGCCCTTTCTCTTCCTCCAATGAAGAACATGAAAGATTAAAATCTTCCAATCTTGGTTCCAAAGAGCTGCTATAAGATGCAGGCTGCTGCAAATGAATGCTCTCCTTCATGATAGCAGGCTCAAGTATTTGGGACGTGGAAGATGAAAGAAGGAATGATGGAAACTCAACTGGTTCTTCTTTATCAAAACAGTCCTCCAAATCTGACAGATACACTACCTCATGGTTGTCCTACTGCAAATGCTCAACTTCCTCCATGGTGTCCTCTTGATCTGTAACTTGATCATCATGGTTTCTTTCATCCTCCAACATTGAGTTTGAGAGATCAAACTCTTCTTCAGCACTAGAACTTGAGAGAGATGAAGTAGAAAGAAGAACTGAAGGTTCTCCTGTAGCCTGCTTTGTGCTCAAAGCCCTTGGATCTGTCAATTTTCTCCTCCACAACTAGAATGTGCTCCTCTTCTTTTGGATTTGGAGCAGCTTCTTCCTCCTCTACTACTTGAAGACAATCTTTCTCTTGATAGAACTCTTCCTCTAGCACATGAAGTTTGTCAAGTCAAACTCTTCAATCTACTGCTCTAGAGGACAAGTTGGGACTGCAAGATCTTCTTCTGAGCTTTCTTCCTCTATGGCTGATTGTGCAACTTGAATTAAATCAGCATTCCCTTCAAATAGAGTGCCAACATGGACACTACTTTCTGAGCAAACTGATTGCTGATCTGCTTCTTCTTTTTGCTCTTCTTCTGCTGCAACAAAATCAGTCCTAACCACCACTTGTTCTCCAACTCTTAGCCTCATCTAAAGGCTTAACCATCAAGGGGATCTTTTTTATCCCAAATTATTGAGCCCAACTCTTCAAACTTGTCTGAATTTCTTTATCTTTGTTTGGATTTTCTTTTTGTTGTCTGTTTTCCTTGACTGACATTCTGATTTTTATCCTCCCAACATGGATTTGGGAATGCAAGAGGAGAAGTGGATTGTAACTCAATTGATTTTGAAATTTTTTTGTGGTGGTGGAGGAGGTAGAAACTCTTGTTTCTTTGGAGGAGAGGGTATTTCATGTTAGCTCTTGTGGAGGGGATGACTGTTTGGAAGGAAAGGGGAAAGAAGAATTGAGGTGTGGTGGGAGACTAGGGAATGGAGAAATGGAACTAACTCCTGGGGCAGCATTGACTGGATTTAGAATTTGAAATTCCAAATGAGATGATGCTGCTTGAGTAATGGGAAGAGAAAAACTAGATGATGGTGTAGAACTTACCCATTGACGAGGTTGTTCAACACCAAGTGTATAGGCCTCTATTTCTACTATCCATTGTGCAAGTTGGGGCAGTATCTCCATCATGAAGTCCAGCTTCTCCTGAGGGCTGAAGTGTCTTGGAAAAGGGCCTCCCCATGGACAAGGAGTCCTACAACCAATTCTGAAAGCTTTCATTTGAGCTTGTTGCTCTTGATTGCACCATCTTTTCCTCCATCTTTTGGATTTGTTCCAGCAAATCTGCATTTTCTTCTTGACTGCCCTCACAACCAGCATACCCTTGTGCTTGACATGCTTCATATCCAAACTGACTTTGGCACTGCTGCTCATATGGATAGACATGCTGGTAGACATGCTGATTTTGATTTGATCAAAATGCTGATTTGGAGGATTTGTAAAACATGTTGGAGGTGTGATATACTGCTGTTGTAAATGTGAATTCCATGATGGAAATGAAGTCATGATTGCACAACTTCATGGAATGGAAAAGAATGAAAATGATGGAAAGAAGAATGGATGGAAATGAATGGAAAACAGGTCTGCAACTTAGAGAATGAGTTGTTTACCAGATGGAGTCGCCAGATGTGCTTTTGAAAGTGCCTCCAAAAGGCTGAAATCTTCAACAGGAACACACCAACCTATCAAAGATAAAGTGGAAGACCTCTAAGGTCCCACCGGGCATGCCAAAACTGTTGTTGCAAATCAGCAGCACCCCTGGATGTTGATCAGATTTCTAGTTTGATCATACTAGCATCCAGTGTGATTGCACAACATTGAATCCTCTTCCCAAGTGTGGGACTTGCAAAATGGAAGAGGAATCTCTAGATTAGAGGCTGGTTCCTCAACTCCTCTGATCAGCTATTTCACTTGCACAATTGCAGAGGTTTAAACTCCTAAATCTACTCTAAATTCCAAAGGGACAAGGATAGATAATGCAAAAAGAAAGAACTAATGCTAATAGGTGATGCACCAAAGGAGTGGTGAGCATTTTTTACTTCTGCAAATTGACACAGTTCATAAAATGCAACAAAAACAACATGCACAAAATGATAGCTGTAATGAAGTGTTAGAAATTAGGCAAACAACACCAGCAGAGGATAAAAACTAATCACAGGGCCTGTATTGTTATTTTAACATCAAAATCACTTGCATTCAAACACCTGAAAGGCAAAAATATAGTTGCAGTTTCTAGAAAAGGTCTGTTATTCCACTAAATCACTTCCAAGGTGAAAAAGGGAGCTTGCCATACACAAAAAATGTTCAACCCTTTGAAAAATGAGCCAAATCTGGCTTTTACAGTGCAAGGGATGAGCCCAGGAGAGAGAAACGTGGGAAAACATGCAAGGGGTTCAACCATTGACCAAAATGCCATCAAAACAGCATGGGCGACCTAACAGACCCATTCCCTGACATTTTTAACCATGCTGGGAGAGAATGCGAGCCATTCTTCATTAAAATCGGTGGTTGAAACGTCATTTCTGTTCATGACCACGTGCCAGAAGCATTTTTTTTATTTTCTCTCTCCAAAATCCACCAAAATGCAAAATTGACCCCGAAATATTGTAGATTCAATTTCACCAGCTTTCCATTGATATAAAGAACATGAAAAACTGAGCTCTGGATCGAAAGATATGGTGATTTGAAGTTTTAGGGCAAAACAGGGCCAAATCGGGTTGGTGGGAAAAAATTCAAATTTTTGCACCTTTTTGGTCATTTGGAAAATTTTCCAAAATTTCCCCGCACTCTGCACCACTCTAGGTGCCACATGGCCGGCATCTCATTGGCCGCGGGCCTTTAAGGGGAAATTTTTTCCAAAAATCTCCGCCGAGCCATAACTTCAAAAATACATGGAGTTAGGAGGAAAACTTTACCTTTCTGGAAAGCTGAGAAAGAGTTCTATCCAATGGTGCCATTCCCAGAAGGTTTTGAGTGCCTAAAAAGAAAAATTTTGTGACTGAGGCACAAGAGAGGAAAAAATGAGAGGAGTTAGCCACAAAAAATGAGCAGGGGCACATTTTGGATAACACTTACATTAGATCAAACAAAAGTCACAAAATGCAGTCAAACTTGATAAAAAGGAGAGTAAAATAATATTATTAATTGTGCATTAATGAGACATAATTTTGGCCTTATCATCTCCCCCATACTTACTTGTTTTTAAGTCCCCTTACAAACTTTACTCTTCAAATCTTGGGTTGTGTATTCTGCATTCCAATTGACTACTCAGGTCAAACGGCTAAAACTAAATATCCCAGTGTTTTAGTTCAGAAATACTATGCCCTTATCCTACTTCTACTTTCCTCTGCCATTCCTCAAATTGAGTGGGATCCTACGGCTCTCTATTTTTCCATGGAGACATGGGAGTGAGAAGAAGGGGAGGCCTTGTTATCATTCCCATCCATGTGTCCCTACATTTTTCATTGACCTGAGGCATTAGTGGGCACAAGGCTTTATCTCTTTCTAAGCTCCATATTAAGTTTGTGGGAGATATTACTTCTCTTCTTCTCAATGTAATTGTGAGAATCTCCCATCTTTTCAACATCCATCATAAATATATTCAAATTTCTCCTCCTCATAAGAGGTGAAGGCATCAATAATTTTCTATAAACTGGCCAGGTAGTTTTCCTTGAACGAACTATCAAGAACATCAACATGGGATCTGAAATGTATAGAAAAGGTAGATGGTTTACCATAGTGATCCCTCATGCAGAGACCAAATGTACTAGATTTTAATATATGCTCAGAATCTCTCTCTTTCCATGCAACCTGATTTTGAAGAAGAGAAAAAAATGCATTTAGTTGGATTTCCCCTACATATAAATTGATCATAAAGAATGTGTTCTTTTCCAACATAAGATTTCAGAGATAGAATTCACAGAGACGATTTTTCTGCTCTTCACTAGTTGAGGGAATAGGCTGTCATGAACTCAGATTCATCTTTTATTTCATGTGGAAGGCCACATGAGATTCTTGATAGCTTCTAGTGAATAAATTGTTCGTCTAAAAAGATATTGTATGCAGGAGAAGGTCTCCTGTATGTAAGTAATTTTTCACTCATCATGCAAACCATTTGTATTTTTACAAGACATTTAAATTTTTCTTCCCATTTCTTATTTGCTTTATTTTCTTCTTCCATCTTGTTTCTCAAGTCCTCATTTTATGTTTTGAATTCATTAAGTTCCCTATAGTAATCATCCCACAACTATTTGAGTGGCCAAAAAGTCAATTTAGTCTGCGTAGATATTGTTGACATAGCACTTGGTCTTCTGGAAAATTGGCATTCTTCCTCTTTTTCCACCATTTGTTGTTTGACCATTGTCACTTCTTCAGTCATATTTGTGAGATGATTTGTTAGTTTCTCAATGATCATTTCCCTCTATTCCAACTTGAGTTTCAGGAATTTTAATTCCTCATCTTTCTCTCTAATGATGAGTTCTTCTCTGGAAAAAAATATTCTATTTTAAATGTTGTTTTTCCTCCTTTTGTAAAAGTTCATTGGGAAATGAACATTCATCTTCTACCAGAGGGGATTTCCCTTTCCATTTCCTAGATGCCAATTCTTCTTCATATGATTGTGTTGTTGGTTCCCCAAACTCTTGAAAATCATGTTCCTCAAATATTTCATCTCCCTTCTCCATCTCAGTTTGGCTTGGTCCAGGAGGAGTCATGGCCATGCTGCCCAAAATATCAGCAGCTTTTTTTTCCAACCCATATCGTTCTTCCATTTCTTCTAGAATTTCCCTAGATATTTTATGAACTCTTCTTCTTTGGGGAGATTCAAAATGTCTAAAAATGGGTTTCCTCCTAGAGCTTCTTCTGAAATTTACTTCATGCTCTAGCTTAGGTGAACTATCACTGTTTGAGACAGATATTAGTTTTCCTGGCACTGCTATAGAGGAAGGAGTTTCTTTGACAGGAACAATAGATTCTGTAGCTTTAATCCTTCTTTCAGATCTCCTTCTTTTTGGTACATTACCCCCACCTATTTCTTTCTTCTCCTCTGTAGGGAAATCAATCTCGAAATTACTTCTAGGAGAAAATGGGGTTGGTATTTCCCTCCTGATAATATCAGGGTTTTGCTTAAACTTGTTAAGAAACTTCTCCCATTTTTCTTCAAAAGAAAATGGTGTTGGGATACCAAATGGATTAACCCATGATGTTTTTATTATTCCAACTCCCCAGGAATACCTCTGAACCATTGTCTAGACGGAGTCAAAAAGGAATCCTAGAATATTTACTATATATTATGGTTTTTGAATTCCCATACCTAAGATATATTAACATCTTAAGGACTTCTCTTCCCACAATCCCAAATTTCCCATCGCAAGTCAAATACTTAACTACCCAAAATGCTACCATGTCAAAGGGTTTGGGCAATCTGGTCCTATTGACCCCCTTTATGATTTTCTTTGTGTTATAGATATATTGGGGCTCAGATTCCCCCTCTTGTATCAAGGTTTCCATCAGATCCTAAAGGGTTCCCTTGAAAGGATTTGGAACTTGCACAATTGGTATTCCAGACACATTACTCATTGTATTGACAATAAAAAGAATTATAATGCTTCTAACTTTAGTTCTAGATTATTCTAAATTCACAGTGAATTCTCTTACCAATTCATCATTGTACCTCGAGAACTTCTTCAGGAACTCCAACCACCCTTCTTGTCCAAAAATGGCCGCCACTTCTTCATTTGAAAGAATTTGGGTATCATCTTCTGGCTCTAACTTGTTTTTAATCCCCATAGCAAAGACGATGATTTGAATTCTTCCTTCTTAAAATTAAGACTTAGTTACAGAACTATTGTATTTAGTTGTGAAATTGTTGTGTTTATCTGAGGAATTGATGGGTTTAGCTATGGAATTCAAATACAATTCTTCTGTAATTTCTTCTCAACTTAGTTTATTCCGCACACATGATAGGTAATTATAAGATCACCGCTAATTTATTATTCTATCAACATTAACCTCATGATTACTTACTTTTAATTATAATGCACAATAAATGACTCATCATACCGACCTTTTAAACCAAGTCTAATCATGCATGCGAACTTTTAATTTAACCTTTAAAAATTTCAAGACATAATTACCATCCTTTTCTGATGTAATCCTTCTGTCTTGATGACTCATCATTCCTAAAAGTGAAAAAGGAAAACTGGTTAGAAAAGATAGCTAGAATTCAAAAAAAAACTTTTTATTTCGCATTAGCCATTTATTGAGGAGATCAATCGCCATTGCTGGTTTTTAGTTGATATTTGAGAGATTTTTTTTTGGGAAGAGAACGCCATTTACTGGCTTTCATTATTTCCCTTTATATTTTTTATTTTTATTTATTTTCTTGGGAAGAGAATGCCATTTTCTTATTTTCATTCTCTTCCCTTTATTTTAGATCCGAGCATTTGATTATTTTATCATTTTGGAATAACTGAGTTCTTCCATATGATCAAATTCTTTGTCTGCTCCAATATGCTTCAAGAATTCATCCCTAGTAGGAGGCTTCCTATAAAGTTTTAGCCTATGTCCATTGACCAAAATTGTCCTTCTGCTGCCATCAATGGGAAGTAGCTGAATAGAGCAATTGTCAAATATCTGCTCAATCTGATAGGGTCACAACCATCTGGTTCTCAAATTTCCTTTGAATTGTTTGTACTTGGAATCAAACACTAATACCTGATCTCCTACATTGAATATCCTTTTCTTGATATGTGTGTCATGCCATTGCTTCCTTTGTTCTTGTGTTATCTTTATCTATTGAAGTGCCTCCATTTTCAACTCATCCAATTCATTGGGTCAAATAATTCATTCCTTTTGTGTTGCATCCAACTCAATACCCACTTTAGTTGTTGTCCTCATCTTTGTAGTTCAAATTCAATAGGTAACAAGGTATTTTTCCCATAGACTAACTCATATGGTGAAAATGTTGTTGTAGTATTCCAAGTTGTATTATATGCACAATTGACCTCAGGCAATCTCTTTACCCAATCTCTTCTGCCAAATTCAGCTGTTTTGGTAAGGATGTTTTCCAATTATTTGTTTGTTACTTTTTCTTTTCTAGTTGATCATGGGTGATAGGGAGATGACTTCCTATGATTGATCTGATAGTACATTGTGAAGGCCTAGATCATATTAGACATGAACTGTGGCCCCTGATCTAAAACTATACTCCTTGGTGCCCAAAACTTCATCATAATTTTGTGCCAAAGGAAATCAGCAACTACTTCTTCAATGGCATTTGTTAAAGCTTGCACCTCTGTCCACTTTGTCACATAATCAGTACACACAAAAATGTGCTCCTTTCCTTGTGAAGGAGGACTAAAGGGAATGACAAAATCCAGCCCCCGCCTTTCAAATTATTCAACAACTACTTGAGGTTGCAGAGGCATTTCACTGGTAAAGGTTGGTTATCCCATCCTTTGACAGGGAACACACCACTTGATATATCTCTTCACATCTTTGTACAAAGATGGCCAATGATAACCAATGCCAAGTATCTTGTGACCTATTCTTTTAACTGAAAAGTGTCCTCTAAAAAATTAATATCATAATTGCATAAATAAAATTCGAAATCTTACTCTTTATTCTTGCTACATTCATAGGAAGTATTACATCCATTTAAATAGGAGATGTTGTTCCTATTTTTAAGGAGATATAATCTCCTTAAATATCTCCACACATAACTCCTAAAACAACTCCATGCTATTTTACATGAGATTTTGTTTTCTCACAAAACTAATATTGTTAATGATTTGTTTACTCAACAACTCATAACAATATTTACTCACCCACTCATAATTACATTTACAATAATTTAATTCATTATTACAACACATATTATATTATCCTAGATAATATAATCACTTACATAATATTCTATGTTCACACTACAACATAGATATTCCTAACATTCGCCCCCTTAGTGTGAACATGGGGTAAGAGCTCCTGGAAACATCAAACTTGTTAGAGTAGCCATTGCTACTGGATCTTGCTATCTGGATCTTGTTGCTAATGATTATCCTTGTCGTATGAACATCTTCATCGAATGATCACCTTCCAACGAAGTACCTTCCACAGAAGTATGGCAATCAGAGGACCGTACGCTAGTCAGAGGACCGTACGTAGATGATTTGCCCCTGTAAGCTGAGTCAAGCAGTTTGCTTCTTCCACACCGAATAGACACTCAGGAACTGTTGTTAGTCTATGTGAACACATTAAAATCAAAACATGAAACTAGTTTCACCCCCTTGTGTATAAACACACCACATAACTGAAATAAAATATCACCACATCTGTCTAAAACCCCATCGATGGTGAATGACGAGATGACGCTAATTTTCCTCCTTCCTCCATTGCCTCCTTCCTCCAAAAATAAAAGAGTCTACCATAGGAAATCCTCATCACTAGGACATGAAATTTCTTCATCAGTTGAGTAGACTTCCCAATCAGTTTCTACTTCAGCTAGAAGGGCTTTCTGATCTATCTTGTCATCAAGAAGATCCTGAGCTCTCTTTTTACAGTTCAGTATTACATGACCAATCTCATTACAATAAAAGCATTTTATTTTTCCATGTGAAGGAACCTTCTTTGGTTTATGTTTTTCCTTCTTAGATGAGGAGCTAGGTTTGTTTCCTACATATAGTACTTCTTCATGTTCTTCATGACTGCTTTGTTCTAACAATGTAGAAATCACTCCTTCTAGACTAATAGTAATTTTACTCAAAGTAAATACAATATTTGAGTAACTCTTAGGCATGCTATTAAGAAGAATAGCTTTAGCATCATCATCTTTTACATGTTCTTTAATTCCAGCTAGTTGATTTAGCAAAGAATGAAACTTACTTATATGATCTACCATTTTTGATTTCTCTTCCATTTTCAACCCGTACAAGCGTTGCTTCAGTGTAGTCTTTTCCATTTCAGCTTTAGAACCAAACAATTTGTTAAGAGACTCCCAAATTTCTTTTGTAGATTTTGTGAAATCCACATGATGTAGATAGGCTTTTGATAAGCCCAGACCAATGGTACCCAATGCTCTCTGATATTTTGCATTCCACTTTTCCAATTCATTTCCTCTAGTGGGTGGAGTTGAATTAGACTTCACCAGATCCCATAGATCCTTTTCTATTAAATGTAATTGCATCTGTAGTTGTCATGTATGGAAATCTTGTCCTTCAAACTTTTCAATCAGATTTAGTTTCTCCATTATTTTTTACAATACTGATAAAAAATACAAAATTGAATCAAGTACTTTAAAATTTTATATTGAATACCTTTTAACCTCCAAGCAAGTCAAGAACTTGTATTAACAATTCAACATTATTGAAAATTGGAGAAAACTTTCAGTAGAAGAATTGATGTGCTTAATTTGATAGCTGCATAGTAAAATCCATATTTCTTCCAAAATACGTACTGGGTTTTACTGAAATTTCTTCTGTAGTTTTTTGACCAACATGTGATTCAGTAAGAAAAATTATAGAAAAACCCACATCTGGAAACGAAAACTATGATATATTCTTTGAGACGGATTTGATTATGAAAGCACTAAAATTTCTTGCATCAAACCTGCTCTGTTACCAAATGAAAAATTAATATCATAATTGCATAAAGAAAATTCAAAATCTTACTCTTTATTCTTACTACATTCATAGGAAGTATTACATCCATTTAAATAGGAGATGTTGTTCCTATTTTTAAGGAGATATAATCTCCATAAATATCTCCACACATAACTCCTAAAACAACTCCATGCTATTTTAGGTGAGATTTTGTTTTCTCACAAAACTAATATTGTTAATGATTTGTTTACTCAACAACTCATAACAATATTTACTCACCCACTCATAATTACATTTACAATAATGTAATTCATTATTACAACACATATTATATTATCCTAGATAATATAATCACTTACATAATATTCTATGTTCACACTACAACATAGATATTCCTAACATCCTCCACTTGGTTCATCATGACATGCCCTTAGTATGTCAAATATTTCATCTTTTGTCACACACCTGCGTAAAACCAAATCAGGACCACATTTTTAAAAAATTCCATTTAACCATTTAAATTGTGCACTGGTTATGATCAACTTCTTCATTTGTTTCTTAGTGAAAGATGTAGGAAACTTATATGTTGCAAGATAATTTTCCATATCAACAAACCATGGTGTATCAGCTAAAATAGAAAACAATTTTTCATCTGAAAGGTTGTCCTTAACTGAATCTTTCTCCCCTATAGTGGTCAATCTTGACAAAAAATCAGCTACCACATTAGATTTTCCTAGATTATCTACTATGGTAATATCAAATTCTTGTAAAAGTAATAACCATCTAATTATCCTACCTCCAACCACTAGTTTGTTTATAAAGTACCTAATTGTTGAGTGATATGTATGTACAAATATTTTGTACCCTATGATATAATGTCTGAATTTATTAATTACATAGATCACAACAAGAAATTATTTTTCAGTGGGAGTAATATTTTTACCAAGGTAATAAATAGCATACATTTTCCCTTCTTCATCTTTCTGTCCCAAAACTACACCTATTGAGTTATTTGAGGAATCTGTTTGGATGTGAAAAGGTTTCTCCCAACTAGGTCCTCTCAATATTGGGGCAGTGATTAATTTTTCTTTAATTTTCTCAAAAGAATGTTGACACTTTTCATCCCAATAGAATTCACAATCATTAGTAATTAAACTAAACATGGAGGAAAAAAATTTACTAAAATCCTTGATAAAATGCCTATAGTATCCAGCATGCCCTAAAAAATGACTTGATATCTATGGGGCTTTGAGGAACATGAAAGTATGAAATAATCCTAATTTTTTCTTGGTCAACTTGAATTCCTCTTTTTGAAATGTGATGTCCTAATACAATCCCCTTATCAACCATCATTAAACATTTCTCATGGCTAAGAGACAAATGGTGTTCCTCACATCTTATTAGTACTTTATCCAAATTCTTCGAAGCATCATCAAATGTGTTTCCATGTACAGTAAAGTCATCCATGTACACATCTACACAATCATTCATTAGGTCTACAAAAATTGCTAATACAACTCTTTAGAAGGTTGTTGGAGCATTACATAGTCCAAATGGCAATACCCTATAGGCAAAGGTTCCCCATGGACAATTAAAAGTAGTTTTATCTTGATCCTTAGTAGCAACTCTGATTTGATTATATCCACTAAATCCATCTAGAAAGGAAACACATTGTTTACCTACAAGGTTGTCCAAAATTTGATCTATGAATGGTAAGAGAAAATAATCTCTCAGTGTGGCTTTGTTTAGACTCCTATAATAAAAAAATTCTCCATTTTCTGTTATTTTTAGGCACAATTACAAGAGGAGACACCCACTGACTATCTAAGATAGGGTAGATAAAACCTACTTGTAATAGTTTTACAATTTCTTGCTTGATGATGTCCCTTAAGGCTGGATTAATCCTCCTTTGAGGTTGCCTAACTGGTTTATTGTTTTCAGTATAGATGTGATGGGTACAAATACTTGGATGGATTCCTTTCATATCTTTATAGTCCCAAGAAAAATCTCTAGTATGATCCGCAGAACATCAAACAATTTAGCTTCTTCATCATTTTTCAGCCAGCTATTAATGTTCAAAATTTTACCCTGTTGAATCTCAACATGTTTGGTTCCAATGTGTGATGAACTGATTTTTTGAAAGGGTGCCAATAAGGTGTTTAGTGGACATGGATGTGGTAATAACATATGATATGCAACAACATCTCATAAATTCTCTTGAGAAATAATACTAGACAAAGGATAGTAGGAAGAGTTATGATACTTATCTTGTTGTTGGTCAAACTCCTCGTCACTGCTATTTTCCAAAAATTCCCCACCATTTCCTGATATATTTGAAACTGAAACTATTAATTCCATGGCTATTTCTACTTCTCCCCAAGATAAATCATATTCCTCCAAAGTGAAATTATTTTCATTTACATAGGATCATTGTTGTTGTTGTTTTTGTTCTAGAGATAAGTTTGAACGTTCCAAAACTAAATGTGGATGTTTCGGAACTAAATTCATAGGTTCCGGAACTAAAGATTATTGTTCCATAACTAAATTCATAGGTTTTGGAACTAAGTTCATAGGTTCCGAAACTAAGCTAGATTGTTTCAAGGACAGCTAATGTTCTTTCAAGGGTTGATTAATCATATCTTCCATCTCTCGTATGTGATCCTACAATGTTATCATAGCCAAAAAAGATAGATTTTTTTATTAGTGTCAAGATCATTAACCCACAATTGCTCGTGATTATCATTAAAAGTTTGTGCAGAGGGGTTATAAAGAAATTTTCTTAGAACTCTTACCATTTGAGATAGCCATATCACCTGATCTACAATCGATTAAGGAAGCAACTGTAGCTAACCATGCTCTACCCAAAATAATGAGATAACCAAGTGTTTTATCTTTTTGCTGCAATATAAGGAAGTCGAATGGATATTCCCATGACTCCACCATAACCACCACATCTTCAATAACTCCTTCTGGTTTTGCTACGGACTAGTGTGCCATCTGCAATATGGTGTTAGTAGGTTGGATACTTGTTAATGGAAATGTTTTCAAAGTGTCCACTATCATCACATTTATAGTTGCTCCCAAATCAACCAAAACATTATGTATATCTTTATTCCCTATAGAGATAAAAATAACAGGGCTACAAGGATCTCCATATTTGGGAGGTAAGAGTTTTCCTACTAATAAATCAGCAAGTTTCCCATCTACTTTAATAGTCCTAGGGTATTTCTTCTTTCTTACAAGTCTTTTTAAACATAGCATCTTGATCAACTTGTTCAACTCTGGAATGTCCTAGATTGCTTGTAACAATGGTATTTCAATATTTAATTTCCTCAAATCCTACACCAACTCCAATTCCTTGGTGCCTATAACTTCTTGAAATCTCTCTAGGAATGGAGTTTCAGCAGAGCTACTACATGACTCCTTTTCTTTTTTATATTTCTTGGGAAATTCCACACTAGGGATTTCAGTTTCTTCTATCATTTCAGTAATTATAACAGGTGGGATTCCAATTAATTTACCAGATTTGATTTGAATATCTTTACAATCCATGGCATTTAGATCCACTAGTTTGTTTTGTTTTGTCCCATAGACAGGATTTATTTATTTGTTTCTAGGATTAGCAATTGGTTGTGCTGGCATTTGTGTTTGTACCACATTTTCATTTTGTGAATTTCATGTTGGGGAACCCATTATGACTTGTTGATTCTGATTGCGATATGTCCTCCCTTAGGCATAATTATTAGGGCTCCACCTAGGTTATGACCAAGCATTCGGGTTACCTTGACCAAACCATGGTTGTTGGTGTCCTTGGGAATACCAAGATTGTCCTAACTAGTCCTGATGATTCCATGTTGGTTGAGGGACCCAAAGTGGTTGCCCCCAACTTTGTGATACTATCTGAGCTGCCCATGGCATCATCCAAGGGTTAAGAACTAACTTGGGCATGAACTGCCCTTGGTTAGGCTGTCTCTGGACAAAATTTACTTCTTCTAACGTGAATGGAGTGCTATTTTTTTTAAGTTGAATTTTAATAAATGGAAGAAGAAAACAGGCATTGCTCTCATGGTCCCTAGATTCACAGATAAGACATAGTTCTATTTTTTCTAGGGGACAATCTCTTATTACATGCTTCTTCCTCTATCTAGGACAATGCAGTGTCTTTAGGATTCCATGGCCAAAGCCTTATTGTCTCTATACTGAAAGAAACTTGCTGAAATAAACACACGTACAAGAATAAATAGATTGCTGGAAATAAACACACAATGTAGAAGAAAACATACTTTTCTTGGAAATAAACACATGGTTAAAAATGCTGTGAAAAGTTTGCAAGGAAATGAAAATCTATTCTATAACACCTGCAGGGATGTGTATAAAATAGAGTGTAATTTAAAGAATCAAAGACATTTACAAAATTAACAGATCTACACTATTTGCTTTAGAAATATAAATACCAATGAAATGAGAATCCTGGTTCTTAGAGGAGTGGTCCCTTGCTCCACCTTGAATTAGGATTTTGAAAAAGTAATATTCTCTCAAAATGAAGTGGCTATTTTATTGCTGAAATATTTTTGTCTTACAAAAATGTGTTGAATCTTTCTATATCACTATCTCTATGTGTATGTATGTATATTATTTTTTTCTAATCTATCTAGAGGTCTTTATATATGTATTTATTCCAGAGATACATTTACAGCCATATTTTTTCTACCGATTCTGATGGAACCAAATAATGCCCAAAATAGATGTTGAATTTGGAACCTTGTTGGATGTATAACTATCTAATAAAGTTATCCCAAGATCTTCCAGTAGGAATAATTGGAAATCTTCTGATCTACTGCTAATTGAAAGGCTTCATTGATTTTATTTATCATTGGATGTTTTTCAAAATAATAGATTCCTATTGGTTCAGGAACTTTGAAGAAGTTCCGGAACTAAAGGGAACTATTATTAATCTAACTGTGAAAGTTTCAGAGCTAATATGCAGGAATTCTGGAACTAAGTGTTGGGGTTCCGGAACTAAGTTTGAAATTTCTGGAACTAAGTTGTAGAGCTCATAAATTGTGTCATAGAGTTCTGGAACTAAGTCTGTAAGTTCTAGAACTAAGCCGTATTGAATCCTAGGCTCCCAAAAACATGTTGATCACTTCATAATTTATTCTCTAACTGATTATGACCTGTTTTACTATAAAAACTTAATTTCCACACACTTTGTTAGGAATTACAGAGCTTTTAAACTTCAGAACTAATATTCAACAAAAGATGGACAATTACATCCTAACTTACATTAGATCAAACTAAACTCACAAAATGCAATCAAACTTGATAAAAAGGAGAGTAAAATAATATCATTAATTGTGCATTAACGAGACATATTTTGGCCATATCATCATCCCCTGTACTTACTTGTTTGTAATTCCCCTTACAAAATTTACTCTTCAAATCTTGGGTTGTGTGCTAAGCATTCCAATTGACTGCTCAAGTCAAATGGCTGAATTGTGAGATGTGATGACCTTGCCTGCAATGCTTCCTCTATTATTACCACCTTCTTCATATCCTATTCAAAAGGTGTCTTACCCAAAGTAATGGACCCTTATGCAAGGAGATGTGTTATTTTTAGTAAGTGTGCCATAAATGTAAAATTACGACGAAACGTGTCTTGAAATTCTGGGTTTTGTTCCAGGGTTCCACACTCCAAATTTTGAGTAATTACTTCATTTGAACAAGTGGAAAAATGATGTTTTCATCATTGGGGGAAGAATACTGACAAAAAAATAATCCCTCCATATCCCTAAAAAATAAGGGCTTCATGGTACAAAAACTAGTTTATGTGAAACTAAATTTTTCAACGATCATTCCCTCCAATTTCAAGATGATTTCACCCATTGGATCTTTAGGAATTTGAATATTTCTTTGAAGAGGGAATAATTTTGATAAAAAAACATAGCCCTCCATATCCCTAAAAAATAGGGACTTCATGGCACCGAAAACTAGATTTTTCGACAATCATTTCCTCCAATTTTTGGGTGATTTTGCCCATCAGAACCTTGAGAAGTGGAGAGGTATCTCACTGATTTTTCCACTACTATGTCATGGTGACCATTAATGGATCTTGAAAATTTCAGGTCTCATTTTTTCTACGTTCACAACGAAATCAGTACCATTGCAATTGGTTTTCTCTTCTTATGCTTTAGGAGAAATTTCCCTTTAATCCGACAAACAGTTTGACGAGAAATTAAATTTTTCCTTCATTGAGCCAGAAATGAGATTTCTTCACTGTGAATGTTCTATGAACCACTAGGAAGGATTGAAAGTTTTTTTTAAGTTCCTTCAAGAGAGAAAAACTAAGCAAAAAAAGGTTCGTCAATCCGAGCACCCGGTTTGCAAGATATGTTCAAATTTCTATTTCATGACAACGGGGATTTCCACTGTTCTTCTTCTCTATTCTTCGTTTCTTCTTCCTATCTCAATGAATTATTTGTACAAGACCTATGTGCCATCATGGAGTGAAGGATGATGTGTTATAATGGATTTGGTTCAAGCATTTCCAATGGCGGAGTGGTGGGCTGGTGTTCTCTGCAGTTTTCTTCTGGTAATGGAGAAAAAACAAGAAATAGCTAACTTTCAATTTTTTGGGTTTGATTTGGGCACATTTTTTCATGTTTTATGTCCCTAACCTTAGGGATGTGAGGGACATCAAATTCCACGGTAATCAAGAGGATGACACATGGCAGTTATCCGACGGTAGGGAATGAGTGCTCCAAAATCAGCTTTAAAGCACTGAGAGTTTAAAGCAAGTCACATGGATGTTCAAAAGGATCCCCATAGGGGGCTGGGTACATTTTTCCATGTATGATGTCCCTCACATTAGGGAAATAATGGACATCAGTTTCCATGGTGGTCCTGAAGCTGACACGTGGTGCTTGATCCGACGACAGGGAAGGAATGCTCCTAAAATGCACTCGGCGGCTGAATTGTCAAGTAAGCAGGTGACATGGATGTCCAAAAGGCTCCCCATAGGGGGATGGGTGAATTTTTACATGTCTTATGTCCCTCACCTCAGGGACATAAGGGACATCAGTTTCCATGGTGGTCCAGGAGATGACATGTGGCGCTTGATCCAATGGCAGGGAATGGATGCTCCAAAAATACACATGGGGGTTTAACTGTCATGTCTGGAGGTCACATGAGGGTCCAAGAGGTCACATGCGGGCTGGAAGAATTTTTTAATGGTTTTTGTACCTTACCTCATGGACGTCAGGGACATGAAATCCCGCCCGGATTATGGTCCTGACACGTGTCCTCCTGAAAAATGACTAAGTCCTGAACTGCCTTTAAGAGGGCAACTTACAAAGAAGACGACTTGAGCTCCTAGTGGAATTTCTTAGTGAAAATTGTATATGATCCTGATGTTAAATTACATTTTTAATTCAATGGTTTGGGTCTCATGTCTTGATTTATCCATCTGATTCTTTAAAAAATGTATTTGTGATTTGAGACTCCATTTATTCCTGATAAAAACTGCATGAAAATTTTATGTGCCAATGTGTTGTGAAAAATATTATTTCACCATCATGTAGGTATTTGAATCCTCTTTCTGGTGATGTTTTTTTTTTACTTCTAACTCTATTCAGAGTTCCCATAATCTTCTTCTGAAGCCCGATAGCTATCTTAGGCCTGTGTACTGCCTAGGCTTGTGAACCCTATTTTTTATTCAAACTACTCCAAGTCTTTCAAATCTTCCCCAAACATTCCAAAATCATTTCTATGATTTTATAATATCTTCAATTTTCCTCTATGTTGATTTTTTCCCTTCTGTTCTTCTCCAGGGGGTTTGATCCAGTCCTGGGAAGGCCAGTGATAGCCCTTCCCAATACTTCCTGTAGTTTGCATATTTTCATAACTCCCTAAAATCACCTAGGGGGAATTTTGACATAATATAGGGGGTTACCAGACTGACAGATTTGACTTGGGGTACCTGGAAATGATAAAAACATGAAAATTTCGGCATAGGGGTATAGTTGTCGTGCTCAGAAATTGTCAATTTCCCTGTTGCACATTTGCACGACAACAAGTTGTGGGGAAAAATTTAACGTTTTTTATATATATATGACTTCCTTGTTTGAATTTTGACACATAGTGACACATAAGGTCAACCCAAAGAATTAGAAAATATCCAAAGTTAAGTATCAACTGGTAACTTAGAAAACAAAAGAGAATAGAAAACATTTCCCAAAAGGGACACTAGCACCTAGGCAGTAGTGTCCTTAATGGGTGGTACTGTGCAAAGATAAGAAAAAGTAACAAGAACAAGGACATAGATAGAGATCCTTGTGACCTAACCAAAAAGGTATAAATCCAATAAGTATGAGACAATATCACAATCAAAACCAAACAAAGTAAAATAAGGAATAGGAGAAAGGTGTCACCAATGTCTAATCTTCATACTCAGAAATCATGTATATAACTACATACTAGAGGCATGATGTAATAATAATAAGTGCTTAGTTTTTTTATCTACATAGAGATCCTTTAATAAATTCTTGTGTTATGCTAGATATAGTAAAAAATACCTTTGATAGTACATACTTCATAAGTCAGTGAAATATAATCTTTGTCACATTCTTAGTAACTTGTGGAATTTCGTTAAGAGGTTAATTATGGATAATAGCTTGAAATTAACTCCAACTATCGATTTATGTCTAAATAGAAGTTGTGTAAAGGTTATCCAAAAACTTGAAGTTGAAATTATAGTTATAAATTTATACCCCATGTTAGCAATAAAAATATAATGACTGATTCATATGGAAACATGTATCTTGGTAACGTAATCACACCTAACAAGTGAATAACACTAGTTTTTACAATGATTTAGTGTGAGAAGAATCTATTATTTACTATTTTTTGGTCCCTCGTAGTAGGGTATGCTTCCCTTAGTAATAAATTGGAATAAATTAAGCATAGAACATTTGAAGAGTCTATTTGTAAGAAGATCAATGACCTCTAACTATTTCTAAATTGGATCTTAAAGACTTGCTACAAGTACGAGGTAAATCTCATTTCTTTCCCTTTAAGGTAATTAAATGAGAACATATGCCTATGATAGTTAAATTACTATTGAATTATTGTGGTAAGACAAATGAACCTAGATTGTAATGAATAAATAAACCATAAAAACATTTGCATTATGGGTAATGAATTTTCTCCTATCTCTCATTTGTGGTTGTACTGTGTGTTACTCATTCTGTAATTGTGACATTGATATGGATAATTTGTTTTCATCATTGTGTGTAGCGTGGATCCCTGTAATATGGTAAAATGGTAGGAGCATATGTTAGTGAAATGGAAAACATTGGTTATGGATGTATAATCACTCCTCCCTTAGTGTCGATATAGGACTAGAAAGAGACCACCTTCATATATCATGAAACCTTGTGAAAAAGTAACACCTATGCTTGGGAAATACTGATATAATCTAGAAATGTTCTGAAGATCCAAATTTAATCTTAAGATCCAAATTTAATCTTATGTTAGGGTGTCATCCTATCCTTTTGGTGAGCAGGCTACATTGAGAACGCCTTCCTCATAATCTTCTTTATTGTCATAATTTTTTAAATTCCCTTATGTTTTATAAGTTCCATAAAAAGTAAAAGAATAAATAATTAGATAAGTTACTCTAGTTTTGTAACATGTATTATACCCATTGGTTCTATAAGTGATGTAAGTTGCAATTGTATGGTGAAATCAAACCTTTGGTTGGAATTGTATAGTAAATGTCAAAAAAAATTGTTAACAAAACAATCCATGGTTTTAGCGGTGATTTTGGGTTAAGAAATTGTATGGAATTACATTATTTTCCTAAAATGGAAAATTTAATTATGGGAACATTTTTAGTGACACACTAAATATATTTTAGAACATACAAAATTTTAAATGTTTCTGATATAGATTGTAGAACAGGGTTGGAATCCTGTGAGATATATTAATTTGAATCAACCAAGAATACAATGGAGTGTTGCAATTCTTATAGGAATTGAACAACCATGTGCAGACAAAGAAATAGGTTACACAGGTAAAACTAAACTCACAACATCTTCCAAAATACATCCGGGAAGCACATAAATTGTTATAACAATTATAACAATTATGCTTGTGGAAATAAAAGACAAATATGGTTTTAAAACCATATAACGACATTATTTAATTAATTAATAACATTAATTAAATAATTAATTATATGATGCATAATTAATATATTAGGTAAATAATAATTAACCTAATATTCCCCCCCTTAATTGTGTATTGTCTCAAGAGATGAGGAGAGGAACTCTCTGAACAACTCGAACTTGTCACATGCAAGTGACTTTGTAAAGATATCTGCCCGTTGTTTAGCTGTTGGACAATATTCAAGTTGTATGTTGTGATTCAGCACATGTTCACATATGAAATGAACTTGTACCTCAATGTGCTTTGTTCTCTCATGAAAAATAGGATTGTGAACAAGTTTGAGAACACCTTCATTATCAACATACATGGTGGTTGGAATACCATAGGTCAAACCACGGGACAAACCGACCACCATGTATGTTGACAATGA
This sequence comes from Taxus chinensis, assembly GCA_019776745.2. Classification (NCBI taxonomy): domain Eukaryota; kingdom Viridiplantae; phylum Streptophyta; class Pinopsida; order Cupressales; family Taxaceae; genus Taxus; species Taxus chinensis. Next base: position 950,063,811 of record CM034148.1, on the reverse strand, counting down.
AGGTATTCTCAAACTTTTTCGCAATCCATTTTTTCATGAGAGAACAAAGCATACTGAGGTACAAGTTCATTTCATACATGAACATGTGTTGAAGCACAACATCCAGCTTCAATTGTGTCCAATAGCTGAACAACAGGCAGATATCTTCACAAAGTCACTTGCACGTGACAAGTTCAAGTTGTTCAAAGAGTACCTCTCCTCATCTCTTGAGACAATGCACAATTAAGAGGGGGAATGTTAGGATAAAATATTATTATCCTTATTAATTATGCATTATATAATTTATTATTTAATTAATGTTATTAATTAAATAATGTTGTTATTTGATTTTATTAACCATATTATTTTTTTTATTCAAAACATCATGGATGTTGTTATATTGTTTTAACAATATAATTGTTTGATTGTATGTTTGTGCTTCCCGGATGTATTATGGAAGCTATTGTAATTTTGGTTGTACCTATGCAACCTTTATTTTGTCTCCACATGACTGTACAATACCTATAAGTATTGCAGTCCTGCTATTGTAAATTGGTTGATTGAGTTTAATAAATATTATTAGGCTTCCGCCCCTGTTGCTCAATCTACATCAAGGTGGTCCTAAAAATCCAAGTCACCACGAAGAATGATTTGAGGTCTAGAAGGTCATGATGCAAAAGGAAGGGTGACTAGTCTAGATGGGATAGAATTATTATAGAACAAGGGATTAGTTTCTCCTAAGGTATAGGTTTGAACAGAGGATCCTGGCTGAGAGACAATAAAGAGGGGTTGAGTACTCAAGGAAATCAAGGGTATCGGTGAAGAAATTGTAGTAAACGTCTATTCAATTGAGGCAAAACTATTTTAAAGGGAGTTGTGTTCCATTCTTTTGGTTGTTGAATGAGTAATCACAAGCATGAAACAAGAAAAAAATTAATACTAACTAAACCAACCAAGTCAAATAAACAATTATTTTTTTCATTTTTAATTAATAAAATGTGAAAATTAGAAAAGGGAATGGATAACAGGGTGACTAAGAGAAGGCAGTCTAGATCTGGTTTTGGCATTGTTTTGGTTTGGGATATTCTCAGGCGGTTTCTTATTGGGTGATGAAATCCCAATCAGTCTACTAGGTAGGAGGATGTTTAGATGTGTTGATTTGAAGGTGTGAGTTTCAGGTTATGTGTGAGGATTATGAGATACAGCAAGTTAACCTCTACTTAAAATACGTGAGCAAGTAGGATGTAAAAAAGAAAGGTTCTTTTTGAAACAAATAGAATTGTGATATTTCAATGAGGACACACACTTGAAAGGTAAATACAATGTAGAAAGGAGAAACTATGGAAAAATGAGGAATAACTGGCTATAGCTTTTCCTTTTTATCTGAACTTTAGTGAGAAGAGAAATTTAATAGCTGAACCAACATGAACAAGCAAGAAGCAGGTCCTCATACTGTAGTGTTAGTGGAAGACAAAAGAAGTAGAAAAATAGAATGAAATACAAAAGAATCACCTAAAGGGTTGTCCCACTGAGCATGCTAGGAATGTTTCATAAATTTCTTCATTCCTACTCAAATTAATAAGCTAGCTACTAAAAGAAACTATCAACTGAGAATATGGAGGGTTTATATTACCTCAGTAGCATGATAGACGTGGATGTACGGGCATTAAGTAATTGATATTTGTTGCATTTGATGAACCTGCAAGTAGGAAAGAATGAAAATGAAATTTCGTAGATATGATATGTGGGGGTTTCCCAAACAAATCTAACTCCAAGAAGTGTGACCTTCCTTTTGTAAACACCAACCCCCATTTTTCTAGAAAAAGTGAAGTAAAGGATAGAATAGAAGATAGCATGTAGAAACATAAATATTAGTGAATCCAAAATTAATTGAGATCTAATATAGATACTAATTTAATTTGAATAGATGGAAATTAAATAATACCTGGTCTAGGTCAATGGTGACCTAGATTATGCAGAGGCAGGTTGACGGTGACCTGGGAGGGTAGATTTGGATTGTAAGATAATTATGTAGATCTGCAAGGGTATCGATGTAAAACAGGAGCCTACAAATGTTTTGAGTCACCTGCGGAAGAGAACTAGAGGAAGAAATATCCATAAAGTAGTAGAAAATGGTAGTAATGGAGGTTGGATTGACAAATTAGGCCCCGGTCGATAGCAATTGGGGTGTAGGTAGGATAAATTTTAAGCACATAGGAATAAAATGATGGTCATTGTAAGTTGAGTTAAGAACAAAATGAAGGTGGACATAGAAAAGGGATCTAGAGGTTGAAATCATAGTTAAAAAAGGATGGGTTGACGGTGACTATAGGAGAGTTAGATAAGGACGAGGTAAAAAAGGATGAAATGGGAGACCTACAAGTGAAGATGCTGGAAAAGAAGGTTGATAGTAGAACTCTGAGTGTTGCAGAAGTTGATCTGAACTTGCAAAATGTTACACCCAAGAAATACAAAGATAATATGATAAATATTGCATAAACAACACAAAGATGATTATAAATCTCACAAAGGATGATCGTGAGTGATGTAATCATATCCAAAGGAGATCCAAGAGGTCTATAAATATTGCAAGATTACTTAGGCACAAGAGTCTGTTCACAAGTCACAAGAAAGATGCAAAACTCACATGCATCCCCTCATTATGGAAAGAAACAATTTAGTTTTATAGGTTTGATGACAACTAGGTTGGGTCACCGCCAACCACATGGAAATTTTCCCCAATGGGGTGGATTTTGTACTTTAGGTCGGGATTTCATATTTTTAAGGAGGGAAAAATGCTTTAAATCTTATGTGTAGGATTAGGTTGTTTAGGGATGAATCATGGGTAGTTAGAAGATAGGAATGGGTAGAAAAAACTTAGGGAATTATATTTAGGTTAAAAGCTTTCTAAATAGCAAGTTGATTAAGACAAGTCAAGGGATATGCATATTAATTAATTATAATTAATTAGTTAATTTTAATTAATGAGAATTGAATGATAATAAGATAATAAGTGGGAATTTTATTAAATATTAAAGGGGATGGATTTAATTAAAGGGGTAGAGATAGAAAATTTAGATGTCTACACAAACTTTAAACCCAATTGGATCTCATACCTTTGAAATGAATTTTCCCAAATTTACTTGATAAAGAGCAAGATTAAAAATACATTCAACTCAGTTGTCTTCCTGTAGAATATCACTCAAACCTCTATAACAAGCATTTTATTAGCAATTTTGAAGGGACTCAAGTCAATAATACCTTGCAAACCACCTTAAACAATACCATGAATGAATTCATACTCTTTTTTATAAGCACACAGATTAATGACATACTGTGAACTAGTTAGAACTTCATTACACAACACTGAACTTGATATCAAGCACAAATTAAGTTCCTTCAGCCTATAGCATATATTCACTGCCATGAAGATCTGAAGATATAATTATAATTTATCTTTGTTCCAACACAGTTATCTTTCACATTATTATACCAATATTGCATTGATAACTTTGACCATAAATGCATTCAAATTTCCTAGACTTGGAATGGTCACATGATGTTTGAATTATCTTGAAGACCTGGAAACCATCATTCCAAATTTTTTCTTCGATTTCATATATAAATCACTACGCTCATTTTTTACTTATGAAATAACCACCTTGGATGCAAGATTAGGATCTCATCATTACCTTTCCTCTATAACTATGACATAGACTTAGTATAATCTGCACCTAATGACCTCATCCACATAAATGTGATCTGACTTCATCTTTCTAGAAATATAACACCATATCACCTTTTGAAGAACACCCACAACACAAAGACACCATAAAACTCTTAGTTCTAGGATCATGCTTTTGATCTAATTACCATTTGTACCTCCAAGCATCAAGTATGACACACCTCATACCCAATTTTTTAGGAAGTCCCATCATTAAGATTTCACAGACCATAAAATAATGATACAAATACAGAGGACATTTATAATTTTAATACACCTTCCATAATGAGCATAGGCTTTGATAATCATGGAGACAACAAGACTCTTACATATCCTTTGAGACCAAACATGGACTATGGTTTGTATCATTTCCCTACCATAGATCAGCATCAACTTATTACCTAGGTACACAACTTTTATAAGCTCTTAGAATTTTTCATGATTCCTTTATGAGTACTGAACCAACTTGATACATCAACGGATTGTTTTGAGCAGTGACACATACTATGACAAATATTAAATAGGACTCTATAGGTCATCACATACCTTATATTTTTGATACCTTGTTATAATACTTCTTGACACAAGCATATAAACTAGACTCAATATTCTGTCACAGATTACACACACACACACACAACATTGTAGCATTACCATTCTTGAGACTTACTTAATGGACCTTGATAATGAAAATTTACTCTTTACACTTGACACTCTGACCCACAACTTCATGCTCAAGGACTGAGACACATTGAATAACATATGCAAGCTTCTCATAATACTAACACATATTTATTATCTATAAGTTCAAACTTTCTTGTCATGATGGACCAATAGACTTAGCACTTTTAATATGAGGACATAACTCCTTAAAGACACACTATATGAACCCTTAAGATTCTAACATGAATACCTTATAGACTCACGCACAACTCCATGAAAATATAATTCAACCTTACACCAAGACTCAGCATATGATTTTTGAGATAACAAGTAACCCTTGAAGATAATACAAGATTCTTGACACTTCTGAATTTATCATGACCAAGATAATGAAAAACACACCTAAAAGAACTTGAAACATTCATATATTAACAAACTCAGACACCTATCAGAACAAAGACTCAAAGAATCATGGAGATGTTACTTCTCATACCTTATCACCCTTGATGTGTCTTAAAGACCCAACTTCTTCAACTTTTTAAGCACATGATTTTGGATGACATTCAAACACATATGACTTGCTTATATCTCTGACTTTTTTTCATCCTTCTTGACCTTATATTCATGATTTGATTCCCTGACAACCTTTCTTGACATTTAATGACTTTCTTTGAATGTTTCTAATTTAAATTTAACTGGTTTAGGTGCCCATACTTCCTTCACTTTGAGAGTCACAGTCTTCTTTACTTTTCCTAGATGAATATTGAGAAACAAATATTGCAATATGATCCTTGAGATGACATTTTTACAAAAGTAACCTCATGTTTATCATTCTTTTCATTTTCTCCTTTGCTCCAAGAGTGTACATAACTAAAAAACCTCCTACAATCCTTTGCTCTATGACCATAACCATTGCAAGCATAAAAATAACCATAAAAGTTTGCATACCTCATAACATTTGGCTTTCTAATAAGATTAGGCCTAGAATGAACATTCCATACATGAAAACCATCATATTCACTTCCTTAGGAACCTATAATATCTCTTTGATAAGCTAGATTAGGATTTTCATCACCTTTGATTTATAGGCTTTGAAACTCCTCTTTGAGCTTGTCACATTCTTCTTCCTTGGCCTTAAAATTAGTTATCAAATATTTGATTTCAGGCTTCAATTTGATGTTCTCCATACTATGAAATGCTAAATATGCTTGTAGATACCACCTCTTTAAAGTCAACTTTTCCATGCACACACACATCACAGGGCTTAATTCTCAATATTTCACATTCCTCTTCCTTTGTGATCAGATCTGAAATGACCTTTTCCTACTAAATCATGAGATATTTTATGTTTTCTTCATCCTTCTTGGCCATGGATTTCAATTCTTGATTCTCTTTCCTTATTTTCTTCGCATTATTGTGCTTCTAGGATATCCTCCAAGTTATTAGACTTTTTTCTCAAGGACCTTCTCTAATACCAATTGTTAGCAGAAAAATGAACTGGGAGGGGGAGTGAATCATTCCTACAAAATTTTCAATTCTTTTACCTTTCATCATTTTTTATCATCCATATAACCATTTATTGAACCATGAACCATATGTGTGTTTACTTAAGCATATAAACAACCATAAGCAAAAATAAGAACAATAGAGTACACAAGACACAAAATTTAAGCAGGAATACCTCAAGGGGAAGAAAATAAACTGAAACACTAACATTATATTTCCATGTTTCAAATTAAGTGAGGCACCAAACTCACCAGCAGCACCAACCCCTAGTTTAGTAGATCACCAACCCTACAAGGAGAACCCACCCCCAATTTAGTGAAGCACCAACTCCACAAGGAGGCTAAACCTCCTAGGATGAAAAATCACCAAATCAGCCACCTGATAATGTTTGATCTATTATTTTTCTTCTGCCACAACTGATGGATATCACATATTCAACTCACAAACCCTAGCTCATACCCTGAGACATCAAACATGCTCTATCTTCTTCTTCTTGATCTTTTTTTGGCTCTAATATCTTTCTCTCATGTATTCAATCAGTATTCAACATTTCATTATCTTCCTCTTCCTTCAAATCATCCACAAATACCTACAAATCCCTTTCCTCTAGGTCACACTTCTTCCCTCCAATAGCACTTGATCAAAAATGAACCCAAAACATCACTTTTATATGCTTTTATTTCGTCTAACATAAAGGATGTCGGTCTTACACATTTCGTTAGACCAATGAATAATTTAAAACATCCCATAATTTTATCACAATATTCACAAGCTACCCATATGGGGTGGCCTAGAAATACCCTTCTTCCATGCACCAAAAATCACCAAAACCCAAGCATTAAAATGCCAAAATTATCCCAACACCAAAAATATTGTTACTCATGCTTTAAAATTCATCACACATTTTTAAAATAACATTTAAACATCATATATGGTCTAATTTTTCATCAACCAATCACATTATTTAATTAAATGTCACCACTGCTTCTTATACTTCTAAAAACACATGTTTCTTGCTCCCTTGAGGACCCTGAAACTGACTTTGGGATTCAAGATCACTTAAAATAAAATCAGATATGGCATGTAAAAACTTTATGGAAATTTCAATACCTGTATAATACTTCTAAGAAAGTTATAAGTCAAGAAGAAACCATCGGTTCAAACTACATCAACATTTTTTTTCACCAAATCATGTTGCCCAAAACATTGTTTTCAAATATCAACTAGTTACCACCCTTCTTGATACTTTAAAGACATCCAAAAGGATTAATTGGATGTAAAATTCATCCCTATTCACATTCTAGGTGATATCAATCATTAACCAGTCCATCTCAATCTCTAACCAACTCAATTCTTCAACACAAAAAGTTCTTTCCTATATAGTCAAAAATATTCTTATCCACAAACTAACTAGGAAACCATATCAACACTCATTATCATGAAAAAAAACCTATATAAATGAATATTGATATTAATTATCTTTCTGATACAACTTTAATTGCCTCCTAACTCAACTTGTAGCTCATGTTATGCTCATTTTACTGAAGACTACTTTTAATTGCCCCAAAACCGCCCTTTAACCAGACAACCTAAATAAAGAATTCTTGAAAAATTTTCAACATTATCATGACCTGAAACCTCTTTGGAAATCAATTAAAAATCACATAAAACACAAAATGGAATTTTAGTTCATACCTCATGTGGCAACTTTATCCTTAAATAGTAACTCTTCGGAAACTTGCATTTTCAGGTGGGGCCCACATACTTTAAAAAGCACTACCATACCTTTTGGAAACATGGAAGATCCCTCTATAACATAAATTAATCACTTTTGAGGAATCAATCAAAACTAGATCACTACACTCACTTTTCTTCAAGTTGCTCCTAGTTAGCATTTAGTTAGGGTTTCAAACAACTTTAGCTTCTTAACGATCATTCATAAAACAGTGAAATAAAATTGCATAATTGTTTTTATAAAAATTTCAAAAATGACCTAAGAATATATTCCAAATATCTCAGGTCCCCATGGAAATCATACAGTTCACAACAAGCATCAGAAGGTCCAACTTTACCTCAAAAACACACTAGAACTTACCCAGTTTTACCAAAACTTGCATAACTTCACAAATACTCTTTTAAATGACCTAAAATCTGGAATGAAATAGAATGAAAACTTCCTGTAACTGATGAAACTCACCACATAGCTCATATAATCATAGAAATCTCTATCCACAATGACTTACCTATTCCAAACTACATGTTTCTCACCTATAGCTTTCGAAGGAACCTGTAAATGCATCAACTCACTAAATGAAGACTTTAAAATCATCACAAATTCCATTTATAACATCACCGTGCTGCGACCATGCTTGGAAAATACTTATTTGGTCCAAATCTCACATCTCCATCTCATTTTGCTTGCTCCAAGGCTAGAAACAAGCCTGGTATGACCTAGCTCAACCATGAACATACCATTCTAACCACATATAGACCCATGCACACTCATGATACATCGTACCATCCATTTTTGACCTCATGACATCAACCAATCACCTCATAAAGACTCATACCATGACTATGCATATTCAAACATGCTCTAGGACAACACTGAACTCACCAAACTACATGAACTTCATGCTTGACACCTGAATGACATCATATGGGAACACATACAACATAATGACACCCTTTTCCATCAATTTTTTTTGGCATAAATTAAAACACAACTACATAATTTCCAACACCTCTAATCAAGATCAATGATCTTTTCTTATCAATGGTTCACTCTTTTTTCTATCCAAGCACACTCACTTCATTTCAATTATATCTTCTTTTATACTTGTAGATATTCTTTGGTGTCAAGCATGTGTCAACCCATAAGTTAAATGTCAATAAATTAACAAAATAGTGTCTCTGAAATATGTGAGATTCGGCCATAGTTTGAATTGAAACATGAAATCGGGTGATTCAAATGCTAATTTCGAGATTGAGCATAACTCATCTTAATACATCGAGCTCCAGACTAAACAAACCATTAACTCGTGACCAATACATGTATCTAGCTCCAAACCATTTTTACTCCTAGCATTGTATGACCAACACTTTAGACGAGCTCTATTATCTATTTATGTCTTCCCCTTTGTTCTGCAGCATTCCTAGACCTATGTGGCCCATATTTGACCTCTTCGGTCTATTTATGTCTTTCACTTTGTTCCATGGCATTCTTAGACCTTTGTGCCCATATTTTACCTCTTAGGTTTATTTATGTCTTTTGCTTTGTTCTATGGCATTCCTGGACCTTTGTGGCTCTTTTTTGACCCCACACACTAAATATTTCCATCATAAGTTTCAGGTTGCCTTTACATCCAAGTGAGTTAATTTAATTCATCATTCCTTTTAAATCAATGACAATATTTCCAATAATATCCCATTTTTTCATTGATGACAGCCTGTTTAGAAATAATAAGTGCATAATGCAAATTACCAATTACCTAAAGGAATAACATAAACATAATGTTCCCCCTTGTTTTATTTCTCCCATGAACACAATGTTCCCCTTGTTGTAGTTCTCCTCCTTTCTGTAACTCTCCCCCTTTGACATCAATTGCAAAGGAATAACTATCAAAACTCTCCCTCTTGAAGTATGCATCAACGGATCTCTTTTTGACTTGTCTTCACTATGGAGCTAAAATGATAATGAAATGATTAGCTCCCCCTGATTTTATGCTTCCCTTTAGTGACTGGATGAGAAAGATATCACACCCAAATTTTTATTGAGATATTTAAATGTTTCTTTTAGAAGAGCCTTACTAAAAATATCAGCAATTTGTTCTTTTGTGGCAATATACTCCAACTTAACTTGTTCTGCAACTTCTTCTCTCAAAAAATGATACTTGGGGGTAATATGCTTTGTTCTAGAGTACATAACTAGATTCTTTGATATATTTACTACACTAGTGTTATCAAAAAGTATGGAAATTATGAAAATCAAACTCTACCTTGATGTCCTTCATTGTTTTTTTCATCCTTAAACTTGTGTGCAACATGACACTGTTGCAATGTACTATGCCTCAATTGTAGATAAAGAAATAGAAGTTTGCTTCTTACTTAACTAAGATACCAATCTATTTCCCAAAAATAATGCTCCTCCACTTTTACTCTTTCTATCATCAACATAACCAGCCCAATTTCCATATGTACATGATTTTAGAGAGAAATATTCATCTCAAAGATACCACAAGCTATAACCCTACATACCTTTCAGATATTTGAATATTATCTTGACATCCTACACCTGATTTTATTTTGGGGTGGCTTGAAAAAGTGCTACAATACCTACTTCTTGCATCACATTTGTTCTTGATATCATCACATATAATAAACTTCCAATCATTGATCTATAAAGAGTCTTATTTTCTTTAGGAGACACATCATTCTTACTCAACTTACATCATGTGAGAATATGAGTACTAACTAGTTTGCAACATTCCATTCTAAACTTATTCAACATTAATATACTTAGTTTTTGAAATAAATATGCTTTTTTTTTAATGAGAAATTTGTAAAAAAAGAAAGAATGATAACTCACTAAGCATGGACATTTCAAATTCTTTTTGCATTTCCATAGAAAAATCTTGACACATCTCATCACCACTTCCTCCAAAAAATAAATTCATCAACATACACAGTAACAACTAGATGATTTTCACCTTCATTTTTATGTAAATATTATTATCAACAATTCCCTTCTTTTAAAACCTTCTTGTTGTAGATACTTTTCTAGTCTTGAATACCAGGCTCTGGGGGCTTGTTTCAATCCATAAAGAAATTTATTCAGGTTGCATACATAATCCTTATCGTTTTATAATAGGAATTCTTCTATCTATTTAATATAAACTTCTTATTATAGGTTTCCATTAAGAAAAGTATATTTAACATCCATTTGGTAGACTTTAAAGCTCTTATAACAAGCGAATTCCAACATTCTTATAGCTTCTAGTCTTGCAACAAGAAAAAAATCTTAAAAATCAATACATTCAACTTATGCATTCCCCTTAAAAAATAATCTTGTTTTATTTATCAAAAAATGACCATCTTCATACAACTTGTTCCTAAAAACCCACTTGGTACCATTCACATTGTTATCTTTAGGCCTTGGGACAAGTTCTCAGGTTTCATTATTTTTAATTTCATCTATCTCTTCTTCCATAGCTCCAATCCAATGCTTTTCTTCACTTGCTTCAGTAAAATTATTATGTTCTATCTTGGAATACAAAGACATATTTTCATGTTCAATTGCCTTCGTCAATCTTCTTCTAGTATGTATATCAATGTTTTTTTCACCTATAATCAATTTATCTGAATTGTTCTTTTGGACTCATCTTGATGGTGTTTTTGTATCCTTTCTTTCAACTTATTCATTTTCATATTCTTCTTCATCTTTGTTTCTTGATTCCTCTAAATAATCATTTTCTTGTGTCTTATTATTTTTTATACTTTATATCATCCAATTTCACATTTACACTTTCAAAAATATTATGTGTTATCATATTATAGCATCTATACAGCTTACTTCTTGAAGAGTAACCACGTCTCTTTTGATATAGAATGTGCTTCCAAACCCTCTAAAATATTTGACTATTGTTGATCTTCCCTTCCATAATTCATAATTTTTCTTGCTATTGTTAACTCTAAATTTCCATCTATTTAAAATGTAAACTGTTGTATTGAGTGCTTCTCTCCAAAACATATCAGAAAGCATAGAATCATTTAGCATTGTTCTTGCCATCTCTTGGACTATTCTATTATTTCTTTCTGAACTGACATTTTTCTTAGGGGTCCTTACAAAGGAGTAATGTCTCTTCATTCCATGATTCTCAAAAAATTATTCAAACTTATTTGAGGTAAATTTTCCTCCACAGTCAAATCTTAAGCACTTGATTCTCTTATCAGTTTTGTTTTCAACCAAGGATTTGAATGCCTTAAAATTCTCAAATGCTTCAAATTTCTCTTTTAGAAAATTCACCCAAGTCATTCGGGAATAATCATCAATATAAAACATGAAATAACTCTCACCTTTTATGTTTTGAGTCCTAGTAAGCCCACACAAATCAGTATGAACAAGTTCCAAGAACCTTATAGTTGAGTACTCCTTTGTCTTGAATATAACTCTTGTTTGCTTCCCATGTTGACAATGTTTACAAAGTGTGTATACTTATCTAGTGATCTTTGGTCTGTCTCTAACAGCTTGCTTAGAAATTATTTGTACTAAATTATCAAAATTAATATGGCCCATTCATTTATGTCATAACTAGATCTCATTTGCTTTCCCCATGTAGCATTTTTCTCCTTTAATCTCACTGAGAATATAAATATTATTAGCTATCCTACAAGCATTAGAAACTACATTTTTCTTATTTTTCCTTTTTGATCTCACATCCTTCAGCATGAAATGTGACAGTATACCCTTGATCACTCATTTGTCTTGCGCTCAAAATATTATGCTTTAATCCTTCAACATATAAAGCATTTTCAGTTTTTGATCTTTCATTGTTAAGGTTGATAATACCCCTACCTAGAATTCTTGTTGTAGCATTATCTTCAAACTTCACAGTACCTTCATTCACTTATTTCAAAGTGAGAAAATTACTTTTTTCTCTAGTCATGTGGCTTGAGAAACCACTATCAATGTATCATTGATTTCCTTCACTTTGTGCATGAAACATTATCTAAATAAGCATCAATTTTTTTATTCTCTTCTTGCTCCGAATTCTTCTTCCAAACTATTTCTAGTTCATCCTTCTGATTATCCATAGTTTCCTCATTCTTATTTTTCCTTGAAGTATCCACATAAACACTTCTACAAAAACATACTATATGTCAATTTGGGCATTTATAACATTCAACATTAAAATCCATTAAAGGAGAATTTAAGGACACATAAGAACTTACATGTACATTCTTCTTCCTACTAAAACTTCTTACATGAGTTATACAATCTACTGCTATGTGACCAAATTGATTTCATGAAAACCAATAACCATAAAAAAATTGTTTTGAAACCTGGTCATGTAATGTCTCCTTGGGGGAAAAGTTCTTTTGTGCTTGTTTGAGTTGTCTTTAGGAGGAATTATAGTATTTTCAGGAATATTAAAATCTTTATTCTTACTACTGCCACTATTTCTAGGAGCATCTAGATAGTTTTTTGGCTTGTCTTCATTTGACGCCTTTGGTGGCTCTTTGGAATTAGATTTAGTATACTTCTTGTTTTCTTCATAACCTAGACCAGTTTTGTTGAATGATGACCTATGACTGTAGACACCAAAATCGGGTCACACTCCCCTTGGTCCCTTTCGAATAGCCAACTTAAACACATTCACCTAACCATGACCCTTTTACCCCACATTAATATTAGTTTAATTATTTATAATTAAATTAATACTCATCCTCACTTCATTCATTATTTAATTACCTTTATTCAACCTAATTTCCACCTCACCTAGACACCTCATCATGGACCTATTCTTAACATGTTTCCTAACTAACTAGGACTCAACCTTTTCTTACTTTAATTAACCAAGAATTAGTCTAACCCTAAAATCACATGCCTATTCTTCCTCTCACAGCATGTCTTCTTATCTAAGCATGAAATCTTGTTCTGATACACGAGAATGAACAGATCTGGCCAAAAGATTGCTAAGATCGGTCATTTTTAGTAAACCTAGGATTTCCCACCTTGACTGATGTTGGTCAACCATAAATCGATGTCAGTCACCCTAAACCATCATCGGTTACCATATATTTTTTTTAGCAACCTTGTTTGAGAGGTGGACCAGATTCTCAAGTTTTGGAATGAAGGATATCTGTATGAAAGCAAGAGCCAGAACCCTTTTGCACATTCAGATAGCCATAGCTAGCACCAAGATGGATCTGAACGTATTTTCATTCATGGTAGAATTTTGGGAAGCACTTCCATAGAAATGAGCACCATTCCATAAATCAAATCACCATCATCTAGCCATCAAATCTACAAGCACCCATAAGTGTATCTCTAACCTTCATCATTGCATGCATTTTAAGATTACAAAGATGCTTCATCTTTTTTTATTAGCATCTATTTGCATTTTTCATCCCACACCTGTTACCTTCCTATGAATCTAACCATTCCATCACCCACAATCATTTTATCACATATCCTTGATTCTTGAATACATCTGAGTACCCCTAGCACCATTACAAACCTAGCCAATTTCCGTCACACCCACTGGCTTACTTCAAAAGGTTCTCAAAACCTAGTTTATTAAATTTCTACTATTTCACCTTCACCGACGTCAGTTCCCTCTAAACCATAATTTGTCATACCTCACAGACGTTGGTCTCTAAATTTGGTAATCCTGCCAATAACATAAGCTTAAAAATCTACAACCAATAAACTCAAGCTACCTAGAATCTAACCCTGACCTATTCTAGTACCTTTATTACCTACCCTACTTCCGGATCTAATCATAACCTAGCCTATTATATTATATTTTGTTATTGTATTTGGATGAGATACCTAAATCATATCAACTACACTAGGACACTATTTATTTATGGCATTTCATACTTAAGTTGTATTAAATAGTGGGTTGACTTCCACCAAGGAAGTATCTGAAAAGAGTTTGTAAGAATCAAATCAGAAACGAGGCACCACGAAGTAGTTGCACTCCAACGGAATCATGAAAGCTCTAGCGATAGCAAGGAAAAAATTGATCAGTAATGGAAGAACTTGCTCAACAGAAACAAATCTTTCATAGAGGAAAGACATTGGAGTGTCTTGGCATGATCATAAATGAATAGAAAAGGGGTACATATAGGTTTCTGAGTAACCCTAGTGCATGACACATATGAAACCCTAAACCTAACCCTAAATCTAACCCATGTGAGATGACCCTCCAACATGAGAGGAGGACACATAGGATAACTCACACTAACACCCCCGCTTCATCAAAGCTGGGGTAGCGGCTGTGATGAGTCAGATGGAAAATGAAGACACTCCTAAACAACTAAGAAAGATGTGCCAATGGGGCCCGACAACTAAAGGCCTGATAAGGTGCCCATATAAAAACACAATCTTCTTAGAAGAAGAAGAAGAAAAGAAGGACTAAATAGCCCTAAGAAGATGGGAAACTACAGAAGACCTCACCCCAAGAAGAGACCGTAAGTGAAGAAACTTCATCTCAGTGAAAAGCTTTGTGAATAAGTCTGTAATCTGATCAACTGTCTGAATGTACTGAATGTCAATGATACCATCATGAATAAGCTCCCGTATGAAGTGCATATGGATCTCAATGTGCTTCATCCGCTGATGCTGAACTGGATTTCTATAAATAGAGATAGTGCTTGTGTTATCATAGTAGATAATGGTAGGCCACCAAAAGTGGATGCCAAACTCTGTCAGAATACCATGTAGCCAAAAAGCTTTTGTGGCAGCGTTAACTGCTCCTCTGTATTCTACCTCTGTAGATGATATCGCAATTGCATTCTTCTTCTTGCTAGACCAACTAATAGGACCCGAACTAAGAGAGAAATTGTAGCCAGAAGTAGATTTCGGATGATCTAAGTCACCAGCCCAATCAGAATCTGTGAATCCAGTCAAGTCAATATCAACCCCTCCATGATAGTGTATTCCGTCAGCATAAGTGCCACGAACATAATGAAGGATCTATTTAGCTTCTTTCTAATGCAGCTCATGTGGCTCTTGCATGAATCTAGACATGATCCCAAAAGTATATGATAAATCTAGTCAAGTGTGAGTCAAGTAGATCAAGCTCCTAACTAACTGTCGGTAAAGAGTACCATCAACCAAGGGAGTAGAGAAATCTGAAACCAACTTAACCCCGAAAAGAAAAGGAGTAGGAGAAGACTTGCAATCAGACATCTAAAACCGAGCTAGCAAATCAAGAGCATACTTAGGTTGCGAAATCAAGATTCCCAAGTCAGATTGTGAAATCTGGATCCCAAGGAAGTAATGAAGCAGACCTAATTTATTCATGTAAAACTTGTTGGCTAAGGTGATCTTCACAGAATCAATAATAGGGGAAGAGCTGCCTGTGATCAACAAGTCATCATCATAGAGAGCAAGAATGAGTATGGAGTCATCTTGCCATAGAATATAAACATTTGGATCAGAGTGACACCTAGTAAACTCTGATGTAAGTAAGAAGGATTCCATCTTGGCATACCAAGCCCGAGGGGCTTGTTTAAGGCCATAAAGAGACTTCTTTAACTTACAAATGAGGGAGGAATCTTGGACATAACCTGTAGGTTGTTCCATATAGATCTCTTCCTCTAGGTCACCATGAAGGAAGGAACTCTGAACATCCATTTGATGGACTTTCCATCTGTTTGCTGCGGAAATGGCTAGGGTCAGTCAAATAGAAGTCATCTTTGTAACTGAAGAAAAGGTTTTTGTATAATAAACCCCAACTATCTGGGAGAAACCCTTAGGTACTAATCATGCTTTAAACATTTCGACGTCTCCATCTACTCCATACTTTGTTCGGAACACCCACTTACACCGAACGATTTTTCTTCCTTTCGGAAGAGTGGTGAGATCCCAAGTATCATTCTTCATGAGAGAGGAATACTCCTCATCCATGGCAGAATCCCACTCAGGAATACCAGAAGCATCCCAGAAAGACTGTGGATTAGAAGAAGAGGCAAAGAAAGAGTGGGGTCCAATGAAATCTGAGTGAGTACATCTCATATCCAAAGTATCTCCAACTAAATCTCCAGCACGTTGTAAACTTTTCTTGGCCCAAAGGGGACCAGGAGGATCAGGCTCAGAGTCAGAAGATTTTTCACTTGAGTGAGAAGGGACATAGTCCTCATCATCACTACTGTCAAAATCAGAAGACTCAAAGATCTAATGGTCGAGAGGATCTAGAAGAGGAGCACGCTCAACAGTATCATCATTTGATGAGTCAGAATCTGAATCAGTGAGCTGAAGAACCTCTATAGGTGGAGAAGTAGAAGTCGAAGAAGACTCATTGAACTTAAACACTTCTCTCAATATATAGCTCATGAGAAGTAGAATTCATCAATAGATATCCCTTCACGCCATTAGGATACCCTACAAAGATACAAGGTTTGGATTGTGGTTCCAAGGCCTTACATTTCTTCTTGGGAATCCAAGCCATAGCCTTGGATCCAAAGACTCGAAAGTGCTCAACATCAGGCTTGTGTCCAAACCAGGCTTCAAAGGGTGTCATCCCTCTTACTGCCTTGTGTGGAACATGGTTTTGAATATAATTTACACAATTCACTGCTTCGGCCCAATACTGCGGAGGAAGAGACTTCGAGTGAATCATACAAGTGGCCATCTCCTTAAGAGTACATTTCTTTCTTTCTGCGAAGGGCTATAAGCAACGGTATGTTGCAGAGAGATCCCTTCAGAAGTGCAGAAATTCATGAACCTATTGTTTACATATTCACCTCCATTTTCAGTTTGAAGAACCTTGATAGACCATTCTGCCTGTTTCTCAACAAGAGCCTTAAAGTCCTGAAAATGTTCAAAGACTTCAGACTTAAGCTTAAGAAAATATTCCCAAGTATATCGCGAATAGTCATCAATGAAGGTTAGCACATAAAGAGCTCTAGTAAATGAAGGAGAAGGAAATGGACTAGAAACATCACTGTGAAGAAGATCCAAGGGACGAGTGGCTCTCCAGGCTTTTCCTTTGTCAAAGTTCTTTTCAGGATGCTTTCCGAGGGTACAACCCTCACAAAGACCCTTAGAAAACTTGACGTGAGGAAACCCATTGACCATTTCATTTTGACTCAATTGTTCAAGATAGTGATAATTTAGATGTCTAAAATGCTCATGCCATAGCCTACTAACCTCATTTGCATGAGTGAGCAAGGTAGTGGGCGTAGAATCAGAAGTAAAGTGGGAGAAGGTGTACAACCGTGAACGGTGATCTGCCTTTCCCTTAGCCATTGTAGTGTCATTGTTAAGCTCACGAATAATCACCGAGTTAGGACCAAATTCCACTCACATTCCTTCACCAAGGTGAGTAATTTGGTAAACTGATAGGAGATTGGTAGATAGATCAAGAACACTCAACACTTGGTTAAATGTTCCCCCATCCATCTCTACCGATCCACTACCAGAAACTGACACTGTCGTGTCATTACCCATCGTGATTTGGGACATTCCACAAGGTTCGATTTTGGAAAACTCAACATGCGAAGAACCCATGTGGTGCAAGGCACCAGAATCTATAATCCATGTTGATGAAAGAGCAACTTTGGCTACAAAGGCCTTTCCTTTCTTCTTATCATTTCTAGCACCTTTTGCAATAGAAGACTCAGCCTTCGGAGCACTTTGTTTTATTGATTCAGGAACACTTATTTTATTTTTATCAAGTAAATGAGATAAGTGATCAATCTTTTTCTTAAAACAGTATTGCTCGTCATGACCAGTCTTCTTGCAATAGGAACACAAATACTTGCTTTTCTTCACCCTAGGCTCAGAAGTCAAAGTGTTTGTGTCATTTTTAGGTTTGATCTTGGTTTCTTTCTTAGGTTGATCCTTAGTTTCTTTCTTCTTTTCAATCTTCTTTCCATTACTAGTACTTGTTATAAGGGCATGTGACTTGGACTTGAGAGACCCCATTTGAATGAGTTTTTCCTGTTCTCGAATGAGTTAGGACGAAAAACATTCAAAGGAGGGCATCGTCCAAGTAACGCCCAAAGCATCTTTTGTAGCGTATAAAGTTGAAACAAAGACAGAGTATTCGGGACCTAGTTTAGAGAGAATCGACAAGATCAGTTGAGAATATTTCTTTTCTACTTGACATCCTTTTAACAATAATCTAATGTGGACAAATTTCGAGAAGAAGGCTTGTAGGTTTTCAAAGTCACTAGGATTTAACCCTAGTAGTTCGTTTTCCAACTCATGCGCTCTCATGTCATCTAGTTGTCCAAACATCACATCTACCATTTTCCATGCAAATGTAGGTGTTTCAGATGCCTCAATGTGGAAGACCAAGTCAGGAGAAACCAACACGCAAAGAAGACCTAGAGCTTCATCACTACAGTTTAACCACTTAGATTTTTCAGGTTCGTCATCTGGTTCAGTCTCAATTCCCATGGTGATGTGGTATAACCCTTTACCCCTTAGTTTCATTATTATTTTCGATCTCCATTCGAAAATGTTGAACGGAATAAGCAAAGGAATTGAAAGTGCATCCATAGTGAGAGAGAGAGAAGGAAATGCAGAAAAGAAACACAACCACCCATGACCATAACAACCCCCCTACTTTTGGCACTTTATAGTTGAGTGCATTGATTACAATCAGGTCCATGCGTGTGGTTTGAAACACTTGGTAACTCTTCTTGCAATTAGCGTAATAACGCGTAAGAGAGGAGACCACAATAGTGTTTTGTGGAGCACAACAAAAGAGGAACACCGTAAACAAGCACAAGCAAAAAATAGAAAGGAGGCAAAAGCCAACCCTGGTGGTGAGAAAAAGCATCTCACGTCGCATGAAAGAATCCCTTTGTCGTAAAACTATGGTGGATGAGCTCACAAGTCCACGAAAAGGAATAGAACAAAGCTCAAAAAATTGAGATGACTTAAGAAATACAAAGACACCCCCCAGAATGTGGCACTTTATAAAATTAGTGTGTTTACAAAGCTAATGATCCAATCATCTAGAGTGTAAAAAAACATGCAACTTTGACTAAAGAAGTGCTCAAAACTGAGTAACGAGTCAAAAGTTATAGAAAAAACCAATTCCCGCAATTAATGAGAAAAAAGCCAATAAGCCTGTAAACAGATTAAAAAGTGCCCTAAACACATGCAAAAGGTTTCGTATGTATGCTCATTGGAAACGACATGGAATTTGAGATAGGTTTTGTTTGTGTTGTGAGGGGGGATTAGCCACCTGCCAATCCCGGACCTCACCCTTCATCTTCGGCACTCGACTGAAGGTTAAAAAAAAACACAGCAAATAGACCAAATTATAGTGCCAAAGAAATTTAGTTTTTAGATACTGTGAAATTAAATAAAATTACATCTAATTTAATGAAAACTAATTAGATCTAATCTAAGGAAGATTTTTAGATGAAGATTTTTTAAATATATATAGAAACTTCTATTTAAAAAACAAATTTCTAAATGGGTTGTAGAAACTTGACATATATTAAAAAATCACGGTGAAGTTAGAGAACTTTTAAAAACTTACTAAAAAAAATTGATTTGTTTGACCAAAAAAAAACAAAACTTAGCAAAAAAAAACGGCCCATATTTTGGAAAAAACAACGATTGTTTTGTGAAAGGAAGATTTAAAAAAAGGGAAAGAAACCACTTACCAGCCAGTAAAGCGACTGTCCCAAAAAGGAGACAGTTCAGAAAAAAAAGAAACTTGTGCGTGAACAGCAAGGTAGAATATTTTGAAGGAGGCGTTTGGTTATAAGATAGTCCTTTGCATGAAATAGTAGCAACAGTCCACGCAAACACCCAAAAAACACAAGTTTTAACAGGCCGCGCAAAAAAAAAGATGTTACAGGCCGTTTTTGGTGTGGTAGATGTAAATTACAACCCTGTGAAGCAAAAAAAATGTGGCAGATGATTAAAAAATGCCTAAACAATCAAAAAAACATGGCAAATGATTAAAAAATGCTTGAACAATAAAAAAAAATGCATGAACAATTAAAAAAATGCCTGAACAATAAAAAAATTCCTGGAAGGTCCAAGAAAATGCCTGGAACAGTCCACAAAATGCCTGGAATGAAGAATAAATGTAGGCCACGCTTGAATGAACAGTGATGGCAGTTTGAATAGTCCAAAAATGGTCAGAGGGATAGCAGTTCGTTGATGAGCAACCATGATTGAAGAACTCAAGGATTCTGCAACCACAGACAACATGCACAAGAAAAAAAACACAAAAAACTTTTCGAGAAAGCTTGTTAGAGATATTAACAAGATAATTTCTAGAAAATAGTGATCAAAAGACTTGCATGCAAAGTAAAATAACGAAACCAAGTAAGAGTAATAGCAACAAAAAAGAAATCGAGTGCACGTTTACCCGATCTCAGCTCTGATACCATGAAAAGAGTTTGCAAGAATCGAATCGGAAATGAGGCACCACGAAGTAGTTGCACTCCAACGGAATCGTGAAAGCTCCAGCGATAGCAAGGAAAAAATTGATCAGTAATGGAAGAACTTTCTCAACAGAAACAAAGCTTGCATAGAGGAAAGACAGCAGAGTGTCTTGGCATGCTCATAAATGAATAGAAAAGGGCTACATATAGGGTGCTGAGTAACCCTAGTGCATGACACATATGAAACCCTAAACCTAACCCTAAATCTAACCCATGTGAGATGACCCTCCAACATGAGAGGAGGACACATAGAATAACTCACACTAATAGTATCACACTTCCTGGATCTAGCACACGCTAGGCAGCCTACTGACGTATATTATTTAACTCTCTTTTGTGGTCTTGTTTTGTATTTTAGGTAGTTCCTCCTAGCCAAAAGGAAGCTCTTACAGTCAACATTGGATTAAGAAGTCAGAACATGTGCATGACATTTAAATCGACCATCACAACACGTATTCCTCCTTGGCCCATCACCTTATCTATTTCGTCAAATCCATAAAGAAAGCGGTGAAACATTTTGGCATGCCTGATGGGACCCATCAGGGGTTCTTTTGCATTCTATTCATTCCTAGGTGAAATTTCTATGTTTGTTTCCCTTTTGAAAAGCTTCCACATTAATTTTTTTCTCTGGAATCTTCCCCCTCTTTCTATTGTCTAAAATTAATCGTGTTTTTGGTGTTATAAAAATAATACATCTTTCTTTCATTACCATTGCATTAGTAAAAGAGAATCCCTCTTCTTATTCATCACTTGCTACATCTAATATCACATTTTGATTTGGGTTTAAAACAATTGCATGGAATTCAAATTTGTTGCATTATATCTCACATTAAAATTGAGGGCAACCTATATGCTAGAAGTCATGACCAACTAATGGTTGACACAACTGAATCGTAGAAAGCACATTTCTCTCTTCTCTCTCATTGCCAAAAAGCACAAATTGGAATTTACACATTTTCTTAAACAACATCCCACCCAAAAGAAGATTTCAATGATCACAAGATCAGAGGATTGACAGTGGGCACACAGCTAGTTATCTTTGTCCAATCACCCATCAGAGAAAGGCCCACCCCCACCAAAACATAACCCGAAACCTAACCTTTAGAATTTCCTTCTTCGTAGGAAGCCTTCCTAACCAAAAACTTTGTTCTAAATTTATGGGTTAGTATTTAAATAGCATAAACTAAACACACAAAATTCACTTGTAGGATTACGTGTTTTTCTTAGCTTTGTTCTTAACTTGCATTTTGAGGCATGAGATTGTATTCTCCATTTTCTATCCTTTCACACTCCATAATCATAGTTGGTGTATTCCTGTTTGCATGTGTTGTTTTTAAACTAATGCTAATATGAGTAAAAGACTAACACCTAAATAGCCTTAATTAGCGAGAGTTAACCAAACTACTTCGCGCCATCATGATAAGAATTAAACAAGGGTTAGATGTTAAACATTCATCAATAAAACTTTGAAACTAACAATGTTAAAACATATAAAATCCTCTATTCTCTAACAACAAATAAATGAAATGGACCTAGGTAGGCTCCATGGCTATCAAAAATGGTTGTTCTATTGGTGTTCCAAGAACCTAGGAATGAGGGCTTGTCAAAGTTGGGCTACAAGACCCTTTTGACACCTCCCATATGACCTAAGCACTTAGGAAAGAGGCTTAACTCTTCAAGATAATGAACTCTCAAGAAAATAAAAGGCAAGCTCTTAGTATATTTTTCTATATGCTTTGCATTTGCTTTCCCAAAGAGTTTAGGTGTAGGTATAAAGGTAGAAGGAGGGCTCCTTATATAGCCCAATGGATAAAGGAAACACTTCATCCCTTTGCATGTGGGATAAAGGTAAAACATGATTAGGAATGGATTAGGTTTCTTTATAAAAGGTAACCTTACTTTAGAATGGTTTAATTTATATTTAGCAAGTCATGGGAGTTGGGGGGTGTTTTAATTAATCAAAGGTGATTAACTAATAGGTAGATATATGCTTATAAAAGCTAATTAGAGGAATATTAGTATGATTTAGGCTATTTGTAGGGGATTAAATCAATTAAATATTGATTTATTGGTTAAATGGAAGGGAAAGCTAATTAATTAATAATAATTAATTAGTCTAGATATAAGGGGTGAATAATTAACAAAAGGTTGTTAATTATGTTGTTAGTTGGATAGGCGACTTAATCAATTAGCGTATTGTAATTAATTAATGAAAATAAGAGGGAATATGATCACTTTTGACGATATGTCATCAATTTGTAGGAAAGGAGATAATTAGTGCAATTTAAGTATTTAAATTGCTCAGGCGTAATTATGGGTGTCTATATTTGCCCCTCTATGGGGTGGCGTAAGTGACACCACTTCCAAGATAGTAGACGGAAGATATTTTTAAGGGATAGAAGAAGAATTAGTAGGAGTGAGAGATGCCCCCTCGAGTGTTGATGGGGTGATGAAGGAAGCCAATCGACGATCGAAAAAAATGAGAAGTAGATAGAAGAATGGGAAGGGGCAGGATGCCCCGGTAAGACGAAAGAGTAAGCATGAGAAGAAAGTGGTGTAAAAGACATATGGGGGAGGGGAGAGAAGATCTTAGCCTCTAACCACTATGTATTGGAACAATTTTGATGTCATCATATTGCCAAGAGATCTACGTCATCAGTTCTTATGAAAAATATAAGCATACGACAAAGGTAGAATGAGATGAAAAGCCATACTATGAACAATTGTCCATTGCTGAAAATACCAACTCCATGCAACATACAAAATGTAATGCAATACGAGAAAGAGAAATATGCCTAACTCCACGCAACATACAAAATGCAATGAAATATGAGAAAGTAAACAAGCTAAACTAACAGAGAAATATAATGTAATGTTTTTATTATCGAGCTTCAGTTACGACCTGTGTGAATTAATGACAAGGGTTAATGACGGTGCCCTAAGCAACGATACATGCAAAGGGAATAATGGAGGACACTTGGGTCTAATTAAAAATTAATGTGCACTACAAAATAGTACCAGGCAACTTTTTGTGCCCCAGAGTACAGACTAGGTAAGAAGCCAATATTTTTTTGATGGAGGTAGATTAATATGATCTGCGAGTCGTGAACATGAACAGGTGAGAACCAAAGAGCAACGTTTTGTAGGTTGATTTTCAATTTTTAGAAGTTTTCTTAAACATATTTGAATTCTTTTGATGATTTTTAAATTCTTCTGAAACTATGTATAGGAAGATGAGGAAGCATGGATGCCCCCAGTGATAGATGGGATGTACAAGGGCATAAGGCCACGTGCGTGTGAGAGAGGTGAAGATATAAAAATTCCCTAGAGATTAGGTGGGAGTACTCAACGGAAAAATCTTCACAGGTAGAAGTGGGACCCAAGGCCAATATGGATAGGTTCAACATGATGATGAACATAAACCAATGAAATACTGGGCAGAAGCAAGGATGCCCCCAATGTAAGTTGGCCTAAAAGCACAAGATAGAAAGGAAGGAGAAGATTGTTTTTTGAAAGGTGAAAAATGTGTCTATAAAACTGGAAAACAAGTAATACTATACACATGGATGTTCTGAACAAAGTATAAGAACGATGTGAATGATATGAATGTAGCTTAAAAGCCTCGGGTTGAAGAAGTGATTAGCCAAAGGCACAAATCATGAGACGAGATATGGACTAGAGTAAGAGTCTGAACAAGGGTCCAAAAAAATTACACTTTGTAACATACTATTCCTATTTACTCATAGAGATCCGGTGTGTGCATGTGGAATTTATTACCTCTTGAAGGGAAGACTTAAAATTCAACAAGTGAATACACCCTAGCCAATGTGTAGGGATGATTGATTATGAAGGGTGATTTTGTGAATGGATGGTGAAAGGATAGCCATACATTGATCCGCTGCCAGTCAGGCATCCATAGCCCCGATGCAGATGTATTTGATTCTAATCTCAACATTGCTCTACTGCCAATTAGACGTCCATAGCCCTGGTAGAGTTTATTGGAAATACCCCAAGAGAGAGTTATATATCAATTTTCTTTTGCTCTTAGCTTTTAGCTTTTGATTTTTGATTGATTTTGATTCTTTTGCTTTCTGAAAACTTATTTCAGCTCTCTTGTTTAACAAGGGGTTAAGAACCACATATGGCTTGATGGAAGGAGGTGGAAGTGATTGTAATGACCACATTGGCTAGTGGCAACAAATATGTCCAAAATTTCTTTGCAACAAGTTTATTAAATGTTGAATTTGATAGGATCTCTAAAAGGTCAGTCATTCTTTAATTTACCAAGGTGATAAAAGACCAGGGTCAAACAAATACCATAGAGATAAATGTCACAAAATGTGTGCAAATAGGCTAACCAAAATATCACCGAAAGGATGAAAATGGTAGAAATACTTGCAGAAGAATAACAAGGGAAGAAAGAAACATCCATGTGTATGCAAATACTTGATTGCAATGTTTGATCCTAGTACCTAATTTTTGTTGTGTTTTCACATGTTTTTTGTATTTTTGAATTGTTTTTTATTTTTATATTTTTGACAGTTTTTAGAGGTTGGGACCAACAAAATCACTCTGTGTGGTAAGATCCAAAAATAATATTTGTGACTTCCTTGATTAGGGAGACTAGGCACATTTGTTTATCGAGAGTGATATTATCCCCGATCTTGATGATCGAGGTGAGTTCACACTCAATAAATGACTTTGATTTGTTCTAAAACATGGATTTCTTATGTGGGAGATTTAATTCCCCATCTATATGTTTATGCACTTTGCGCCATACTTGATGGTTACATTGGTGTGTTTTCTTGAATCACGCTTGATTTAGAATTTTGAGATTGTGTGATTTGTTGGGCGTTATAGAGCTCTTTGCATTTTTTATCTGAGCTTGATTAAGAAACTATTTGGGTTTCTTATAAGCTGACGTGTGACTTTTTTGATCTCGAGAAGGAGAAGAAAGTGAACGTGGACATTTAGAACTGATGCTAGAAATGGCAATGAGCTTGCCACAATATTTGGTAGAAGAATAATGTGATGGATGAAATGGATACGGTCCAAGGATTGAAGAAGATGGGCTACCGGGAGGTGATCCATAGATAGAATATGAAGGGATATTAGGATGTGGCCCAAGAATAGAAGAAGAAGGGATACTAGGATGTGACCCATAGATAGAAGAAAAAGGGCTACTAAGATGTGGCCCAAGAATAGAAGAAGAAGGGCTACTAGGATGTGACCCATAGATAGAAGATGAAGGGCTACTAGGATGTGGCCTAAGAATAGAAGATGATGGACTACCCGGGGGTGATCTATACCTAGAAGATAAGGGGCTAGTTGGTCATGCCCTAAGAATAGAAGATAGTGGAGTACTCGAAAATGTACCACAAATAGCAGAGGGAGGGCTACTAGAAGGTGACCCACACCTAGATGAAGATGAAGGCCTACTTGGCATTGACCCCATAAGAGATTGTGATTGAGGAATTATGATAGACAAAGAGTTATTGGGTGATAAGAAGATAGGCCATGGATCAATAAAATACCAAGGAGTTTCATCACATAATGAAGAATGGGAAGATGGAAGATTAAGAGGAGGATCAAGCTACATGATTTGAGGCTCATTTTTTGTTTCTTGATAAAAGAAATCAAAATTTTCCTCACAATACACAGACGCATCAAAGTCTAAAGAGAATCCTTTCTTGTAATCTTCTAAAGGAATATCTTCATATGCCCCTATAAATGCCCTGATTTTTTCTTCATTCTGAAAGAGACCAATCGGTATGAGTTGTTGATCGACCACCAGGGGTTGATTGGAAGAAAGAGGTTCACTTGGTGTGGATTACTTAGAAGGTGTTTGACGATGATTGATAGAAGAAGATGATGTGGGGGACAAAGAAGATGTGTAGTTAGATGTCTCGGGAGTAGAAGAAGGTGGTGTGGACCTACCTATATGGTGGTATATCATCTGTAAACTAGTAGGATTAAGTCCAAAGTCTATATATTGTGAAACATGGGTCAATTCAGACATTTGACTCAGAGGACTTTGAGTCACACGAATCTTCAAAGGAGGAAGACTTATTTGGGGTGATTGATGAAGAAGGTCTTATGAAGAAGGGGAGGACCGTGATTTAAGAATCATATTGGATGAATAATAACAAGGGTCCTACAAAGGAAAAGAGGACCGCGATTCAAGAACTATATTAGATGTTTGATTGGAGGGATTTGGATTCGCGTGTATCTTCAAAGGAATAAGATGTTGTCGAGGTGACTGATAAAAGTGGTCCTGCAAAGAAATTGAGGACTGCGACGTAGGAGTCATATTAAATGCATGATGAAGAGGGTACCTGTGAAGATAGGCAGGAACATGTCATAGGATTCACATTAGATGACTTAGGAGTTGAATTAGATGAATCCGGCCAGTAGTTTGTATCCGAATAGTAGTTTGGATCTGAATCATATGAAGATTCAGAGGAAATATTTGGATTGAAATCCTCATAAGAAGAGGAAATGTTTACATTGGAATTAGAAGAAGAGTGGGGGGAACTCGAATAATAATTTGGATCAGAAGCATCCAAATCATACCACTGACTATGAGATGAAGGTGGGGAATGAGTTACCCATATGGGCTCTCTAGCACAAAGAACCAAATGAGGTTTAGTTGTAATGGGGATCTTTTTATTTGAATTGCTAAACCTAGGTTCCGTATTTTTGTAAATATGGGGAATCGCACGATAGTTAGTCATTTTTGGTGTTGTTTTAGGCACAAATGTCTAGATCTAGATAGTGTGATGGAACTCCTTCAAAGGGAAGGAAATGACATGTCTATTTTGGTAGCATAAGGACAACCAGCTAGACATTTCGTAAGTATTGATATGCATGCGTGATTTTCAGAAGAAGGTCTAAGGAAAGTAGACATTGTGATGATGCAATATCGATGAGATAAAAATGGATTGTCTTAAAAAATAAGTTTTCTGAATGAATAATCACAAGGAACAATCCTGGAAGTGTGAAACACAAATCCAATCAACATGGAAATAAACCCTATGTAAATGCGTGTGTAAATATGATCAACACAATGTCAATATTTACATGAAGCTCGAAATGAACAAGGCATAAATATTAACAAAGGATAGATGTGACTCCCAATCAAAGGATACCACGACAAGTTTAACAACCAACAAGGCCTAAATTTTAAAGGGCGAGGTTTACAAATGTAAGATACGTAACCACACCAATTGGACACGTCTATCAAGCTTCGCAGAGAAGTGAGATATTAGAGTTAAAGTGGTATCGAAACGACGTAAAAAAAGTAAGCGACACCCTTCAAGATTTGGGACATTGTTTGAAATCAAACTAAATCAAAGAATACCAAGGATGTGTTAAAACATGGGCAGCGTAATGCCACAATACTGACACTTAGATCATGTTTACGAGAAACGTGACATAAGTATCTTAATTATATCAAGACAACGCAAACGAGGTAACATGCCAAAGGGAGATAAAATGATAAATCAATCCTAACTACAATGATGATCTTAACGTGGGTATCAAGATCACAAATTCTACCAATGATATAAATATGCCTCTGCACACTTTAGATGTTTAACTTACCCAGCCGCAAACATGGATAGGTGTAAACGGAAAAAAAAGTGGCAGAAGCAACCGATTGGTAACACAAAGGTAGTCACCCTTCTTTTGATCAACAAAGTGTCAAAAGAATGTGAAGGAAGTAGACCAAAAATGGGGATGGAAAATTTTGGCTTCACTTCAACAGAGTTTCACCTCGCCCTAAGGCAAGTGAAAAACTAAGCGAAAGTAACGCATCACATGTTTCGTGATGAAAGATGGCTCACAACTCAACACTTATTTTAGAATGGTCAAAGAGGGCTCTTGGCCAAATTATATTTTCCTAGGTGGTCCTCTCAACCTAGGTGTTACAAAGTTATCCATGAGCGGGGTGATTTACCCAAAAATTCACACTAACTAGTTTGGGAGTATCTCAGCTTTGCCCCCTTCAAGCACAGTGGGCAGTAAATGCATCCATCGTGTACTTAAAAGGGTAGCATAGGAACAACTTGTAACGCTATATCACAAAGGAATCACTAGTCAAGTAGGTAGTGTAGAGTATTTCCTGTTTCAGCCACAAGGTTCCCTCTTGCGTGGAGTACTTTGGGGTTCCTAGAACCACCCCCATAGTTGTAGCTTAAGGTGTTATGCCAAAGGAGTTATGTTCCAGTTGAGCGAAGAGAGACGTATGATTTTCTGAAACCTGGAATACAGTGTTTTGAATATGTTTTTCTTTTTGTCTTGTTTAACTTAATGTGGTTTTAAGTAGCACACCATTTGGCAACCTGCAAGAAACATGTGTATTAGCGGGTTTTTGTTTTGTCTTTGACAAGCATTAGGTCCTGTAGACAACGAGTTTAGTAATTTTCCATTGCAAATTGATATCAATAAAGTGAATTTACACCTTGCTTTTGATTCATAAGATCGTCAAAAGGCATGAAGGAAGAGCATATGCAATGTGAAAATTCTTACTAAATCACATAAAAATTACTTTATCTTTTAGAACAAGTGTTTTTAACATATGATACAAAGTTGTGCAAGTGTTTTTGATCTCCAAGATCACTTTTGAAGGCACGAGGAGAGAGCATACACAGTTTACAAACCTTTCTCAAGCTAAGAAATTAAACACTTAACTAAGTTAGTCAAAAATAAAACCAAAATAACCCTGCAAATAACTTATTAGTGCTACAAAAAAATTTCAAAGGGTTAGAATGGCCAAGAAACACTTTTTTCAACTTTAAGATACGTTAGAAAATAATTATTTACCTAATAATGTAAACCATAAATTTTAGGTAAGTCAAAATCTTGATTTTATTATTTCAATGTGTAGTTAACTTCAATATCTTTCCAAAGCAACAAAAATGGAGTCATTTCGAGTTCAACAAAAAAAATTATTGCCTTTGGAAGATTGGTAACGATGCCTGCGCCACTATTAGTGTACTTGTGCCACTGTTTGTGTACCTAAGCCACTATTTGTGTGCTTGTGCTCCTTATTTGGTGCCTACGCCACTGATTTGGTGCCCACACACCTTTGTGTAAAAAATGACAGTCAGAGTTGTACCTGTGTGCACAAAATGGTTTATACGCTCCCTTTCCTGTAGGTGGCTAAAAAGCACGAGATTTTTCAAAAATAATCTCAAAATTTTATCGATTTGGTTCAATTTTGGCAGCACTTCACCTCCTTTGATCCTGCAAAGAGCACAAAAAAAATGACAAACTTAGCCTAACTAGTTATGAAACCTGATTTTAGCCATTAATATAAGAAAATTTAGTGAAATAAAAAAACTTGAAACTAATCTAAAAAACTTTGAAAAATTAATCTAGAAATCTTGAAACTAATCTAGAAATATTGAAACTAAAAAAATTAGAAACTAAAACAAAAAGCTTCAAAGTGACTCCATTAATGGAGGATGGACAAAGTGTCCCACTGGGCGTGCCAAATGTGTGTAATGGAAAGTTGCAAAAGCTATTGAATGAGGTTAAAGAACCTCAAAGTTTCACTAACTCATCCATGCACCATGAGATTAGAGATAAACAAGAGAAACTAACATGCAAGCATTATAACTTTGATAACAACATCAAAAACTAACATGTATACTACTCTCTACTCCATGAAAGCTTAATAAAAATGAACCTAGTTAGATTCTAAGAAATCAAATTAGATGTGTTATTTGCTTCAATGGAGGTGAAGAGGTCTCTCTAAAATGGCTACAAGACCAAGTTAGATACCCTCCTACTAACCTACTATGAATTTATGGATTCAAGATGGAAGAGCTTCACCAATGGAGGATAGCCAAGATCAAATGCATGTTAGCTTGGCTAATGCAAATGATGTCTAATGCCAATATCTCCAAATGTGAGATAGAAGGACTTGTGAGTGAAGTTGTAATTTGAATGGGTAGGCTTAGCCTTGTATTTATAGTTTTCCAAATGGAAAAGTTTGAACTTTGGGTGCATGTGGGACTAAAGCTCAAAAAGAAATTTTAGATTAGAATAGGATAAACATGATTTAGGCTTAGGTAAGCAAGGATTAGGAAATTTAAACTTGATTAGCAAGTGATTAGAGACTCATTGAGAGTTGGGAGGGGTCTGGATAACCAATTGTGACTGATAGATAGCCTACGAAGCCTATAGAAGTGTTCTAGAGAGAACTAGGGAGGTTCTGAATGGTTAAAAGGAGGAATGTTTAGCTAATAAGAGAGATATTAGCCAAATAAGCTGATTATAGGAGGAATATGACTGAAAGAGTGTCGTGAATGGGCACCCGAGAGTGGGGCAAAGACGGGTTGATTAACGAAGTGTCGTCAATCAGTTGTATTGGAGGAAATGCTTAGTGTAAGCATATTTTAGGTGTCTACATTTGCCCCTCTTTGGGGTGACGTAAGCAATGTCACATCAAAGAAAGTAGAAAAGCATAAACAAGTAGAAAATCTTTAAGGGATAGAATAATGAAGGATGCCCCCTCGATTGGCGATGGGGTGATAGAAGAACTCAATCGACGATCAAAAAGATGATAGAAAGATAATAGAAGAAATGATAATGTGAAGAAGAATAAAAGAAAGGGGATATAAAAGAAAAGGAGTATGAGAAAGGGGGAATGAGCTAACATCCATCCAGTGCCTTTTAAACAACTTTATTTTTCATCATATTGCTAGAGATCTTCATCATCGGTCCTTATTAAAAAGAATGAACAAAAGTGTAATATGACATGAAAAGCCATATACAAAAAAATTTCCATTTCTAAAAACACCAACTCCATAAAACATAAAAAAATGCAATGCAATACGATAAATCAAAATATGCCTAACTCCATGCAGCATACAAAATGTAATGCAATACGAGAAAGTAAACAAGCTAACCTAACAAAGAGACAAGTACCATGTTTTTGTTATCAAGCTTCAGTTCGAACCTATGTGAATTAACAACAATGGTTAATGACGGTGCCCCACGCAAGGTTACATGCAAAGGGAATAATGGAGGACACTTAGGTGTGCCATATGTGTGCATGTATTGTTTTTAAACTAATGCTAATATGAGTAAAAGACTAACACCTAAATAGTCTTAATTAGCAAGAGTTAAACAAACTACTTGGCACCATCATGATAAGAATT
Organism: Taxus chinensis; assembly: GCA_019776745.2. Taxonomy (NCBI): domain Eukaryota; kingdom Viridiplantae; phylum Streptophyta; class Pinopsida; order Cupressales; family Taxaceae; genus Taxus; species Taxus chinensis. Next base: position 950,031,621 of record CM034148.1, on the reverse strand, counting down.
AAACAAGGGTTAGATGTTAAACACTCATCAATAAAACTTTGAAACTAACAATGTTAAAACATATAAAATCCTCTATTCTCTAACAACAAATAAATGAAATGGACCTAGGTAGGCTCCATGGCTATCAAAAATGGTTGTTCTACTAGTGTTCCAAGAACTTAGGAATGAGGGATTGTCAAAGTTGGGCTACAAGACCCTTTTAACACCTCCCATATGACCTAAGAACTTAGGAAAGAGGCTTAACTCTTCAAGATGATGAACTCTCAAGAAAATAAAAGGCAAGCTCTTAGTCTATTTTGCTATATGCTTTGCATTTGCTTTCTCAAAGAGTTTAGGTGTAGGTATAAAGGTAGAAGGAGGGATCCTTATATAGCCCAATGGATAAAGGAAACACTTCATCCCTTTGCATGTGGAATAAAGGTAAAACATGATTAGGAATGGATAAGGTTGCTTTATAAAAGGTAACCTTACTTTAGAAGGGTTTAATTTATATTTAACAAGTCATGGGAGTTGGGGGGTGTTTTAATTAATCAAAGGTGACTAACTAATAAGTAGATGTAAGCTTATAGAAGCTAATTAGAGGAATATTAGTATGATTTAGGCTATTTGAAGGGGATTAAATCAATTAAATATTGATTTATTGGTTAAATGGAAGTGAAATCTAATTAATTAATAATAATTAATTAGTCTAGATATAATGGGTGAATAATTAACGGAAGGTTGTTAATTAGGTTTTTAGTTGGATAGGCGACTTAATCAATTAGCGTATTGTAATTAATTAACGTCAATAAGAGGGAAGATGAGCACTTGTGATGATATATCATCAATTTGCGGGAAAGGAGATAATTAGCACAATTTAAGTATTTAAATTACTCAGTCATAATTATGGGTGTCTACAATTCTGACTATTTCTGAGTGTGTTAGGACTTATTTTTTTACCATATCCAGAATTCTGGGTTGGTGTCTCATTCAACTTCAATTCACAGAAAGTATATTTTTTTCATTCTATAGATTTCACAGTAACCGACATCAGTTTACATCTTACCATCATCAGTTTATCTGACCGGTGTCGGTTCCATGTGCTTTTGGTCAGTTTACCCAAAGAGCACTCGTCTCATCTTCTTCTATGTTAAAAATCTCTAGATATCACCATACCCTCTGTATTCTGATATTATTAACTAAATATAGCTTCCCCAGTTGACTTTTCCCATTTTCTATCTTACTTGCTCAAACTATTACTTTTTCAGAGTAACTCACATCAGTTACTGTGACCGTCATCAGTTTGCCTAACCGGTGTCATTCTATTTGTTTTGATTGTTAATCAAAGCACCTGCCAATTTACCTCTCATAATTAATTATGTTCCATCTCTATTGTTTTATGTGTCATTTATAGAATACAGTCTTACCATGTCAACACTTATTCACATGGTGTTCACTCACAACCAAAACAACACCCTCGTATTTCACACCAGCTGTCAGCCACTCCCACCTAGTCCATCACCGTCATCCATCCTGTCACCTATGGATTTGACACAACTTATCCCCATTTCTACCAGCGATGAAGAGTTCACAAGACTCCTTGATTAGAACCCCGCATCCCTATAATATTATCTCACCCACTCATCCACCCGGGACTCCTCAAGATAATTAATATATGGCATGCCCATATCTATCCCTCCTACTCTTACCCCCACCTCTGTGTTAGCTAGCACTAGCTCGGCACTACCATCATCCACTTTACCACTTGTAGTTCCTCAACTAGGTCCCATAGCCGCTATAACTATAGCATCTATGTCATCTATTACACATGCGACGTTAGTGGTTCCTCCGACATCCACCTTAAGTATAGCCCTATTTACACTTGCTACCTCACATATACCTATTGCATCGCAACCACCTCTAGTGTCGGTAACCTACACTTCTTTGTAGAATCTCATCCTTTTTATCCACGATCCTTGTCCCCAATCACCACTAGAGTTGTTATGACTACCCCACCTACTTACACATACTACCAATAACCCCCGACCTCGTCTATTGCTTATTTTGGCTATGTGCCACCTACATCTATTCCTCCTGCATAGTACTCATACTCAACACCTCCATATACTAACATACCACCCACCTCATACATTCAACGTCAATCCCCTTTTTTTGCAGGGGGTACCCATTCATCACAACCTACCAACGACCTCATTAAAATGATAATGGAAAAGATGGAGACCTTAGAAGCATCTATTTTTGGCTCTTGTAATTCTTTAACTTATGATAAAATTTGTAACAAGCTTATCCATCCATCTATTCCCATTCACCCCTACCTTGTACATTGGGAAATGCCTAAATTCAATCACTTCAATAGTAAACAAGACCCGCATCAACACTTGTGGTTGTTCAAACATGGGTGCTACCTAATCGCCCACGATGACGCTTTGCTCCTACAAACCTTCCCAATGTCCTTGATAAGACCAACATTGGAGTGGTATAGTGGACTACCTAGACATTCCATTTATTCCTTTAATCAAGTAGCCCAAACTTTCTTAGACCATTTTTTAATAAATGTTATCAAGAAAGTCACCATGACCGATCTTTATTCAACCCAATAGTATGGTGACAAATATATCATAGATTTCATTGCCCGCTGGCAGAGTCTTATCAACCAATTAAGGTTCGAGCTACCTCAGTCTAAACTTTTGAGTTGTTCATTAGAATTTGTGTTAGAAACATCTCACCAACTCTGAAAGTATAAACCTTTAGAACCTTCAATGAAGCATTCACCATGGCACAAAATATAGAAATTCATGCCATTGAAGAAAATAAAATCCAGCTACGAAAAAGGAACACCCCGTTCAAAGAAAATGATTCTTATTCATCTTCAAAACCTCAAAATAACTATTCAAATCCCAAAGGATCTGCCAATGTGGTATTCCTCAGGGCATGACCATCTCATCCTTCTAATCAAGCTCAACCTTCTTCCAATATTTCCCCTGTCTAGGCCTTTCAGCTCCTGTGGGAGTAACGGAAGTGCACTTCAATTGGAGAGCCCTATTCTTCAGTCTTGGAAAATCTTCTTAAAGTTGGAGCCATTACACTTCCTCCCATAAAACCTCGTATAGGTTTCAATCTTGCTCATCCTATTCCCGCATGGTATAAAGAAAACATCTACTATAATTATCATCGTGTTAAAGGCCATAGTGAAGGTAACCTCATAATTTTCAAGAACATTGTCCAAGAGATGATAGATAATGGAGACCTTATCATGGACAACCCGAATGCGCTAGAAAATCAAAATTTGCATATCTTTAAAAATTCATTCCCTAATCATAAACTAATTCCTAATCAAAATAGTGATCCTTCATCCAATGAAAACAATGTTTGTGAAGTCCACGTGGTTTTTAATTTTGTACCAACCATTCCTCAAATCCCACCTATTTTGTCTATTAAGGAAATTTCTTACATGATCTCCTTTACCCACAAAGGAGAATAGCTCTTCCACTCCTTCACCCCTAGAGGATTACCCTTCATCTCTCCCTTCTCCCTCAGAGAAACCCACACTTTATACTGATGTCATTTCACCATCTACTTTACAAACTATCGAACAATCAACACATTTAATTTTTCCATCGATAGGAGAATCATCTTTGCCTTCTCCTCCACCAAGGGAGAAGTCTACCTCACCACACCTATTATCTCTCCTATCCATGGGAGACTCATCAGACATGCCACTACCTATTGGGGGTAGTTCTCCCTTAGCATCCCAGGACCCCATTTATATGATCTCAGCTCTTTTACCCACAGAGTTCGAGGCTAGCCAATTCCCTTTCTCACAGACATATTTTACAAGGAATGTCACCAAACCAACTCCATCCTCTTATTCAATTCTCCCATTTTCATAGTTGGTCAATTTCTTGGATTACGTTGATAATTCCATACTCTGGGGACGACTTCGACTCTCCTTTTCGACCCAAATGCAAATGTTTCCTGAAGATACTTCCACAATCTAACCAAGGGTATTTTGGTGACCAGATCAAGATTGACCATGCCTATTGAAACAAATTATTCTTCATCATCCCTACCTATATATAAACCTCTACCCACAACTAAATATGTTCCCAAACCTAAAATCCTACCCACACCTCTCTCCTCACCCATAGCTAGACCCATCACTACCTTGGGTGTCATGCCGACATCAATCCTTACCCACCTATCAAATTAGACTTAGCAGCAGCATCTCAAACCTGCACCAACATTATCCCTCTGTCTAAAAAGAAAACCCAACCTCCTAGGACACATACACTAGTCTCACCTACCACACCTTTATCACCTTCCCCTATTTCGTCCATCCTAGGGCCCCAACCATCAACCCTGATCCAACAAACTCCTACCTAAGGCCATTCAAAAGCTAAACAACCTACTACTACATCACGAGCCTTTGTTATACCTCATTCACCCAAAAACCAAACACCCTTGCCCTAACCCATACACTTCTTACCACCTATACCTCCGCCAGTTACTATAACCCCAACCTTGCCTATATAACTTCAACCCATGTCGTCCACCCAACCTCTACCAACCACCTCCACCACAACTCGGTTGTCCCCTTAGGTAACTTGTCTTTTCCACCATCTATTTTCTCTTATGCATCCCGTACTGCCATCTCACATTTACCCAAAAAGGTGCAACCCAAAGATAAGAATCCACTACCCTCTAATAAGGTTTTCCAACCAATGAAACCTTCCATCTCCAACTCTTCTACACCACCTTTACCCAAGCAAATGCCAACAAAACATAAGACCATACCACTTACCAAACTAGTGGACCAACCCATTCCCCCACTTGTAAATCCTCTACTCTCATGATCATCCACACCTTTACCCAAACCCACACTCACTTCCCATTGTGATCCATTAGCAGGGTCCTATGCCAAAATTTTAACTAATCTCTTAGAGACTTCCATCATCACATTACCACCACTTCGACCTTACAATCCTCTCAAACCCAAACCAAAAGGGTTTGATGAAACCAAGATTTTTCCCAGAACATGATGTAGAAAATTGTAAGGCTCTAAAGATTGTTCTTCTCCAACTTTTTCCTCTTGAACAAAATTTTGACGATGATGACCTTCTTGATGAGGACCATGTTCCACCTTCACTTGTCACCACACATCATATTCCTTTAGTGATTTATCGACCAGTATCTCCATCCCCAATACCATTTTATCCACCTCCAAATTTTGAGATCAACATGGTATGTATTAGAGAGTTGGGCGAATCACCACCCCAATGTCAGTGTGCCCTACTCATTTCTTAAGGTTCTTATCCACCGTTAGGGTTTTGTCCCTCATGTCATTACATCTTTTATTTCACACCCTCTCCATCCACCTCCCCTCATATTAACATGGTTCACATTGCCTCCTCCATAACTAGCCCATTAACTAACCCCATGCTTAATATACCATCTGTACCCACACCCAAAATCACCATCCATGGACCTACATACCTTATCTCTGACAGGGTCACCCATTGCACAATGATAAAACAATTACATCAAGCTCCTCTAAATGTTAGGAAATAAGGGATAAAATATGTGGAATAATCCCTCACAGAATCGCAACAGTAGAAACTAATATGCAGAAATTATTATAGATCTCAAATAAAATTCCAGAATAAAATAACACAACACAAAGAGACATTATTTAATGTGGTTCACCTAATTTGGGCTACATCCACTGAGAATCATTTGCTCATATTTTATTACAAGCCACCGCTCTCTTAATACAATACCCAGATCCGTTTGGAGCTATGCTCAACAAACTCTACAGAATTCACAGCCGAATTCAAAGCACATCTGTAATGTTCTTCATACATCTATCATATGCATAAAACCATATAAATAGACAACTAATTAAGCAGTTTTACAAAACTTTGGGTATCAAAACCATGGGCAAAACTCGTCCCATAAACCTATGGGTCAAAAATCTCACCCATATGAGAAGAGCACATTTCCCGATATGTCGGGTGCATTTTTTCGAGGCCAGACAAAAAAATTACGCCAAAACAAAAAATCGAGGGCTGCACCCCCGGACCCCCGTTCGGGGCCTGGCCCGGCCCTGAACCCCAGCAAGGATATATGAAAAGTGTACAGTACTCTTAGTGTATAGTCTTCAACACTTTCACACATGAAAACAGGCTCCACAACCTAGCAATCTCCCACTTGGAGACTAGTTTTCCTCTGAGCAAGCTTCTCAACCCTTCACTAGTTTCTGTGATGACCAACCAAAGCTGAACACAACTTCAGTTTTTCCCTTGTGACCACCTTGGTCATCATGTCTACAGGATTCTGACTGGTATGAATCTTCTCCAACTTCAACTTCTCTTCCTCTAAATATGTCCTGATGAAATGGTACCTTAACTGTATATGCTTTTTCCTAGAGTGGAAAGCAGATTTCTTAGCTAGGTGTATAGCACTCTGACTATCACTATGAAACTTTAATTCCTCTTGCTTATGCCCTAACTCCTCAAGTAATTTTTTTAACCAAATCATTTCCTTGCTTGCCTATGTGGCAGCAACATACTCAGCCTCCATGGTTGATAAAGCCACCAACTTCTGTAGTTGTGAAATCTAGCTTACTGTTGTTCCACCTACAGTGTAAACATAACCTATTGTGCTCCTCATACTATCTAAATCTCTAGCCATATCTAAATCTACATAACCACACAAAATGGTGTTTGATCCACTGTACTAAAAAACTATCCCCATGGTCCCTCGCAAATACCGAAGGATCCACATTACTGCTTGCTAGTGATCTCTACCTGGATCACTCATAAATCTACTCACCACTCCCACTACATGGGTAATATCAGGCCTAGTGCACACCATGGCATACGTAAAACTACCAACTGCTGATGATTAAGGCACCTTGGACATTTGGTTTCTCTCCTACTCTGTCTTGGGACACTACGCCTTTGATAACTTGAAATGGCCTGCCAAAGGAGTCCCAACCGATTTAGCATCCTGCATATTAAACCTCTCCAATACTTTCTTAATGTACTCTTCCTGAGATAACGTTAGCTTTCGTTCCTTCCTATCCCGAGATATCCTCATACCAAGGATTTTTTTGGCTGCCTCCAAATCCTTCATAGCAAAGGATTCACTTTAGCTGCTTCTTGAGTACTTTTATTTCTTGCATGTTTTTACCTGCAACCAACATGTCATCCACATACAGACAAAGGATAATATAACTGCCATCCTCAAATTTCTTTTTATACACGCAATGGTCAGAATGACATCTAATATAACCTTTCTCCATCATGAATCTATCAAAATTCTTATACCATTGATGTGGAGCTTGTTTCAGGCCATATAAGCTCTTCTTCAGTTTGCACACCATCTTCTCTTTACCTTTGACCTCATAGCCATTTAGTTGTTGCATATATAGTTCCTCCTCCAAATCACCATGGAGAAATGTAGTCTTTACATCAAATTGTTCTAAGTGCAAGTCTTCTGATGCAATTATTCCTAGAACAGTTCTAATAAAAGTCATTTTTACTACAGGAGAAAATATCTCATCAAAATCTATACCTTGTTTCTGTGTAAATCCCTTGACCACCAACTAGGCCTTATATCTTTTCTTTCCTCCTTCTTCATCTTTAACTCTGTACACCCACTTGTTCTGCAATGCTCTTTTTCCTTCGGGTAGCTTTACCAAATCCCATGTCTGGTTCTCCATGAGAGCCTGATGCTCCTCATCCATGGCTTGCTCCCACTTCTTCCTGGCATCTACCTGCATTGCTTCATCAAAGCTATCTATTTATCCATTATCAGTGAGTAATAAATAATAAAGAGAAGGAGAAAAATGTTCAGGTTCTCTTCTTACCCTAGAAGACCTCCTCAATATAGGAGTTTGTGGTTCCTGTTGAGGGGGTTCCTGAACTGATTCATTTGTCACTTTCCCATCCGGAAGATCCTCTACCGCTACATATTCTTTCTTGGATTCTTCCCTATTTTCCTGCAACTGCTGCTTATACATGACTTTCTCATTAAAGACCACATCCCTAGATCGAATGATTTTCTTGTCCTTAATACTCCAACATTTATATCCAAAGTCATCACCACCATAACCAATGAAAGTACATTTTCTGATTTATCCTCTAGCTTAGTCCTATCATCCTTGTCTATGTGAACAAACACCTCACATCCAAAGACTCTAAGAAATGAATAATCAACTTTCTTACCATACCAAGCCTCCTTAGGTATGCCTCCATCCAAGGCACTTGAGGGTCCTCTGTTTATCAAGTACACAACTGTGCTCACCGCTTCTGCCCAAAAAGAAAGAGGTAGTCCTGCATGTAACCTCATGCTCCTAGAACATTCCATTATTGTTCTGTTCATCCTTTCTGATACCCCATTTTGCTGCAGAGTTCCTGGAACCGTATTTTTCTTGTGGATTCCATTCTTAGAACAGTAATCATCAAATTCATTGTTGCAATACTCCCCTCCATTATCTGACCTGAGACATTTTAGCTTAAGACCTGTTTCATTCTCTACCAAGGATTTCCATTTAACAAAAGTGTCAAATACATCATATTTGTTTCTAATACAATAAACCAAAACTTTCCTTGTTGCATCATCAATAAAAGTAACATAATAACTTGAACCCCCAAGAGATGATACCTAAGCTGGCCCCCACACATCAGAATGCACCAGCTCTAACTTACTCTCTTTCTTTGTAGGTCCAACCTTGAGTAACCTTACTCACTTATGTTTCCCATATATGCAGTCCTCACAGAACTCCAAACCTATTTCTGTATATCCAGGAAAATCCTTCTTTATGATCTCCATGCCCTTATGGCTCATATGACCGAGCCTATAGTGCCACAATGTTGTATCTACTTCTGAAGCCACAAGATTACAAACATTAGTGCTATAAGTGGTTAAATACAAGGTTCCAACCTTCTTACCTCTTGCCACCACAAGAGCACCCTTGATAACCTTCCAAGAGTCTGCTGTAAATATCACAGTATAACCATCACTTCCCAATTGCCCTACCGATATCAAATTTCATCTTAATGTAGGCACATGTCTAACATCCTTCAATAGCCAAGTATCCCCATTCTGCATCTTAACCTGAACAGAACCTTTTCCAACTATGTTGCAAGGCTCATCATCACCAAGAAAACCATGCCCAAAATCTCCTTGAACATAATCAACAAAATAATGCCTATGTGGAGAAGCATGGAAAGAATCCCCTGAATCTAAAACCCAAGATTCAATAATATTGTGCAAAGAAAGAATCAAAGCATCCTGACATACATTACCCGTTGCCACATTTGCCTCCTTGTTTTCTTCCTGTTGTTTTTTCTTATCCCGAAGCTCCCAAAAGTCCTTCTTTGCATGCCCAAGCTTTCCACAATTCCAGCATACAATCTTGTTCTTGGATTTTGACCTTGCCTGATCTTTTGATTTTCCATGGTTTCCTCTATTCTTCTGTCTCCCTCTAGTTTCCACAGTCAAAGCATTCCCTGAAGTAGAAGATTCCCCAAAGCTTTTTCTTCACATTTCCTCGCTTAGAATCACCTCTACAACATCCTCAAACTTCAACTTCGAGTTAGCTGGAACCGAGTTACTTACCGCCATTACCAGGCTATTCCAACTCTTAGGTAAAGAGCACAGAATTAATAGAGCCTTAACTTCTTCATCAAATTCTATTGTAACCGAAGCTAGCATATTCACAACCATATTGAAATCATTTAAATGATCTTCTACTGTACTATTCTCAGACATCTTCATATTAAACAACTTTTTCATTAAAAATATCTTATTACAGGCAGAGCGTTTTTCATACAACTTCCCTAATGCATCCATTAGATCTTTTGTAGTCTTTTCCTTTGAAACATTAAATAATACCAAAGATGCAAGACACAACCGGATCGTTCCAAGTGCCTTCTGATCCAACAAATCCCATTCCACATATGCCATACTCGAGGTTTTGTTCACCTTCTTAGATAGCGAAGTATAAAGATCCTTTTGATAAAGGTAATCTTCCATCTGCATCTTCCAAAGACTGAGATTCTACCCGTTGAATTTATCAACCCAAGATCTTCCATCATCTGCCATAGCTCCCACTCAAGCTAAAAAACTTTCCCTGCAATTCAACACTTCAGCAAACCAAACCAGGCTCTGATACCAATTGTTAGGAAATAAGGGATAAAAATATGTGGAATAATCCCTCACAGAATCACAACAGTAGAAACTAATATGCAGAAATTATTATAGATCTCAAATAAAATTGCAGAATAAAATAACACAACACAAAGAGACAGTATTTAACGTGGTTCACCCAATTTGGGATACGTCCACCAAGAATCACTTGCTCAGATTTTATTACAAGCCACCGCTCTCTTAATACAATACCCAGATCCATTTGGAGCTATGCTCAAAAAACTCTACAGAATTCACAGCCGAATTCAAAGCACATCTGCAATGTTCTTCATACATCTATCATATGCATAAAACCATATAAATAGACAATTGCTTAAGCAGTTTTACAAAACCGTGGGTATCAAAACCATGGGCAAAACCCGTCCCATAAACCTATGGTCAAAAATCTCGCCCATATGAGAAGAGCACATTTCCCGAACCCCAGCGAGGATACATGAAAAGTGTACAGTACTCTTAGTGTACAGTCTTCAACACTTTCACACATGAAAACAGGCTCCACAACCTAACACTAAAGATGTCTTTGTATGATCTTGTCCAAACTTTTGAATCTCATAGACAAGCCCTTATCGAGGTTTCACCCCACACCAGTGTCCTCCATTATTACCCCTTAGTATGTGGCCTCGCTTACAAAATCATCTCCTTCTTCTACCCCCATGCCCACTTCTCAAGTCACCGCCCTCAGCTTCTCTAATAAGGAGATTGTACCTCACCAGTTAGATGACCCTCATCCCGCCCTTTTCATTTCTATCTATATCGATAACATATGTGTACAACACATCATGATCGATGGTGGTGCTAGATTTAACATCATCTCCTCCTACGCGTACAATCGAATGCATATCCCTTCTAATTGTATATATAATAACCCTATTATGTTGCACTCCTTTAACAATGTTATTACCTCCACCCTTTGCACCATTATCCTTCATGCTCGTGTAGGCCCTCGCACTGTCCCAAAACTAATCTACATCTTAGAGGGGGAGTTCCAGTATAACCTATTTCTCAGTAGACCTTAGATTTGTGTCATGGGTTGTGTCCCTTCAACTTTACACCACTGTGTAAAATTTAAACATGCCTGACATAACTATACCATCCCCACCGACCCATCACCATTCAAAACTTGTAACATATCGTACCAGCCCAACGATGTACTTGTACCAATCAAGGCATCTACCACTAGCCCCATTTATCCTTCACCCATGACCCCATCCACCAATGTTTCTACCACTTCTCCCGTATATAACTCTTCTATTCCTACTATCACCTCATCATTTACAGCTTAGCCCTCTACTTTCCAACCAATCGCTACCCATCCTACCCAATCATCTAGTGGGTCGTCTATCCCTACCACCCACATATCTACTATTGATCCCTTAGAAGGTGTTTTTCAATACCTCACTCTGGGGAGTACCGCCTATACAATATCAACACATTTCTCACTCCACAAGAGTATGGGAACCTATGCCAGCACCCTAGTTATGACTACCGCGTAGGCGAGGTCTTTCCTTATGGTCCTCCTCACCTTCACACTAATATAATGTATGGGGTACTTGATACTACCACTTATTCACCTGAACCTCCATCCCAAACACGACCATTTTCATCTGATCTCCATTCCCTTACTAACCGCTGCTTCACCCACACTTTCCTTCAATGTTGCACATGGAAAGACTTTGGCTTTGGTTTTTACGAACAAGGCTGCCATACTATCATTTCATGTACCACCTATAAACACAATGATCGTAATGGTATTGGCTTTGCCGCACCACCTTCCAAGAAGGCCCGCGTCAACCTCATTAAGGAATACAAACCTTCTCCACCCCATTCACCAACGTCACCATCTTCTCCAAGAAGCTTTTACTTCTTTCCTCCGAGAGCATAGCAATGCTTTTTCTTGGTCCTATGCCGATATGCCTGGTATTGATGCAAAAATCGTGGTCCACAATATCGTAACCATTCCTGATGCCAAACCCATATAACAAAAGTTGCGAAAAATGCATCCTCGCATTACACTTCTTGTCAAAGAAGAACTTAAGTGCCTTCTCTCAGTTTCCTTTATCCTACCCATTAACTATCCCTAATGGAATTCTAACATCATCCCTGTAGACACCTAAAATATGCTTAAACTTAGCATTTCATACAATCCAATCAATTAACAACACTTCGTTAAATCCCCATAATTCGCTCCATTCTCGAAGGCCCATTCACAACACTCTTTCGGTTGTATTCCTCCTATAATCAACTTATTTGGCTAATATCTCTCTTATTAGCTAAAAATTCCTCCTTTTGACCATTTAGAACCTCTCTAGTTCTATCTAGCCCACTTTTATTGGCTTTGTAAGCTATCTATCAGTCACAATTGGTTATCCAGACCCCTCCCAACTCTCAATGAGTCTCTAATCACTTGCTAATCAAGTTTAACTAGCCTAATCCTAGATTAACTAAGCCTAAAGCATGTTTATCCTAAATCTAATCTAAAAGTGCTTTTTGAGCTTTAGTCCCACATGCATCCAGATTCTAAATTCTCCCAAGTGGAAAACTATAAATACAAGGCTAAGCCTACCCATTTAACCTACAACTTCACTCACAAGTCCTTCTCTCACACATTTGCATATATTGGCATTAGACCTCATTTGCATTAGCCAAGCTAATAGGCATTTGATCTTGGTTATCCTCCATTGGTGAAGCTCTTCCATCTTTCATCCATAACTTCAAAGTATATTAGTAGGAGGGTATCTAACTTGGTCTTGTAGCCATTTTAGAGAGACCTCTTCACCTCTAATGAAGTAAACAACACATTTAATTTGATTTCCTATGATATAACTAGGTTCATTTTTATTAAGCTTTCATGGAGTAGAGAGTAGTATATATGCTAAGGTTTGAATATTTGTTTCAAATTTATATATGGATAGATAGTTTCTTATTTAGCTCTTATCTCATGGTGCATGGATGAGTAAAGCAAAGCTTTGAGGTTCTTTTGCCTCATTCCATAGCTTTTATAGTTTTCCATTGCACACATTTGGCACACCCAGTGGGACACTTTGTCCATCCTCCATTAATGGAGTCACTTTGAAGCTTTTTGTTTTAGTTTCTCATTTTTTTTAGTTTTAATCTTTCTAGATTAGTTTCAAGCTTTCTAGATTAATTTTTCAACGTTTTTTAGATTAGTTTCAAGTTTTTGATTTCACTAATCTTTCTTGTTTAATGGCTAAAATCAGGTTTCCTAACTAGTTAAGCTAGGTTTGTCTTGTTTTTGTGCTCTTTGTAGGATCAAAGGAGGTGAAGTGCTACCAAAATTGAACCAAATCGATAAAATTTTGATATTTTTGAGATTATTTTTGAAAAATCCCGTGTTTTTTTGGCCACCTACAGGAAAGGGAGTGCACATACCATTCTATGCGTGAAGGTACAGTTTTGACTATCTTTTTTTGATAGAGGCATGTAGGTACACTAACAGTGGAGTAGGTACACTAATCAGTGGTGTAGGCATCATTAGCAATCTTCCGGAGGCCATAACTTTTGCTCCTGAACTCAAAACGACTCCATTTTTGTCGCGTTGGAAAGGTATTCAAGTGAAATACACAATGGAAACATAACTTTGAGGTTTTAAGTTACCAAAAATTTAAGGTTTTCATTTTTATTAAACTACTCATTTCTAACATGTCTAAATGCTTTGGAAAATTTGGTCTTTGATGTTCTAACACCTTGCAAGTTTTATTTTGAATGTAGCTTCGGTTTTGTAGGGTGTTTTTACTTGTTTGATGGTGATTTGACTTGTTTAAAAGGTTAATAAACATTGCATGTTTAATCGTGAGATTAGATTCGTGTATGCTCTTCCCTCGCACCTTTTAGGTGATCTTGGGAATCAGAAATGATTTCTATGTCTCTTTTTTGTTTTGAAAAATACTTTTTCTTAAAAGAATGAATGTCAATGTTTGTTAAAAAGAACAAATATTTCATTTGAGCTAAGTGTTTCCATTTTTGATTTCATATTTGGATTCTACGTCGTGTATACACTTCTCTTGCATCTTGGGATGATCTTGAGAATCAGAAACGATGTTTTAACCCCTTTAGTCCTTTTTTATATAAAAAAAAAATCCATTGTGTAGAACCAAAAACACTTGTCAAAGAAAGGTGGAATTGAAACAAAGTCAAACTAATAATACAGTTGTCGTACAAGTTTCCAAAAGTGTTTCAAGCAAACCACATCAAAATTAAACAAGATAAAAAGAACACCATATTCAAAACACTGTATTGCAGGCTTCAGAAAAGGGTACGTCCCTATCTTCTCAACTAGAACATAACCCCTTTGGCATAACGCCTTAAGCTACAATAATGGGGGTGGTACCAGGAACCCTAAAGTAGTCCAATGTTGTGTAACCTCATGGATGAAATAGGAAGTGCCTCGCTTACCCACTTGACTCATTTTCCTTGTGAGTTCGTGTTACAAATTTTTCCGTATCACAACCCTAGCAAGAGTACATGATGGATACAATTAGTTCCCACTATACTTGAAGGGGGAAAAGCCAAGATACTCCCAAATTATTCAGTATGACTTTTGGGTAAATCGTGCCCACTCTTAGATGCCTTCGTAACACCTAGTTGAGAGATCTTATTAAGGAGGCCATTTTGTCTTGAGGCCCACTTTACTAGTCCTTTGGCGCATCTTGGCCATCATGAAGATAACTTGTTTGGATTCAGAACCTTATTTTTCAAACAAGGCAAAGAATCCACTTCATTTGGATCTAAGTTCCTCTCATCATGGAAATTAGATGATGTTTTACTTAGCTTAGCTTCTTTCACACCTTCAGACGAGGCAAAGCTCTACCCAAGAAATGCTTAGTTCATTTCCATCTTTTGATCTATACCTTTGCATTCTTGTTGCCCATTTGGGGCAACAGAAGGCATCTTTTGGGAGTTTTGTCATAGATAGTTTTCACCACTTTTTTGTCTTTTTACGCTCATCCATGTTTGCGGCTGAGTTGTTAAACATCTAGAGTGCGTGGATGCATCCTTATATCTTTGAAGTCCACTTGATATTGATTTCAAGATCATCATGCTAGTTCAAATTGATTCATCATTTGATCTCCCTTTGATGTGTTACCTTGTTTGCATTGTCTCAACACAATTAAGATACTTATGTCATGTTTTTCATAAATGTGATCTAAGTATCTGCATTGTGGTGTTACGCTGCACACATTTTAATACATCCTTAGTATACTTTGACTTAGTTTGATTTCAAACATTGTCCCAAATCTTGAAAGGTGTCACTTACTTTGTTTGTGTCGTTTTGATACCACTTTGACACTAATATCTCACTTCCCTGTGAAGCTTGATAGACGTGTCCAATTGGTGTGGTTACGTGGCTTACATTTGTAAACTTCACCCTTTAACATTTAGGTCTTGTTGGTTGTTGGACTTGTCGTGGTATCCTTTAATTGGGAGTCGCATCTACCCTTTGTTAATATTTACACCTTGTTCATTTAGAGCTTGACGTAAATATTTACATTGTGTTAATCACCTTTGCATCGAACTATCACTTTGCACACGCATTTTCATATGGTGTATTTCCTTGTTTATTGGATTTTTGTTTCACACTTCCATGATTGTTCCTTGTGATTATTCATTTAGAAAACTTATTTTCTAAGACAATCCCTTTTTATCTCATCGATATTGCATCATCATGATGTCTATTTTCCTTAGACCTTCTTCAAAAAATCACACACGCATATCAATACTTACAAAATGTCTAGCTAGTTATCCTTATGCTACCAAAATTGACATGTCACTTCCTTCCCTTTGAAGGAGTTCCATCACACTATCTAGATCTAGAAATTTGTGCTTAAAACGATGCCAACAATGACTGATTATTACAAGGTTCCTTATGCATATGACAATAAGGAATCAAACTTTTGGTGTACAAATCAAAAGATGCCCATCATGACCAAACCTCATTTGGTTCCTCATGCTAAAGATCCCATAAGGGTAACTCGTTCCCCACCTTCATCTCATAGTCGGTGGTATGATTTGGATGCTTCTGATCTAAATTATTATTCTTGTTCCCCCCACTCTTCTTCTAATTCTAATCCAAACATTTCCTCTTCTTCTGAGGATTCCAATCCAAATATTTCCTTTGACTCTTCTGATGATTCAGATCCAAACTACTATTCGGGTTCATCTAATTTAACTCCTAAGTCATCTAATGTTAATCCTATGTCATGGTCCTACCTATCTTCACAGGAACCTCTTCATCATACATTTAATATGACTCCTACATTGCAATCCTCCCTTTCTTCGCAAGACCCCTTTTATCAGTCACCTCGATGACTTCTTCTTCCTTTTAAGATACGTGCGACTCTAAATCCCTCCAATCAAACATCTAATAAAATTATTGAATCATGGTCCTCTCTTTCTTTGTAGGACCCTTTTCATTATTCATCCAATATGATTCTTGAATCACGGTCCTCCCCTTCTTCGCAGGACCTTCTTCATCAATCACCCCTAATAAGTCATCCTCCTTTGAAGATTCGTGTGACTCAAAGTCCTTCAAGTCAAATGTCTAAATCGACCCATGCGTCACAATCTATAGACTTTGGACTTAATCCTACTAGTTTACATAAGATATACCATCATATAGGTAGGTCCACACCACCTTCTTCTACTTCTGAGACATCAAGCTACACATCTTCTACATCCCCCCCATCAGCTTCTTCTATCAATCATCATCAAACATCTTCTAAGTATTCCACACCAAGTGAACCTCTTTCTTCCAATCAGCTCTTTGTGGTTGATCAACAACTCATACCAATTGATCTCTTTTAGAATGAAGAAACAATCAAGGCATTTATAGGGGCATATGAATATATTCCTTTAGCAGATTATGAAAAAGGATCCTCTTTAGACTTTGATACATCTACATTTGTGAAGAAAAGGTTGATTCCTTTTATCAAGAAATGGAGGAAGAGCCTCAGATCATGCAACTTGACCCTCCTCTTATTCTTCCATCTTCACGTTCTTCATTATGTGATGAAACTCCTTGGTATTGCATTGATCCATGGCCTATCTTCTCATCACCCAATAACTCTTTATCTATCATAATTCCTCAATCAAAATCTCTTATGGGTTCAATTCCAAGTAGCCCTTCATTTTCATCTAGGTGTGGGTCACCTTCTAGTAGCCCTCCCTCTGCTATTTGTGGGACATTTTCTAGTAGTCCATTATCTTCTATTCTTGAGGCACGTCCAACTAGCCCCTTATCTTCTATTTATGGATCACCCCCGGGTAATCCATCAACTTCTATTCTTGGGCCACATCCTAGTAGTCCATCATCTTACATCTATGGGTCATGTCCTATTATCCCTTCTTCTTCTATTCTTGGGCCACATCCTAGTAGCCCTTTGTCTTCTATCTATAGGTCACGTCCTACTAGCCTTTATTCTTCTATTCTTGGGCCACATCCTAGTATCCCTTCATCTTCTATTTATGGCTCACCTCCTAATAGCCCATCTTCTTCAATCCTTGGACCATATCCTTTTCATCAATCACATTATTATTCTACCAAAGATTGTGGAAATCCCACTACCATTCCTCTCATCAATTATAAATGTCCACATTCTTCTCCCACTTCTCAGGATCAGACAAGTCAAGCATTAGCTTATAAGAAACCCAGACAGGTTCTTTATCAAGATAAGATACAAAATCTGAAGAGATTCAAAGCTACCAACAACTCCAATGATCATAAAATCCAAAATCAAATTTGATTCCAGAATGCACACCAACATACCCATCAAATATGGTGTAAAGTGAAGAAACCTACGGATATGGAACTCAAACTCCCATATACGAAACCCATGTTTCAAAAAAAATCATAGTCATTTGTTGAGTGTGAACTCACCACGATCATCAAGATCAGGGATCATATCACTCTTGATAAACAAACATGCTTAGTTTCCCTTATCAAGGAAGTCGCATGCATCATTGTTGGATCATATCATACAGATTAACATTGTTGGTTTTAACTTCCAAAACATCTATAAAAAAAAATTAAAAATCATACAAATAGTTCAAAAATATAAAAAACATGAGAAAACACAACAAAAATCAAAGGCACAAAGATCAAACATTACAATAAGGTATTTACGTACACATGGATGTTCTTTATTCCCTTGCTTTCTATTCTTCTACAAGTCTTCCTACAATTTTCATCCCTTTGGTGATATTTTGGTTAGCTTATTCGCAGGCATTTTGTGACATTTATCTCTATGGCATATGTTTGACTTTGGTCTTTCATCACCTTGGTAAATTAAAGAACAACTGACCTCTTAGAGATCCTCTCACAATCTTAATCTAATAAACTTATTGTGAAGAAATTTTGGACATATTTGTGGACACTAGCCAATGTTGTCATCACAATCACTTCCATCTCCTTCCATCAAGTCATCTATGGTTCTTAACATCTTGTCAAACAAGAGAGCTGAAATAAATTTCCAGAAATCAAAAGAAACAAAATCAATCAAATCAAAAGCTAAAATCTACAAAGAAAAAGCAAATTGATATATTACTCTCTCTCTCTTGGGGTATTTCCAATAAACTCTACCGGGGCTATGGATGTCTTACTGGTAGTAGAGCAATGTTGTGATTAGAATAAAATACATCACCGTTGGGGCTATGGATGGTTGGCTGGAAGTGGAGCAATGTATGGTTATCCTTTCACCATCAATTCACAAAATCACCTTTCACAATCAATCATCCCTACACATTGGCTAGGGTGTATTCACTCGTTATCTATTAAATCTTCCCTTCAAGAGGTAATAAATTCCATGTGCACACACTGGATCTCTATGAGTAAATAGGATTAGTATGTTACCAAATGCCTTGGCTAATCACTTCTTCATCTCAAGGCTTCTAAGCTACATTTATATCATTCACATCGTTTTTCTACTTTGTTCAGAACATCCATGTGTATAAGATTACTTTTTTCCATGTTTTTGGGCACCTTTGTCCCCTTCCACAAAAAAAATCTTCTCCTTCCTTTCTATCATGTGATTTTAGGCCAACTTATGTTGGGGGCATCCTTTCTTCTTTCCAGCACTTCATTGGTTTACGTTCACCATCATGTTGAACCTATCCATAATGGCCTTGGGTCCCACTTCTACCTTTGAAGAGTTTGCCTTTGAATACTCCCACCTAATCGTTGGTGCATTTTTGCATATTCACCTTTCTCGCATGCACGTGGCCTTATTCCCTTGTACATCCCATCTATCGCTGGGGGCATCCACGCTTCCTCTTCTTCCTGTACATAGTTTTAGAAAACTTTCAAGGAAAAAATCACAAAAACATTCAAATATGTTAGAAAAATCATAAAAAAACATTCAAATATGTTAGAAAAATCATTCAAATATGTTAGAAAAATCATAAAAAACATTCAAATATGTTAGAAAAATTGCAAAAACATTCAAATATGTTATAAAAATCACCCAAAAAATTCAAATATGTTATAAAAATAAAAAAACATTCAAATATGTCTCAGAAAAATTCTAAACAATATAAATCATCCTAAAAAATGTCACTCTTTGGTTCTCACCCATTCATGTGAGAGACTCGTGGATCATCTTAATCTACCTCCATCAACAAATGTTAGGTTGCTTACTTTATCTATACTCTGGGGTACAACGAGTTTCCTAGTATTGTTTCATAGTGCACATTGCTTTTTCATCAGACCGAAGTGTCCTCCGTTTTCCCTTTGCATGTATCCTTGCTTGGGGCACCATCATTAACCCTTGTTGTTAATTTGAATAGGTTGGAATTGAAGCTTGATAACAAAAAAATTACATTGTGTTTCTCTGTTAGGTTAGCTTGTTTACTTTCTTGTATTGCATTGCATTTTGTATGTTGTATGGAGTTAGGCATCTTTTACTTTCTCGTATTGCATTGCATTTTTGTATGTTGCATGGAGTTGGTGTTTTTAGCAATGGACATTTGTTCGTATATCGATTTTCATGTCGTATTACACTTTTTTTCATTCTTTTGTAATAAGGACCAATGATAAAGATCACTAGCAATATGATGAAAAATAAAGTTGTTTAAAAGGCACTGGATGGATGTTAGCTCATTCCCTCTTCCTCATACTCCTTTTCCTCTATATCCCCTTTCTTTTCTACTTCTTCACACTATTCTTTCTTCTGTTCTCTTTCTGTTATCTTTTCAATCGTCGATCAAGTTCTTCTATCACCCCATCGAAAATCGAGGGGGAATTCTCCATTCTTCTCATTTTTCTTCTACTCATTTTTCTTCTATCCCTTAAAAATTTTCTACTTGTTTATGCTTGTCTACTTTCTTTGAAGTGACGTCGCTTATGTCACCCCAAAGAGGGGCAAATGTAGACACCTAAAATATTCTTACTCTTAGCATTTCATCCAATCCAATCAATTAACAACACTTCGTTAAATTCCCATAATTCACTCCATTCTCGAATGCCCCTTCACGACACTCTTTCAATCGTATTCCTCCTATAATAAGCTTATTTGGCTAATATCTCTCTTATTAGCTAAACATTCCTCCTTTCAACCATTCAGAACCTCCCTAGTTCTCTCTAGACCACTTATATTGGCTTCATGGGCTATCTATCAGTCACAATTGGTTATCTAGACCCCTCCCAACTCTCAATGAGTCTCTAATCACTTGCTAATCAAGTTTAACTAGTCTAATCCTAACTTAACTAAGCCTAAAGTATGTTTATCCTAAATCTAATCTAAAAGTGATTTTTGAGCTTTAGTCCCACATGCACCCGAATTCCAAATTCTCTCAAGTGGAAAACTATAAATACAAGGCTAAGCCTACTCATTCAACCTACAACTTCACTTACAAGTCCTTCTCTCTCACATTTAGATATATTGGCATTAGACCTCATTTGCATTAGCCAAGCTAATAGGCATTTGATCTTGGCTATCCTCCATTGGTGAAGCTCTTCCATCTTGCATCCAGAACTTCATAGTAGGCTAGTAGGAGGGTATCTAAATTGGTCTTGTGGCCATTTTAGAGAGACCTCTTCACCTCCATTGAAGTAAAAAACACATCTAATTTGATTGCTTAGAATCTAACTATGTTCATTTTTATTAAGATTTCATGGAGTAGAGAATAGTATATATGCTAGGGTTTGAATATTTTTTTTTAAATTTATACATGCATAGATAGTTTCTTTATTTAGCTATTATTCATCGTGCATGGATGAGTAAAGCAAAGATTTTATGTTCTTTTGCCTCATTCCATAGCTTTTGCAAATTTCCATTACACACAGTCCCTATCACGAAAGTGATAGGGGGACTCCGCATTTGCACGGATTTCCATGACCTCAACCCCACTTTCCATAAAGATGAATTTCCTCTACCTGGTATTGACCAGCTAGTTGATCTCACCGTTGGCCATGAGATGTTATCGCTCATGGATGGTTTCTTGGGTTATAATCAAATACTACTTACTCTAGAAGATCAACACAAAATTGCCTTCATCACTCCTTGGGGGACCTTCTTCTATCAAGTCATGCCTTTTGGCCTTAAAAACATTGGTGATACATATCAGTGATCCATGACTTATATCTTCCATGAAATCATGCATCACATATTGGAAATTTATGTAGATGACCTTCTTTCCAAATCCAAACATCGGGCTGAACACCTGATAGTCCTTAAGGTCATCTTTGACCGCCTCATTAAGTATTGTATTTTACTTCAACCTAATAAGTTTTTCTTTGCGGTACTTTTAGGAAAAATGCTTGGTTTCATTGTTTCTTTGTATGGCATAGAAGTTGATCCTACTAAAGTGAAGGTTATTCTCGGAATTCCTCCACCTACTAATCTCCATCAACTTCAAAGCTTGCACGGTAAGTTGTAATCTATTCATCGTTTTATCTTGCAACTTTCTGAACCACTGTCAACCATTTCATCATCTCCTCAAGAAGGACATCTCATTCAAATGGGATGATGAATGACACAAATCCTTTGATGCCTTAAAACAATACCCTCTTTAACCATCATTGTTCATTCCTCCTAAGGATGACCAACCCTTTTACCTATACATTTCTGCTACTGACCATTCCTTATGTGCCATGCTCACTCATTGCGATGAGAAACACAAAGAGAAAGCGGTTTATTACATAAGTCATACCCTTTTGGACTATGAAACTAAGTACACCCATGTTGAAATTTTTTTCTTAGCCTTAGTTTTTTTCACCTCTAAACTACGCCATTACCTACTCAACCACAAAACCTTTTTTGTCACTAACACTGACCCTCTACATTATATATACGTCAAACCCTAACAATATCAACGTGTTACGTGATGGGTCATGCTTCTTTCCTACCTTGACCTTGAATTTATCCATCAAAAGTCTATCAAATGCCAAGCCATCCCTGAAAAACTAGAAAATGCACCTCTTTCCGGAAATCAACCCCCTCTAACTTTGATTTCCCTGATGAATCCATTGTTACCCTCTCTTTGGACGATACCACTTACCAAATGACCCTCTTCTTTGATGGTTCCAAATGTTAGCATGGGGGTGGTGTAGGCGTTATCCTCATTCCTCTTGGTGTTGAACCCATTCCTTTATCTTTCAAACTGGATTTTCATTGTACAAACAATATCACTGAATACGAACCACTTGTATTGGGTCTTCAAACCGCCATCTCCCTTAGATGTTAAATCAATCAATATCTTTTGTGAATCCCAGCTGGTTGTAAATCAATTCAATGGTATATACCAATGTCATAATGAAGTACTTCAAAAGTATAAAATGTCATGTCAACACACTTTTAACTACCTTTGATCATTACAACAATCAAACCACCCCCCATTCTCAAATACCCACTTCGTACTGCTGACTCCAAAATCTTTTCCATTATACAAAGGTTGCAATCACCCTCTTATCTATCTCGAAAGGTCAACTTTTTTAGAACCATTCCACCTAACCCACATGACCTTTGGTATAAGAAATTTACAGACTACCTTTCCCTTAACATTCTACCTCGTGATCTCACTTGTAATGGACAAAATTCCTTTCTTAAAAGTGTTTCTCGCTATGTCATCATGGGTGGTCTCCTTTATAAGCACATCTTCGATGGGGTTCTCTTACAATGCCTTATAAGTTCTGAAATTCCCTACACCATCAAGGAAGTTCACGATAGAATTTTTGGAGGCCACTTTAATGGTTTAGCTATTGCTAAACACATTCTTTGCCTTGGCTATTACTTTCCAACCCTAAACCGTGAATGTTATGACTATGTCAAACGTTGCGTGAAATTCTAGCAACATGGTAATATTCATCACATGCCTAGTCATGTCTTATAGGTTGCACGAGACCTTTGGCCTTTCTCTCAATGGGGTTTGGATCTCATCGAAGAGATCAATCCTCATTCTTTGCAATGCCATCAATGGATTATAACTGCTACTGAATATTACACTAAATGGGTAGAAGGCATTCCCCTCATTTCTACGAAAGCCAAGAAGATAATGTGAATTCATCAAACATCACATCATTTTTCACTTTGGTGTCCCTCACCATCTCATCACTGATAACGGAAAACAATTCAAAAACAAAACCCTACGAAATTTGTGTGACGCTTTTGGCATTCAAATCAGTTTCTCCTCACCTTATTACCCATAAACAAATGGCCAAGCAGAATGAACCAATAATACCTTGAACAAAATTCTTATGAAAGTAGTTTACGATACTGGGAAGGATTGGCATACGCACATTCCTTTTGCCTTATGGGCTTACTGCAGTATTCTTTGCACTTTGACTATTACCACACCTTTCTCTTTGGTCTACAGTACCAAGGTTGTCTTGCCTCTTGAAGTCTAGATTCCATCTCTCCACATCTCACTACAAGACATGATCAACGACGATGAATTTTTCTAAGACCGTTTAACACAACTTGAGTTATTAGATGAATGTCATCTCAATGCTCTTGACTATCTCCAAATCTACCAAAAACATATCAAGCGTGCCTACAACAAACATTTCCACGAACAGACCTTTGGCAGGTTGGTGATCTCATCCTAAAGGATAATCAACATGTAAACAAAGAAGAGAAAAGTAAATAGGGAAAATGTGCTCCTAATTAGCTTGGACCCTATATCATTACTCATGCCTATGGATCAGGTGTTTATCATTTGTCTTCACTCGAAGGTAAACCTGAACTTGAGCCCCTCAATTCCTTGCATATTCAACCATTTTATTATTGAAATCACGTCCTATATCACCTTCTGTCTATTGACCGTTCATCCCTTGAGCGTTTTTCACCTTCCATGTTACCCATTTTAAGGATCAATGAATAAACAAGAATCATGTGATTACCTGTCACATTTGTTCCTTATCTTCAAAATGAGTATCACGGATCTACTCATAGCATGATTCTAATGGATAATTTTTTTCTTTTTCATGGATGGAATCCCTTGGTCATTCGTTACTTGAAACTATCTCTTTTCATAGATAATCTCTGTGTACTATGGTTTTCTCTTCTAAGAAAAAACTTAATCTTCCTCTATATTATTTTCCATGACTTAAACGACCAAAAACAAAATGGGATTCAAATCCTTGAGTCAAACTTCCAAAAAACAAGTGACTCCCTCAAAAATAACATTTCTCTTATCTCGCCACTATAAATAGACTGCTCCCTCAAAGGACATCTATATAAAGTCATTGCAAAAATATAATAAAATGTTCAAAAGCTTCCCGCATTAATCAGCTTCACAAATACCTGAAGGAGATAATATACTCATCCCATATAGAATTCCCACATCAATGAGTCTATCAAAAACAAAAATAAATGAAGAAAATGACAACTTTTTTTCATGGACTTGCTTATTTTTTTACCATGGGTTTCTTTCCCGATAAACATACCATTGTACACTAAGTTACGCTAAACCACCCACTTTCACCTCAATACCTTTTTACCCTAATTTTCTATCTCCTCGAGGGACTTTCTGCAACTGTGACATTTCATGATCATGTGAATTTTTTCACCCTTAGAATAGTCCATTATGCAATGCCTTTAGGGTCTTACATTCATAAGCCCATCTTGGATATGGTAGACTCATTAGGGTTCTTATCAATTAAGCGGCTCTTTTAACACCTCTTACCATTCACCTTCCTCATTACTTATTGATTATCCTATACATGACTAGACCATCGACTCCTACATTTAATTGACTCAACCATGCCTATCACCTAAGAATCAACAATTCCTAACACCTAAGACTCAACCATGCCTATGACCTACACTCAATCATACCTCAAAAACCTACCAACCCATTCCTCTGCCTCATCATATTCTTCCATTGCTTATGGGAGAACTACATCGGCCTGAGGCCCCTTTTCATCGGGACTATGTAGGCAGAACTCTGAGGGCATGGGGCCCTTGGAGGTTAGATTAGCCACTCTTTACCCTAACCAATTTCCCCTTCATTTTCCTATTCACGGTCTACCTTAGTTAGTTTCCATTTTATATCCACAATTGGAAATTAAACCAAACAAGAACCATTAAAAAACATTTTTTCCACTTCATCAAATCATTCATTTATCATTTTTATATTTTCACCATAGCAAATATTTGGAAATTATTACCATAACATGCATAAACATCACCATTTTTTTCCCATGTTACCAACAACTTGGAACTTAAATCAAAACCATAAACCATGACTCAACCATGCTTATGACCTAAATCCACCATCACCTAAACTAGCCTAACTCCACCATGCCTAATTGACCTGACTCCACCATCGCCTAAATTGACCTGACTCCACCATCGCCTAAACCAACCTGACTCCGCCATGCCTAAGTGACATGACTCTACCATGCCTAAGTGACCTCACTCAATCGTGATTACGACCTTGACTCGATCATACCTAATCCACCTAGTTTCCATCACATAAATAATAACACTGGAAATTACACACATAAGTACAACATCATACCATAAATATCACCATCTCTATAAAAATTATCAAGATCTGTGTGTCCATACATATGTGCATAGAAGAAAAATCAATACATGTGCCTCTC
This sequence comes from Taxus chinensis, assembly GCA_019776745.2. NCBI lineage: Eukaryota > Viridiplantae > Streptophyta > Pinopsida > Cupressales > Taxaceae > Taxus > Taxus chinensis. Next base: position 950,005,346 of record CM034148.1, on the reverse strand, counting down.
ATTTACAGTCTCAACATCTTCAGTATGTAGGCCGGTATAATACTCTAAATCTCAAAAAATCTCATGTACATCCATGCTATCTTCGGCAGGCAGGCTGATATCAATCAAAAATATACAAAAATTTATACCTTGAACATATATGGTGACTAATCATTACCCCACCTGATGTCCATGCCAGTCTCATCTATCTCCTCCTCCTCCACCCCAATGCGACACCCCAATGGCATATCTCTGCCTTGTATGGGTCTTGATGAAGCCTCTTCCTGTCTTGAGGCTAGGCCTAGACTCTATGAACTCTTCACCTTGCCCTATCCTATCTCTGGGATTGTCAACCCCATGTACTCTCTGCACTATGTCTACGAGATCTAGTCCACTCACTCGAGGCATGTTATACCCTGTACTCTACATAACCCTGAAGGGGGATTGTCTATCCCAGACGATAGTCTTTGTAGATTTTCCTTACCAATACCACAATCTCCATTAAGGGCATCTCTGAACCCCTACCATGACTTGGTACTGTCTTGGCCCCAGTGTCTGGCACCATTGGTCCAGATCTGACCATGAACCTGTATACCATGGGACCCTGTCCCTAATCATGTGCTGCGATATGGGCCAATAAGGTACATAATTTACACCTTAATCTTGTGTAAATAGTGGCCAACTAGCCCTAGTGAACCTATTACTTGTGCCTGGATCTACATAGCTAGGCTGTACGTCGGAAAAGCAACAGGCGAGCGTGAGAATCAACAAGTGACTCTTCCACGTACCCGACCTCCCGAGGTCGTGCCGAGACAGCCGGTGGGGTAGAATATGCAGACAAACTAGTTGGGGAGTCTAATGTCTTCGACACGCACTAATGGTATTTGCGAATCTAAGGCAAAGAAGGCCCTTCTAACTTGGACTGGTGTGATAGATCGATCAGCGAGGATGACTGCTCGAAGGCTCCAATCAATATCGAGCTCTGGCGTGATTCGATCTATGGGTTGTGGGATGCGTGGAAAATGACCCGGGATGGTTTCGTGTATTTCTCCTGATAGGGTCATATGGCGAATATAGTCAACTCTATGGACGATTCTCTGGCCTAGTCCAAAATTCTCTAGCTTTGTTAGCTGTGGTGTCTAGTAGGGACAACTGTTGAATGATGATAGGTGGAATCGGAGTAGACTGAAATACTAATGTGCGTAGGCCAGTGTCTATATCTAACTGACTTGTGGATTCGTTAGGCTGTGGGATTTGTGGATCACAACCGTAGACTCTTGGTTGTTGCGGTCCTGTTATGGTCATACGTGAGATCAAGTTCTAATCCCTAGTATCCAGTAGTCGTAAGCTTTCTCAGCCTCTACGTTTAGAATCAGTAATTGTGTGATTTTCTCAGAATACCTCACAGGTGTTCTAGCAACTTGAATTCTTAAACTGGTATCTATATCTACGAGGGTGTCTCCAGCGTCTGGCTGTGGAACTAAAGGATCGCACCCAAATATTTGTTCTCTTTCAAATCCTTCTACAGTCATGCGGATGTTTTCTAGGATAACCTGTAGTTTGGTTGATTTGACCAAAATGTGTGTGCTTGGTCGTCTTCTACGTTTAACCCTCTCAACTGTGACCTGATCTGTTGGAAGTCTGTTGTTGTTTGGAAGACTTGTATCCTGAGGTTTTGGTCAATGTCAGTTACTGCCACTATGATATTGGGTTGGGGCACAATTGGCTCGAAAATGTATTCCCTGGGCTCCCTAGGTCCCGTAATTGTCATGCAAAAGCAGTAATGAAACAAACTATAATAAAGTAAAATCTAAGTACACTTCTAGCATATATAATTCCTTTTTTTGTATTTTCTGGCAATTTATAAGAAAGCAGCTATCTAAAATATTTAGAATTGACAACTAAACTAATAACGTAAAACAAACAAAATAGCCGAGTGTAGCTATTTGTCTGTGCAATTTTGTATATCTATTCTAAACAACGAAATAACTAATCTATTTGCGAGATTCTCGATCCTACCTTAGAAGTGAGGAATGAATCATAGTTTCTCAGAAACTATCAATCCCCACAACTTCCCTGGCAATATCGAGAATGGAAATAACCGTAATAAAGCGATTAACTACTTTATTTGATAAGTTCTAACTAAAACTTTGAAAGATGAAACCTGGATTTCGCAGAACAGTGGCGAATCCGACGGTGTGTGTGTTCTTGTCCCCTCAGTATGATCTCCTCGTTCTTTGTGCTCACGTGAATCCAGAAAAGCGTGTAATGCTTGCATCAACAGGAATAGATATTTGGATCAATGGACAGCCTTCAGAATGCAGACAGAATAGAATGCGGATAGGAGAGGGATAGCGCAAGAGTACAGAGCTTGGCCTATGCAATTCCTAGCGGGGTCTACTGCGAATCATGCAACAAAATGCGTCCAGAACCTGAAACTCGTCTGTATGAAGAGCAAAACCTGCAACTTTAATGGCTGCCTAAACTATTCTACTCCAAAAACAATGATACTGTTTGCACAAGTTGGATCTGTGGCTTACCAACAGCTGAGTAATGCAACCAAGCATGTAAAGGATTTAAACTATCAAACTTAAGCAAACTAGAAGACTGAACTACTGAAAATGGTGAGTTTGAAACAAGAATGAGGGGCCCAAATAATGTTTGCACTTGCACAAGTTGGATATGTGGCTTACCAGCTGCAACACAATACTAACCAAAGCACTCAATGAGAAAACTAAGAATTCTAAGCAAAGGAAAACTAAATCTGCTGTAACAAGAAATTCAAAAAGCAAACTTTGGAGCAAAACTCAGAGCCCTTTGCTTGAGTGCAAGCAATCCATTTATAGGAATTCAAACACCCAAAGATCAAATCCAAACTGAACTCCTAAACAATAAACAAAGGAAAAACACTATTCCAGGGGACCAAAAACATTAATGCATGCTCAAGTCGGCAAGAAAAGCTGGTGAAACGTGATATTTCACGCGGGTCGCGCCAAAAGAGTGTTCTGGAAAACGCGCACAAGACCGCCGCCCTGCTCAGGGCGGCGGTTACAGGACCGCCGCCCTGCAGGGCGGCGGTTTCGTTACTGAAGGTTCAGAGGCCGAGGAAAGAGGGAAAAAGGGGAAAACAAAGGACACGGGGGCTAAGCAGGGCATGCGGGATGTTAACGCATATCCGAAGAGCTCTTTCTGGATCCCGAACACCTTTCGAGGAGACCTGTATCATCATTGGGGCATTTATTACACCGCTCCGTAGTACAGTACCTTACAATTTTGGGTACGTACATATTGCCCCCTCGGAGAAGCGTTTTAGCCATGAAGAGGCATAAAACGGTGGGTCCGAGTATGGCAATCCCGAAATGGGAAGTTAGAAGTTATACCTTACACGTCCGTGTGTCGAAATGACGCCATCCAGAATTCCCGCCACCTGCAAAATGAAAAGAGAACTCAAGTGCAGATAGATGCAATAACTTGGAAGATAAACGCTAAAATAATAGGGAAGGAGAACGTACCATTCGTGCGGGGATAGAAACTTACCTCCATCAGCGCTCCAAACCTGTGAAAAAGTCATCTTAAGACGAAATAGAACAATATATATATGAAAGTGGGCCCATTTTCCTATTCATTTGCGCGAGTTGATTTGATAAATTTTGAGCTCTGGGACCCACGGTGACGGTTTCTTGCGTGAATAGAGTCGAAACGTCCGGAGCGAGATCGTGATCATGCCTCCACGTGCGGAACGCCACCCCGCGAGATCACAGGTTGGTTTTCTTCAATTTTGCATTTTTCCCCTTTCAAATTTGAAATGGCAAATTATTTGTAATGGGGGGGTTAATTTTGAAAATGTTCGGTTCAAAAGGTCCATCTAGGGGGGGCGCCTACTGGGTAGGTTCTTTTTTTAGCTAAAATGGTCTATCTTTGCGTTTTTTGGACTTTTTAGGGTTAAAAACCCGCGCGGGTTTTCGGACCGCGACCGCCGCCCTGGCCAGGGTGGCGGTTACAAGACCGCCGCCCTGATCAGGGCGGCGGTTACGAGACCGCCGCCTTTAAGGCGGCGGTTACAAAACCACCCCCTGCTCAGGGCGGCGGTTTTGCACAGAATGCAAAGAAACTTGTTTTGGAGACTTATACTTATATTTTTTACATTTCTGTACGTTTTTATGACTCTCCCTGTATTGATTAGATACTAACTTGCTCTATTTGGTGTGTTTTTGGGTGTATGCAGGCGAGGGAGGAGTACATTAGATGGAGCCGGGAGAGAGAGTGTGATTGGTTGCCCGGGGTATTGGATGCCCTTTCGCCAGACGAGGAGGACACGTTACAGAGGGCCGGTATATTGCGTATATCGCGCGTGCCCCATGTTACGCCATCGAGTCACATCCTTTGTGACTTATTTTCTTATTGGGATGCAGATCGGAACACTTTCCGACTGCCAGGGGTCCGCGGTGAGTGGACTATTACTCTAGAGGACGTTTACCGTATCTTGGGGGTCCCGATCATCAGGAGGAGACTCACACTGGAGACAGCTGGGTCCAGAGCACAGATTGCACAGTGGGCAGGTTATATGGGGGATGCAGCTATTTCCACGGGGCCGAAGAAGGGAGTGAGAGTTAGATCCATTCCTTCTTTGCCCATCCCCGTATTTCGACAGGCCATCATGGGGATCCTTGCCTCGAGACTGATCGGGGACAAGGGAGGGGACACTTTGTTATACTGTTGGGCCCCCATCATTGCACAGATAGAGGGGCATGGCCGGATATACACCTGGGGGGCAGACATTTTGGGGACCACCTATCACGACTTATACAGGGTGGTCCGTTTACAGGGACAGTCTTTGAGTCACCCTACTCTAGTTATGAGTTGGGTGTATGAGCGCTTCATTCCCTATGGCAGAGGCGTGGAGGTGGCAGATCCTGGGGCTGTGAGGGCATCCAGGTGGTCAGATATGTCAGTGCTTAGAGCACCTCACCAGCCGGTAGCTTCCCTCACCATAGCAGATATGGAGGCCACACCGTACCAGCTTATGGCCGGCGTATGGGGAGAGGAGGCCATGACATTGGTTTCCTGCTCCATTACAGGGCAGCTTATTGACCGTGTGGGACGGGTGGAGGTACATCCTTTCAGCAGGGTTCCTCAGCAGTTCGGCCTCCCATATGTGGGCATGCTTCCTCCAGTAGCACCAGTTTACAGATCAGTTCAGGAGGCTAGAGGGGGGCCTAGAGGCCGTGGTTGGACAGTGGTTACCCCTGGCATTCCTATTGCAGCCAGGGGGATAGTTCGGGCCAGAGGGAGAGCTGGTGCGCCTCGGGCACCTTTACTTCGGATTACCGCGGGTCCTGCTCATAGTAGCGATGACCCTATAGATATTGACTCCGATTCTGAGGAGTCCGCAGAGGGAGGGTCGGAGGAGCAGACGGATGAGAGTGATCCTGAGTGGCATGATACTCAGGATATCATGCAGGCGGAGAGGGAGGAGCAGAGCACAGAGAGAGAGACTCTGGTTTCTGAGGAGCCACTCTCCCGGGGCCATGGTGGAGATGATGAGTCCGTTGCGGGGCGTCATGTTGCCCCAACTACAGGAGCAGCTCCTCAGTCGGCGGTGGCATCTGCAGCGGGTGCTGGCCCTAGTGACCCATCTTGGAGGCCCGGTGACCCGAGTAAGTTATCCTCTCCTCTTTTAGTGTTAGTTTGATTTAGGACTTGTTTTAACTGCTATCTCTCCTTATATTTGTATCTTGTATATTTTAGCCTCTCGCCTAGTTTCTAATTTGTCTTTCTTCTTTGTTTTGCAGAGACTGTTGACGAGTGGCGGGATCTAATCCGTAGGGTATGTACTGATTCTCTGATGATCCCTATGGATAAGACCCATGCAGAGTTATCTGTAGATGCCGGGGAGCCCTCAGCAGCCGGCAGGCACACCGACGTCTTCGCTCCCATTTGGCATGTGGCCAAGATGGTGTCGACTCTCCGTACAGAGTTGGCAGGCTATAGGACAGCCGAGCGTCTTATGAGGAGCCACTCTCATGGCGAGACCACGGCTGCTCCTCGGGACCCTGAGCCCTCCGTCCATTCAGAGCGCCAGCGTAGCCGGAGTCCTAGGCGAGGGCGTGCACCTTCGGCGGGATCGCGCAGGGGTTGAGAGGCCACTTGGCTCTCTGTATTTTTGTATTATAGATTCTTTTGTGTATCACGGGCTCTTTGAGCGTTTTGACCATGCCTAGTGCATGATGGCATTGTATACAAATATTGATTATTTATATATATGCGTCGATTTTGGATCAAAACTTTGTCACTTGTGTTTTCCCTTTCTGTTTCCAGCTTATTCGTGTATACTACGATGTATGTTTTATATGCTTTCTAGAATGTATGCAATGGAAAACAGATGATGCAAATGTTTGCTTTCTTTTTGTATTTCATGATGCTGATACATGATATTGTAGATATACGCTGTGATCTTGAATCTTAACTTTTGTTTAGCAATTTGGATACCTCATGATTTGTTTTGGCAAAGTGATGAGAACAACCAGTATGATGAACAGATTGACTTGCCCCACCCTTAACTCCACGCAACTAGTAAGATGCGAGAGCTCATCACCAAGAGCCAAGAAGGGCGCAAGTTATGAAATATGGTGAAGTGATAGTGATGAAAGACAGACGAAGCTTTGGTGGAACCAAATTGAAAACTACAAGCTTACTCTACCTGAATGACTTCAAAGTTTTGGATGTAACTTACCTTGCGGTTTATCCAGACTTAGACCCGTAGATGGCCACATAGTAGACAAAATCTGGTTTTTTTAGGATTTTTAACTCTTTTTGGAATTTTGAATATCTGATTCATTCGTTTTTGACTCAAAGTTTGAATTGTTTGTTTATGACCTTTTAACATTTACTTTGTCTAGAGGACCCCCTACACTTTGCCCCGTGCTACCTGTAAGAAGCATGGGTTTATCACCGTGGGCAAGGCATAGGCGAGTAAGGGCATTTCCATCCTTTCCCAACCCTACGTCACTAGTAAGAGACGCAAGCTCATCACCGAAGGTTGGTGGGGCAAGGAAATGTGTAAAATAAAATTTTCTGTTTAATCACTTCTTGACTTGTTTGTTTGAGTAAGATGTCAGTATATTCTTATTTCCAAAGAGATGTGCATATGGGATAGATGTGACACCATGAAGCTTCTAGAACAGACCATAGGCAAGACACCTATCCTAAGAAGAAACCAAAGTGAGAACAAACTTGCAGAGCTTGGTATGGTTACCGTTAGGACTTCGTCATGTCTGATTTTATTAGATAAAAGATTCTGAATTGATTGATGATATCGAAGATGGAGAGGTATGATTAAAGAACTTTATGCCAGAAACATCACGAGTTTGTAATAAATTGCTTTGAGAATAGATTCCTTGATCACAATTTGTGTAAGAACAAGTGGACAAAATGATCCTAATTTATATGAAAATGCGATGTAGATAGTTATATAGGCAGCGCTTGCTGCTTATGCGTAGAAACGTTTGAGGTGGAGGGAATTGACTGTTTCGCCAAACTCCTCACCTTCTAGCGTGCATAAGAGATAAGCGCCATTCCCGTAGTCTTTCATGACTCGGTATGGGCCCAACCATTTGGGCCGGAATTTCCTTCCTTCGCCGGTCTTCTTATCGATCCGGTTGTCTAACCTCAGAACTAGGTCACCTTCGTATATGTCACGTTCATAGACTTTCTTGTTATACTGCCGGCACATTCGGTCGGCATAGACTCTATGTCGTTGTTCAGCATCTAACCTAGCTTCATCCAGGCTTTCTAATTGAGAAAGACGTGCTTCTCGGTAAGCGTCCTCATCCAGAATCCCTTGTAGCGAAATGCGGAGACTGGGGATTTCAACTTCGAGTGGGAGAACTGCTTCTGACCCAAATACCAGGGAGAAAGGAGTTGCTCCTGTCGGAGTTCTTATTGAGGTTCGATGGGCCCACAAGGCCGGATATAATTTCAAATGCCAATCCCGCTTGTTTTCTTTCACTGTTTTAAGGAGAATGGCTTTCAGTGTTTTGTTCGTTGCTTCAGCCTGCCCATTGGCTTGGGGATAGTACAAGGAAGCCGTATGATGGCTGATTTTAAATTTGTTGCATAGCTCACGTACTTCTTCATTCTTGAAAGAAGTTCCATTATCTGAGATAATAATTTGCGGGATACCGTACCTGCAAATGATTTGGTTCAAAATGAACTTAGCGATTACAGAACCAGGTACAGTTGTAAGAGGCATGGCCTCTACCCATTTAGTGAAATATTCAGTGGCCGTGATTATAAAATTGTGGCCGTCTATGGAGGAGGGAGAGAACTTCCCTATCAAGTCCAGGCCCCATGTAGAAAAGGGCCATGGAGTAGCGATTGGTTGCAGAGCCTGTGCTGGCATGTGGATCTCGTGAGAGAATTCTTGGCACTTATGACACCTGCGTGCAAACTCTATCGCGTCATGTTCCAGAGTGGGCCAGAAATAGCCCATTCGATGTATTTTCCGAGCAGTGGCATGGCCGCCGAAGTGGCCTCCACATATACCGCTGTGAGATTCATGGAGAATCTTCTTGGACTCTTCTGTGTCAACACACCTTAAGAGCATTCCATCGAATGCTTTCCGATAGAGCACTTGCTCTATAATGACGTATTTAGCTACGATAATGCGTAACCGCCTTCTTTGTTGAGGTGTAGCTCCTTCTGGGTATCTATGGTCCATGATATAACTAATGATATCAGCGTACCAAGGGCACTCAGATATAGCAGGTCGGGTTTCGACGTAATACACGCATTCGTCTGGAAAGTCTAAGTCTACTAAGTCACCTCCGTCTAGCGGGTTATCAGCTAACCAATCTGCGATGATTTTCCCTTTAACTGACTTTTGGTTTACAAAAGTTAATTCGAACTCTCCCATTAAGGTTATAAAGCGTCCTGCCTTTTTAGACAGGGACCCTTGTGTAAGGAAGGTTCGTAAGTGGTCAGTTTTTACCATGACCCTTGTCTCTTGATTTAGCATGTAGTGTCTTAGGCGTTTGGTTGCGAAAACTATGGCAAGACATTCTCGCTCTGCTTGTGTATAGCGTGTTTCATAGTCGAGCAATGTTCGGCTAATGAAATAAATTGCGCGTTCTCTTTTGTCATCGTCTTCTTGGGCTAGCATGCAAGCTAACGAAACATCGGTAGCCCGTGAGTATAGAATTAACGGGGCGATCTAGCTTAGGTGGCATTAGCGTAGGTGGTGACAGTAAGAAGCGTTTAACTGCGTTGAAAGCTTCGTTGCAGTCTTCAGTCCAATCAATGCTATAGTCTTTCTTGAGTAAATTATTGATTGGATGAATAGCGAAGCTTAAGTCCGGGATGAATCTCCGGATTGCACCCAGCTTCCCGAGAAATGATCTGATTCCAGATTCACTCGAAGGTGGGGCCATTTCGAGGACAGCCCGAATTTTGGTTGGATCAACGTCGATCCCTCGTGACGATATGATGTAACCTAGGAGCTTTCCTCCTGTTACACCAAAGACGCATTTTTCCGGATTTAGCGTAACTCCGTATTCTATTAAACGTGAAAGAATGACACGGAGTACTTCGGGATGGTCACAACGCTTCTTGGCTTTAGCCAACAAGTCATCTACGTAGGACTCCATGATTTTATGAATTAAATCGTGAAATATATAAGTCATAGCCCGCTGGTACGTGGCACCGGCGTTCTTGAGACCGAATGGCATAACAGCGTAGCAATAGGTTCCCCAAGGAGTTATAAAGGTGGTTTTAGCTTGATCTTGCTCGGATATTCTGATTTGATTGTATCCCGAGAATCCATCCATGAGAGACAAGAGCTCAAACCCAGCTGTTGCATCAACAATGACATCGATAGATGGCAATGGGAAGTCATCCTTAGGACATGCTTTGTTAATGTCCCGGAAATCTATGCAGATGCGTATCTTTCCATTCTTCTTGAGAACGGGAACGATGTTTGATACCCATTGGGAGTAGTCAACTGGCTTGATGAATCCTACCTGAAGGAGTTTTATTACCTCCTCTTTTACCATAAGGGCTACCTTGGGCTTCATAGGTCTCGATTTTTGCTTAATTGGCTTCGCATCTGATCTAGTGACGAGGTTGTGCACCGCAATGTGGGGTGCGAATCCTGTCATCTCTTTGTAATTAAATGCAAATGCCTTCTGATGTTCTTTGAGAACCTGAGTATGTATTTCTACTTCTTCTGGGGTTAATGAAGAACCTAGTTTTAATATCCTTGGTTCATTCTCTGTCCCAATGTTGACATCGATTGTTTCTTCGATTAAAGAGGCGTTACCCTCTTCGAACTCAGGTGGTGCTGGAGGTAGATCTATATCATCCCCATTTTCTATTGCGTATATGCTAGATTCCCTTTGCGAGGGAAGATCCGTTACAGGATTTCCGAAGTAGGAAGATGAATGCGGGATCAGAGATAAATCTAGTGTGTGACAGGAGCGATGTAATGCTGCATAGGCATTTAAGTAATCCAAAGTAGCCGCATCATTTCCAACATGGTCTAGAATGGTAGATTCATTTCCGCTTGAAAGAGGATTTGTCATTGTTTTTATCAATGGTTCGTTACGAATGGATACTGTGAAGTGAGTATCTTCTAGCTCATTGCTTGGAGTGAAGCGTGATGCTGAAGTTGCTATTGAATCGGCGAGAAGATTTTTCTCTCGCGGGATTGCTTCAATGGATATGAAATTAAACGCCTTGCTTAAATCTAATACAGCGTTTTTGTAGAGTTGTAAATGTTCGGCTTTAGTTTCATACATTTCAGAAACTTGGTTTGTTACTAACTGCGAGTCTCCGAGGACTCTGATGTTATCAATACCGATTCTTTTGGCTAAGGTAAGGCCAAGGAGGAGAGCTTCGTACTCAGCGCCATTGTTTGTGCATTCAAAGTTCAACTTAAAAGAGAATGGGAGGACCTTTTCCTCGGGCGAGGTAAGAATTATACCTGCCCCTGCTCCATAGCGGCATTTAGCTCCATCGAAATGGAGAGTCCAATACTTAGCCGGGAGTATGGATGTAGGTGTATCTACTGTGTTTGCACACTCTACTTCTACCATACAGAGATCTTCTGCTGGCAAGGAACCAACACCTAGGGAAAATCCCATGCCTGTCGAATCAAATGGTAAGAACATTGGTAAATCTTGTTCTATTAATTCAACGATTTTCGCAGTAGTCCCTAATGATACAGTTTCTTTAGTTTTACCGCCAGGAATTGGGGTTGTTTTGGCTACGCTGATGGTTTCAAGATCCATCGTAGGTATCAACTTTTCCTCTGGCTTTGGGTCAGAGGGTTTATTAAGTTGATTCGTTGGCAGTTTGAATTCTGAGTGCACCCCTGGTCTTTTCTTTAAATCAGCTAGGTGTACGTCAAATGGCTTTGGATCACCTTTGGCTACAAATACCTTTCCCAGATGTAAGAATCTTACTTCTTGAAATAGCGTGGAAGGGATTGCCTTCATTCGATGTATCCACGGTCGGCCGAGGATCATATTATAGTTAGTTTCCCGATCTATAATATAAAACTCAGTCAGGATTGTTTTAGGTCCCAAAGTGACCGGTAGTATTATGGTTCCTATCGACGTGGCTTTAAGGCTATCATAGCCTCTCAAGGTATTTCGAGTAGTGGAGTAGTTTGTTTCACCATATCCCAATTTTTGGAGAAAAGAGAAAGGAACTATGTTAACCGCAGCTCCATCATCAACCATTGCCCATTTTACATAATTATTATAAACCTGTACTTGCAAGTGTAGGGCTGGATCACCTCGGCGTGCGATCTCAGCATCTGTAGGCATTTTACTTATTTCGAATATGAATTCGACATCCCTATCCGCCTGTCCTGGAGGATAAACATCAAAGTCTATATGATTTACTTGTGCTTCTGGTGGTGGAGTGATACTAATTAAATGACCCAAACCTAACGCCTCTAAAAGAGCAGCCCTGTGAGCAGGGGAATTCTTTAGTAAATCAAGGAATGAAATATGCGAGAAGGTTTTTGTTAGATCATTAATTAGATCGTAAGCACCGATAGGTTTTGCTACGGTTTGCTGGATGTTATCTGTTTCCAGCAGATGGCTTGGACTTGGTTGAGAGAAATACTCTCGTGTCCTCGTAATTGCTTCAACGGGTAATTCGGAGTCTAACTCCACTAATCCAACTACCTTAGGTCGTGGTTGACTTCCTAGTTGTGGCGCGACTAACGGATTTAGCGAAGTTGAGGCCTCGTGATCGTTGTTTCCTGTTATTGCGCCTTTGTTTGTTCCAGTTGGATTCAGCCTATTGCTATCATGATTTGGGAGCGGATCGCTAAAGATCCTGAGGGGAGCATTCTGAGGGGAAACTGCCCCTGTGAGAGTATTTGGTGATGATGAGACGGGATCTGCCAAAAACAAGTCTGTGAAGAACTGTCTTTGTTCTTCTGGCAAACGTTGCATAAATTTATTGTAGTCACGGCACGTTCTAGTGTCGTGACCATGAATTTTATGGAAACCACAATAAGAATTGGGATTATAATTCCCGTTTTGTTGGTTTGGTGTGTATTGTGGCCTAAAATTCCGATCAAACTGTTGCCTATTAGGACCAAAGTTTTGAAATTGTTGTTTTTGGTTTTGACTTTGGTTTTGGTAACCAAATGAGTTTTGGCTTGGCCCTTGCATGGGATTTCGCCGTTGTTGTTGTGGATTATTAAAATCCACCGTATTGACCGTCGGGGTAAAGTTGTTGTTTCTTTGGTTGTTTATTTGTGACGGAGTATTAACGACATTTACCCTTTTGGGCTGGTCAGTTACCCCATCTGTTGTTACCCCACGATTTTTGTTAAGGATTTTGGGTCCTTGATTGACATTTGTGGTAGTTGTAGTATTTTGAGTGGAGGTGATTAACCTCCCATTTGCTCCATACGTCTTACGGCCACTATCTATTGCTGCTTGATCAATTCGTAGAGTGCTCTCAAGTACCTCATCATAAGTCCTTAGTGGGAACTTCTGGACTTCTTCCTTCACTTCTCTACTGAGAGAATGAAGGAATAAATCGCATAGTTCCATCTGATCCATGTTTGGAGCACTTGCTGATGAATAAAGAACTGTACGCCACCTCTGGATGAAATGGGCGACAGATTCGTTGTGTTCTTGTTTGATATGCAAGAATTCCCTGATTCCTGTTCTTAATAGTTTGTTCATGTCGAAGGCTTTGATGAACTCAGACACGAGTTGTTTGAATGAATGTATGGAAGCTTCAGGTATTCTATAATACCAATCGAGAGCGATGCCTTCCAAGGTTTTGGGAAATATTTTAGCAACAACCCCGTCCCAATGGAGTAATTCTCGTATGGCTGTAGCGTAAGCTTTGATGTGCGCGTTTGGATCTCCTTCACCCTTGAATTTGGGCAAATCGGGAAGAGGCCTTGGAAGCATAACGCTTCTTATGGCGAAATCTAAGGGCTCCTTTAAGTATTCTGAATAAGTCCCTATTGCATACGTCTCAACCATTGATGGTGCCTGTTGAGGAGGTGGTGGCGGAACGGGTTGTTGATATGGCATAACGTACGCGTTGGCAGGGGCATAAGGAGGTCCCTGCGTTGGAGCAAACATGCCGGGGGATGAGTACATATCCCCTTGTGGCGATTTGGAGTACATGTTTAAGTACGAAGGGGTACTATCCAGGAATGGATTGCTCTGTACCGGACCAGGAGGAACTGTGCTAGCGATAGTGGGTCTAGTTGGTACTTGTTGTGAATACTGAGGAGTCATACCTAACGTGCCTACTCCTGTGAGGAGATCTACTTGGCTAGGATGGTGCGGAGGATTGGAACTCCCTGTTTGTATGAATTTCAAATTTTGACTTGCTTGGGCAAGTTCTAATCCTCTAACCTTTTCTATTAAAGTTGAAATGACTTCGTTTGGTGAAGTCACGATATCGTGCCTTGGTGGCGTTTGTTGTATAACATGGCTTTGCGGAGGTATGTGATATCCTGCTATGAACTGATCACTATCCTGCCAAGCATTTCTGAGAGTATTTTCTATATGTGATGGCATAGAGATATTTTCTTGAGGAGAGAACTCGGGCTGTATTTGCAAAATTCCTACAGGGGGGTACATGCCTTGAGAGCGTTGTTCATTCCTAGGATAACGTATTGAGTACTCATCATCTAGAACTGAGTATGGATCTGATTGTCTGCTAATATGTGGTCTAAGTAGCACCTGAGGAGATGAAGCAGATTCTCCAGTCAATGTCATATTGTTTGAGCCTGAAGGCTTTGTTTGTGTTTGAGCGAGTTGATCTAACTCCTCAGTTTGAAAAGATGAACTATATCTGATTCTTGGGGTTTGTGTTGACAACTGATTGGTTGAATAGTTGTCACCCCATACTGAGAGCGAGGGTGATGATTCCCTATTCTGTTGGGCGTATTATGCCTCAAGACCCAGGAGGGGTTTGCCATAAGCATCAAATCCTGACATATTCGGGGGGTATATGAATACCCGCAGAATAATGGGAAAGAGCGAAGGTGAAAGAGAGAAGATGAAACTTCTCAAAGAGAAGGTGAAATAATTGTTTGGTTCACGTCGGGTTCACCAATTTTGTACGTCGGAAAAGCAACAGGCGAGCGTGAGAATCAACAAGTGACTCTTCCACGTACCCGACCTCCCGAGGTCGTGCCGAGACAGCCGGTGAGGGTAGAATATGCAGACAAACTAGTTGGGGAGTCTAATGTCTTCGACATGCACTAATGGTATTTGTGAATCTAAGGCAAAGAAGGCCCTTCTAACTTGGACTGGTGTGATAGATCGATCAGTGAGGATGACTGCTCGAAGGCTCCAATCAATATCGAGCTCTGGCGTGATTCGATCTATGGGTTGTCGGATGCGTGGAAAATGACCCGGGATGGTTTCGTGTATTTCTCCTGATAGGGTCATATGGCGAATATAGTCAACTCTATGGACGATTCTCTGGCCTAGTCCAAAATTCTCTAGCTTTGTTAGCTGTGGTGTCTAGTAGGGACAACTGTTGAACGATGATAGGTGGAATCGGAGTAGACTGAAATACTAATGTACGTAGGCCAGTGTCTATATCTAACTGACTTGTGGATTCGTTAGGCTGTGGGATTTGTGGATCACAACCGTAGACTCTTGGTTGTTGCGGTCCTGTTATGGTCATACGTGAGATCAAGTTCTAATCCCTAGTATCCAGTAGTCGTAAGCTTTCTCAGCCTCTACGTTTAGAATCAGTAATTGTGTGATTTTCTCATAATACCTCACAGGTGTTCTAGCAACTTGAATTCTTAAACTGGTATCTATATCTACGAGGGTGTCTCCAGCGTCTGGCTGTGGAACTAAAGGATCACACCCAAATATTTGTTCTCTTTCAAATCCTTCTACAGTCATGCGGATGTTTTCTAGGATAACCTGTAGTTTGGTTGATTTGACCAAAATGTGTGTGCTTGGTCGTCTTCTACGTTTAACCCTCTCAACTGTGACCTGATCTGTTGGAAGTCTGTTGTTGTTTGGAAGACTTGTATCCTGAGGTTTTGGTCAATGTCAGTTACTGCCACTATGATATTGGGTTGGGGCACAATTGGCTCGAAAATGTATTCCCTGGGCTCCCTAGGTCCCGTAATTGTCATGCAAAAGCAGTAATGAAACAAACTATAATAAAGTAAAATCTAAGTACACTTCTAGTATATATAATTCCTTTTTTTGTATTTTCTGGCAATTTATAAGAAAGCAGCTATCTAAACTATTTAGAATTGACAACTAAACTAATAACGTAAAACAAACAAAATAGCCAAGTGTAGCTATTTGTCTGTGCAATTTTGTATATCTATTCTAAACAACGAAATAACTAATCTATTTGCGAGATTCTCGATCCTACCTTAGAAGTGAGGAATGAATCATAGTTTCTCAGAAACTATCAATCCCCACAACTTCCCTGGCAATATCGAGAATGGAAATAACCGTAATAAAGTGATTAACTACTTTATTTGATAAATTCTAACTAAAACTTTGAAAGATGAAACCTGGATTTCGCAGAACAGTGGCGAATCCGACGGTGTGTGTGTTCTTGTCCCCTCAGTATGATCTCCTCGTTCTTTGTGCTCACGTGAATCCAGAAAAGCGTGTAATGCTTGCATCAACAGGGATAGATACTTGGATCAATGGACAGCCTTCAGAATGCAGACAGAATAGAATGCGGATAGGAGAGGGATAGCGCAAGAGTACAGAGCTTGGCCTATGCAATTCCTAGCGGGGTCTACTGCGAATCATGCAACAAAATGCGTCCAGAACCTGAAACTCGTCTGTATGAAGAGAAAAACCTACAATTTTAATGGCTGCCTAAACTATTCTACTCCAAAAAAACAATGATACTGTTTGCACAAGTTGGATCTGTGGCTTACCAACGGCTGAGTAATGCAACCAAGCATGTAAAGGATTTAAACTATCAACTTAAGCAAACTAGAAGACTGAACTACTGAAAATGGTGAGTTTGAAACAAGAATGAGGGGCCCAAATAATGTTTGCACTTGCACAAGTTGGATATGTGGCTTACCAGCTGCAACACAATACTAACCAAAGCACTCAATGAGAAAACTAAGAATTCTAAGCAAATGAAAACTAAATCTGCTGTAACAAGAAATTCAAAAAGCAAACTTTGGAGCAAAACTCAGAGCCCTTTGCTTGAGTGCAAGCAATCCATTTATAGGAATTCAAACACCCAAAGATCAAATCCAAACTGAACTCCTAAACAATAAACAAAGGAAAAACACTATTCCAGGGGACCAAAAACATTAATGCATGCTCAAGTCGGCAAGAAAAGCTGGTGAAACGTGATATTTCACGCGGGTCGCGCCAAAAGAGTGTTCTGGAAAATGCGCACAAGACCGCCGCCCTGTTCAGGGCTCAGGGCGGCGGTTTCGTTACTGAAGGTTCAGAGGCCTAGGAAAGAGGGAAAAAGGGGAAAACAAAGGACACGGGGGCTAAGCAAGGCATGCGGGATGTTAACGCATATCCGAAGAGCTCTTTCTGGATCCCGAACACCTTTCGAGGAGACTTGTATCATCATTGGGGCATTTATTACACCGCTCCGCAGTACAGTACCTTACAATTTTGGGTACGTACAGTGGCCATATGTCCCCTGTCTCCATCTCCACCTTCTGCGGGTGCCTGTCCTTGGGTAATCTGGGCCTATAAAGCCACCACATATGCCTATAATGTGGCCACCTATGCCTCACACCCTGTGAACCGCCCCTATAAACATGTACTTTGGGCCTGTAAGGTGGTAACCTACCCTTTAAAATTATCCCTTTAAACTATAAGGGTCGCCAAGTATGGATGCCTTGACCTCAATGGTGTTACTCATAGCTGCACTAACCACCACTGCATGTATCTATCTGTAACCTCGACATCATCAATCCATTGGTCCACTGGCTACTCCTCCTACCCTATTGGCACTGTCAGCTATGGTAGAGGCATAGGCCTCTCCATGCCATCTCTCATGTACTAAGGAAATGGTGGAGGCACATCCTAGGGCAGCCCAAACTGCTATCAGACCCTATCTATGGGTATCATCTCATGCTTTCCGGCACAACGCCCCTCTATCCATCTGAGTAGCTGCAGCTCGTCCAACACTTCCGTCATCTACCTGTATGATGGGAAGCCAACATACAGCCTCCAAATAATGTCCACTCCATACAACCCCTCTAATATCATTCAATAGTATGCTACATTGTGTGTATCCTAGAAGGCCCTGCACTCTCCAACAATAGGCACCCAATGCCTATAGCTAACTCAAAAAAATCCCACCTCGAATGCATCTGGTCAGGGCATACCAACTAGACGCACACATATGATGTGCTTGTATGACCAGGAGTGGAGAAGAAATATGCAACACAAGTTGAACCTCCGTAACCACCTGTAGGCCTATAACTCCCTATATAACTGCACCAAGTATGTGGGTGCCAAAGAAAAATGGCTCCTATCCTCCATCATGTCATGGATAACCCCCATCAATGCCTGTAGGAATCTCCCACCCTCCGCATCTAGTAGCATAAAACAACACATAGCCTCTATGATCAAGACCACTAATCTCATCTACTCAGGATGGGCCGCGTACATATCGCCATAGCTCAAGCTCGCATTGTGGATCCTAATCTCTGCCAACCCCTCTCTAACACCATCAACATCAGCTCCTCTGATGCCTCTAAAGAAATAAAGTAAACCTACATCCCCACTATCAGTAACCGTAATATCTTGTACACGTCCTCTAGGGTGATTGTGATCTCACCCATCAGTAGATGAAATGTGTTGGTAACTGAATCCCATCTGTCAATGAGTGCAACCACCAAGCTTAGCTCCTTAACTATGTGTTTATATCTCCTCACCCCAATAAGGTTGACATTTGTAATGTGACACCACTCCTCTGTCATCACGCTCCCTTGTACCGCTAGTAACAAAGGTGGTACTTTATCTCTCATCCGCAATTGGTCCCTATCATGTACCCAACAAATCATACCATTATTAAACCTTCACCATACCCAACACATCTCTTACCTGAAAAACCTATTCCCAAACCCTTATTGCTTATTGTACCCCAACCCTATATATTACCCCTTTTTTTACACCCATCCACTCATACCATTTATACCTATTACCCTACTCATTCTCAATAAACTTGCCTTTCCACCTAATTACCTATCTTTTTTTCTCCCACCCTACCTTGTTTCTTGATCTTTTTTCCTGAAACCTGACCAGCATCGGTCACCACTAACCAGCATCGGTCCATCATGACCAGTATCGTTTACCTGCTACTTGACCAATGCTCCAATACCAACTGATGTTGGCCAAATCTTGATTGGCGTCGATCACTGTCACATCAACCAAATCCAAAAAAAAAACCCTATTTCTCCCAAAATTCTCAAGTCTCACCTAGAACCCTATCCTACCTTACCCAAACCTAACCTGAAACCCTCCCCACCCCTATTTACCCTACCTACAACCTCTCCCCTCCCTCATTACAACACTTTAACCATAAATTCAAAATTATACCCCCCACCTGACACAGTTTTACCCAACACCAATTTTACCAACCTATTTTAACAAAAAATGACAAATCAGGATCTAATCCTACCTCATCAAAATGTCGTCAGCGTGGTGGTACGTATGGCCACTGTACCGGTGGCCCACCCAAACCCTCTCCCGCCTCTGCCATGCCCAAATAACCAAATCAACTCCACTACTCCAACTAATCAAATCGATCCCCCTGAGCTCGTGGATTCGTCTGCCTGGCTCCTCTCCATCTCATTCAGATACAATGCCCTATCCTTCTCTCTAAAAAAAAGTATAAATTTCAAATGGCTCTGTCATTTTATCCAAAGTCATAACACAACAATGATTCTATAAAATATGGATTTTTTATTTTATAAACCCAACCCGAGATGACCAATGCCGGTCATATTTGTGCCCTAGAAAATGGACGTCGTTCACCCTATAACCGGCATTGTTCAACCCTTATAAGTATTTGGCCTTGCTAATCTTCCTTTTGCCTACAACTATTACGGTCTACACACCTTTTATCATTCCAAACACCCATTGAAAACCTACCTACAAGCTCAACCTACCCCTGTATTTCCTTCATGGCATCTTGGGATTTATTATTCTACCTATACCTTAGCCTTACCTGTGCCACAACATATTTACCTAACCCTGGCCTACTTGGTGTGATCATTAACCTTATGTACTTGTTATACCTTATGATATTGTTACCTATGTTGTTTTAGCCTAACAACCATACCTTACCTGTTACCGTGTCATTTATCCTCACCAAACCTTTGGTGTATCAAAACATACCTAAACATTCCTACACCTAACCTACGTTGTGTTCCAGACCATATCCTATATTGTGGATACCTGAACACTTCACCCTTTTTTGGATAAACCTATCGACCTTGAACGATGCAGAGTTTGCAAGCTCTTCAACCTGGTACCATATTGTAATCTATGCATGTGTGTGTGTTTTATTTCCATTACCCGTGACTTAATTTTCACCCCAGTATATTACCTGTTACCTGACTTGACCATCACCCTTGCCCATATTACTCATACCCTTTCCCACCTATCTTCACCAACTACACATTTATTAAACCACTCACTGATTCCATATTACACCTCATCAATGCCTGGTTTGAGGTGAATCACCTTCACCCACACATGGGGCAATCACTTCTTGTTTTTTGTCAGCATTGATTATCAATACAAGCTACGAAACAAAAAGGGGCAAAATTTAGACATAAAAATTGGGTCACACTCCCCTTGGTCCCATTCAAATATCCAACTTAAACACATTCACCTAACCATGACCCTTTTACCCCACATTAATATTAGTTTAATTATTTATAATTAAAGTAATACTCATCCTAACTTCATTCATTATTTAATTAACTTTATTCAAAAAAATCCACCTCACCTAGACACCTCAACCCACCACCTCACCTAGAGACCTCATCATGGACATATTCTTAGCATGTTTCCTAACTAACTAGGACTAAAAATTTTCTTACTTTAATTAACCAAGACTTAGTCTAACCCTAAAATCACATTGCTATTCTTCCTCTAACAGTATGCCCACTTATCTAAGTGTAAAATCCCATTTTGATCTGTCAGAATGGACACAGTTGGCCAAGAGATTTCCAAGATCAGTCATTTTTAGTAAACCTAGGATTTCTCACCTTAACCAAAGCCAGTCAACCCTAAACCGACGCCGGTCATCCTAAACCATCGTCAATTACCATATATTATTTCTGGTAACCTTTTTTGAGAGGTGGGCCATATTCTTGAGTTTTAGAAAAAAGGATATCTTCATGCAAGAAAGAACCAAAGCCCTTTCACACATCCAGACAGTCATAGCCAGCACCAAGACGGATCCGAAGGTATTTACATTCACAGTATCATTTCAGGAAGCATTTTCGTAGCACTGAGCACCATTCCACATATCAACCATCACCATCAACTAGCCATCAAATCTACAAGCACCGGTAATTGTATCTCTAACCTGCATCATTACATGCATATTCAGATTACAAACTTGCTTCATCTTTGTTTATCAGCAACTATTTGGATTTTTCATCCCACCCTTGTTACTTTCCTGTGAATCCAACCATTCCATCACCCATAATAATTTAATCACATATCCCTGATTCTTGAATACCTTTGACTACCCCCAACACCATTGCAAACATATCCTTTTTTCCTCACACCCACTGGCTTACATCAAAAGGTTCTCAAAACCCACTTTATTGAATTTCTACCATGCCGCCTTAACAGTCATCAGTTCCCTCTTAATCCTCATCGGTCATAACTCACTGACATCAGTCTCTATATTTGGTAATCTTGCCAATAATAAAATCTTAAAAATCTACATCCAAGAAACCCAAGCTACCCATAATCTGACCTTAACCTAATCTAGTACCTTGATTACCTACCCTACTTCCAGATCTGATCATAACCTAGCCTGCTATATTAGATTTTCTTATTGTATTTAGATCATATACCTAAATCATATCAACTACAATAGGACACTATTTATTTACGACATTTCTTACATTAAGCTGTATTAAATAGTGGGTTGACTACCACCAAGGAAGTACCACACTTCTTAGATCTAGCACACGTTGTTGTCACCAAATCACTGTACCCTTTGAATGGCAAAGATGTGAATAGGACATTGGGTGTGATTGGGACACATGGGATCACTTCTCAAGCTGTGGGACTTAGGCTCGAAGTGAACCTCCAGAGAAGGCCGACTTCCTCTTCCTAAACTAAGTGTTGTACTACTCCTAGTGTAACAAAAATGATTATCTAATCCTATGCTAACATCTTCATGGGGTTTTAGGGAAAGAGATTTATAGAAATGAAATTATACTAGGGATGGTGATGCACCAAATAAATGGTGTTTCCAGACTCAGGAAGGGTTAATTTTAAGAGGGTGTGTGCACCACAGGCCAACCTCACCTACTGCAACTTAGAGAGGGTACAGGATACCACAAACTAAAAGACATGCGTTCCCTTTGTTAAACTTTATTAGACTAAGAAATATACCAGTTTCCCAATGAAGAAGGGTGAACAGACACCACAACTCAATAGCATGCAATACTCCACCACTCGATAAGCACAGAACTCTAAGAACCTATAATAGAAACTTAAACTTACATAGTGTACCTGAAAGTACAAGAAAGGCACAAAGAAGCAAAGAAAGATGAAAGGACCAAGATTAGTCACAAAACACACACATTTATTACTTCAATAACATGCACAATGCATCATACATTCAGAAGAGGCAATAGTTGCCATTACAGTCTTGAAGAGGAAGCTTGAAAGTTCTCTCAACGCACAAGACCAACTTGTAAAAGAGAGAGGACTCTTGAAAAGTATACACTCACCTGAGATATCTAACTTTCCAACTTGTCTGAACTGTTTGAACCCTTTGAAATGAGCTTCCAACTTCATTTATAAAGAATTTGTGAGAAAGAAGAGGAAAGGTCATAATTACATTCCTAAATTGAAGGGCCATGATGTATTTATTACAGTTAGTTGAACCACCTGAGAAGGTTCCATCATGGGTCATTAATTGCCTGATTACCTAGTCTTCTCAATTAATTAAAATAATATTTAAATAAAATATTTAAATAATAATAATAAATATTATTATTAAAATATTTTAGTTAAAATATTAAATTAATTAACATAATGTCGAGACCCCCCCCGTTGACCCGTTTGACTTGAAGAGGAGGGGGTCCATGTGGATAGAGTTTGCACATAGCCCAACTCGGTGAGTTTCGAATCCTCTAACTCAGTGTTGCACTCAATTTTGAACCCCACACCAACTCTTTCCTTGCCTTGGCAATCAAGCTCTTTTGCATTGAGTCCTTCGAATGGTGAGCTATCAAACTTGATTCTTATCATTTTCCTTGGTTAACTCGAGGCCATTTATGCATTCCACATTTCCTTTCATGAAACATATGTGAGCTTCCCCACGAAGTCACCGAGCTCCATTGGTTAGTTTTATCCTTTCCGAGTTCCATTTTTCCATGAGCTTGGTTCATTCTCTACATGCTCATCCTCTATAAGCTCGACCGGAGCCAATTTACCCCACCATCATGGCTTTTTGAACACCTTGTGAGCTAATCAAAATGAACTCAATTCTCCACAACTCGTCTTTCACCAGCTCTTCTCGATGCTCATGCATAGGGTTCCTTGACTAAGTTGTATATCTTCCTCATTAAGCAAAAATGCATGTAGATCCTATGAACCTAGCTTGACGTAAGTTAAGACTCACCTCACGAATGCCATTGCTACGGTCTTGCTTTAAAATCCAAATCGAGCCATTCTGAATTACCAAGCCACCTACATGCATCGTGAACATGAAGCTTTAAGCTCAAAATTGAAAGCCTCTACAAATACATTAAACTTCGACACCCACGAGCTTAGTCTTTATCTCAACTTGGTACCAATGTTTCAACAATATAAAAAGTTTGACTCTAAATCATACTTCGTGGCTTTGTTCTATAATACATTGGTGACCCACAGAGGTTAAACAATTCAATGATTTTAAATTATTTCACTCCTGCATGTTGCGCTATTTAGAAATGATTTTCGAGCTATGAAAATTGTTAGGGATCATGTCACGTGGCCCTGTCAACACTCAATCGATTGATTTCTCCGTGATATCTCTAGCTTGACAGATAGAGTTATTTCTTCTTATTTTGGACCACATATTCACATGCATTCCACATTCAAACTCCATGAAACAACACCACGAGCTCCATGAATTTTCATTCACACTTTCCTGAGCCAATTGTTTCCAACTCGGCGAGCTCTACATGAAATCTACTGAGTTGTCCTAGCATCAATATCATTGCCAACTATGTCCCCACGAGCTATTCAACTCACTCATCCTGGCTTTGTTTTGCATGTCGACCCGAGCACCTAGTTGGCTAACCTCAGACTCTCACATGATTCGTATGAACCGATGCTCATATAATTGCAATATTGCAAATCTGTGTTCCTTACTCCCTCGACAACAATGGGTCTAAGCTCATTGGTTATACAGACTCCAGCACTAGCTCATGAGATTCAGCTACTTCATTGATTTGGTTGATCATCGTAAAACAAGTCTAGGTCTTAATAGAGAATCTTTGTAATAATATTAAGACTTAGGTTGATCCTGGTAACACTCTCACTGTCACTTAATCGATTTTGATAAAAACGATCACCCTGAAGGAAAATCCCATGTGGTATTTGAAGGGCTTCTGTTCTGATACATTCTTAATCAGATTATATCATATCGATAGTCCAGACCTCAACTCATGCTTGTTGGATTGTTTTCTAAAAAAGGCTAATCTACTATACATGTAACATGCCTTGCTACAATAGTTTCCCAGGATATTTGTACATGACCTATTCGAGCTTCAAGCTTCTGCAAACATGGATATTACAGGACTTGAGTCCATCTAAGTGATCCCTTGAAATCATTGCTATGAAAATATCATTTTATCTATCAGGCTGAGTTCAGCCTTATCATGTTTTCCCATCGTCATCTGTATCATGATCTCCATACATGTGGTCTAAGAACTGCTATGCCATCAGTGATTTCACTCAAGATATCGGTAAACTTGACTATCAATTCCATTTGGGTGATACACTTGGATTATTCATTTTAACGGAACTATCATTCTCAATGTTATAAGATTGTTCGCTCACTTTGCTGAAATGCATTCAAGGTCCATGCTATTTCGCTTTCACTCAAGAAACATGCTCGACTTTCTGAGTGACTCATTCCAGATGCTCGACATCATTGCAAAGCATATTGTGCTTCATGAATATTCTTATATGAAATAGATTCACCTCTATGATATTCACTTGGTCATGCAACTTCCATCCTAAAACAAGTAAGGTCTCAATCAGACGAATGCTTCGATCCTCCCATTTCATCATGGTCTCCTGTGTGGACAGTCTCACTGTCACTTAATTGATTTTCCATCCCAATATCTTCCAATTGACCATGCTGAATTCCTGGGGATGCATCCCCTACTGCGGAGTTAACAGCATAGTTGGACAACCTGCTTGTTGGAAGCATCTCCAAGAGTCTTCTACTATACTGCGACATTCCTACTAGCTTGTGCATGGGAGTTATCCCCTATCCCTTCCATCGGCTCGGCCACATTTTATCATGCCAAACGGGGTCAAGTTCAAATTGATTGGCCTTAGCTTTCCTCGCATCCTTTGATCTCCATGCACTTGGCAATGCTAAGTCATGCCTCATCTCGGTCATAATTCCCACCAGACGAATGCTGGTTATTCATTTTACCGATATCCTTTCAATGTTTGGTGTTCCTCACTTACTGATGCATTCAAGTTGGTTAATTCGCCACTACACTCCGAATTTGACTCATTCTTCCAACTTGGCGTCATTCCTTATTCACCTGTTCTATATGGTGAGTTCACTCGCCATACCTCAGTCATGAACATCCTCCTCCGAATTCGCCAACGTGCATTTGGTCGTCCCATTTACATGGCCCGTGCGGAAGTCTCAGGCTGCATTTCCATCCCAATATTTACCATTTGACATTACTTGCCGAAATCTCACCTACGCGGAGTTAACAACTTGGACCTACCAATCATCAAGGGGCCTCTTGCAAATCATCATGGAATTTTCCCATGTGTGGAAGGATCCTAAGCAGCTTTACAAGTGGGAGGATCTCCATCTATCAAGCTGAGTTCTCTTTGCCCCCATGTACAAGTTACCTTAAAACAATGCTCTGCAATGAATTGGCAGTCTTCCTAATTCTAAGCTAACAATGGAGTCTGTGGAAACTGTAAACAATCTGATAACCAACACCGTGAGGAAGATAAAGGGAGCTTTGAGCGTAGAACTGAAATTTTCCTAGGAAAGTGCCGTGAGGAAGTAATTGGCTATATGCAACAGCTACATGGTAGAGAAGTAAACATATCTCAAAAAATTAGTGGCCTCCAGAGAGAGTTAAATTGCGATAGCTGCTGCAGGGTGATCCCAAGGAACTGTTGGTGTTGATTCTTGATGTTCTGGTTACACGCGACCACAGTCATGATTAGTTTTTGTAAAATCTTGTAACTGTAGTAGAAGAACGAGATAAATTTTTAGTTGAGTTGTCTTGCCTTTTCATTTTGGAAAGTCACTTCTATGGAAGAAGCTCGATCAAATATTGAGGCAAGTTTTGCAAATGAGGTTGAGTTTGTGTTCACTACTGTTTCTAGTAGTGGCCGAAAGTTATTCTGAGCACCTAGCCCATGGGTTTGATATGGTAGTTATAGATGAAGCTACAAGCTAGTGAAGTAGGTGTGTTACCTCCACTTTCATCTCATTTCTCACATTTTATCCAACTCTATGCATGGTGGTTTATTACTCCAAGCCTGAGCTCCATTGGTCTCATTGCGAGAAACATCATATTGACCTCTTTAGATTTGACACCGAGATCCCTATGATGAGATCCTTCTTCACCAAGTTGAGCTCATGATACGATCTCCCTTTCCCTAAACCAACTCGACACATAACCCTTAGAAAACTCATCGCAACATGTTAGTTCAACTCACCGAGTAACTTGTCGAGCTACTTGGTGAGTCATCTGGGTTCAAAACCCTATTAGATATTTTCACATTCGTCTCCATAAAATTTTGAATATAATTGAATGTCCTTTGACCATGAAGATCATGAAACGAAAAAAATACACCTTTAAATGTGATTAGTTAATTTTGACCACATATGCGGCTGTTAGCTAGAAGTGGGTCCGGTATAGACAATGCTTTATATCACGTGATGCTGTGAATGTTCCTAAAACACATAATTTTAGTTTGTAGGCCTCCAAGTTCTTCCGTGAATCCCTCTTCAGTTCAAAGGTATAATAGGACCCCCGTTGTCCAATTTTACCATGTTTACAAAACTTGGATAACAATTTTGGCGACCTCTCGGGAATGATTGCCTGCTAAGAATGATTCGAGTAGCCTTAAGTCATCCATTGGGCATGGAGTCTGTGTTGGAATCCTAAAATTAGTATGATTTTCTTTGACACATCCCAGAATCTCCTTGAGCATTGCCGATATCCTGGACCTCCTTAGAATGCTAAGCATGAAGTATATTGAAACTGTTGAATGCTTGACATCTATGGAACACTGCAAAATTTTGAATGAAGCAGATTTTGACACTCCTATGGAATCTTTGAACCTTTCTTCTCCTTGACACATTCCAATGATAAAACAATGTGCAGAACAACACAAAACACAACAATAAGGAAAGTCAATACAACAACACACAACAATTTGCATAAGCACTTGGAGGAAAACACCTCATTTAACTGTATAAGGGGTGGAACGCTTCTCAAAAACAAGCTTTGAGATGTATCTCCTTCACATGAATGGGCAGTTCTTCTCCATTGTGCCTAGATAGATGAAATGAATTTGCCTCTTTGCGACTTGTGATGATGTATGGCCCACTCCAGAGAGCGTCAAACTTGGCATGCATGCCTGGTTTGGCCCTATCTTCATCCCATTTGAGAACTAAATCTCCCTCTTGAAAATGCCTGTCAAATGCCTTCTTGTCAAAAGATTTATTAACTTTTGCCTGATGCTGCTCCAAATTTTTCATAGCCTTGTCTCTTATTTCCACTAACTCCATGAGCTCAACAAACCTTGCCTGTCAGAGGATCACTCTCTATAACTTCAAGTTGATGAGCTAACTCCAAAGAAGGTAACTCCAATGAGAGTAGGATTTTTGCCTCTCTTCCATATACTAGAATGAAAGGAGAATTTATGATGGCCCTTTTAGGTGTGATCCAATCTACCCATAAGGCAGTTCTTAAGCTATGTATGCCAAGTCCTCTTGTTAGTCCTCCATTATGCGCACTTAATAATCCTTATAAGGTTTTTGTTGCTAGACTCAACCAATCCATTTCCTTGCGGATAATAATTGGACAAATTTTTGAGGTATACCCCCATTTTTAATAGCCCATTCACTCAATTTCATACCAAGAAAAGCCAGCGCGTTGTCTGAAATTACTATAAACGGAACACCCAACCTCATCATTATGCCCTCTAAAAAATCTAGAACTACCTTTTCATTGCTCTCTTTTAATGCTACTGCCTTCTTCCATCAAGTAAAATAGTCTATTGTAGTAAGGACCCACTTATGTCCGTCATTGGACAGAGGATTAATCATTCTGATGAAGTCCAACCCCCATTGAACAAAGGGTTGATCCATTTGAATTGGATGCAACAAAAGAGCTGCCAACTTTTGCTTACCTGTGAAAAAGGCACATTCCTTGCATTTCCTTACCCAGAGATGGGCATCCTTGAATAAATCTGGCCAATAGTATCCGGCTCACATGATCTTGGTAACTGTTGTGCATGTGGAATAATGTCCTCCCAGCTAGGCCATTATGAAATTCTTCTAGTATCTTACTTACCTGTTCTGGTCCTACGCATCGAAGGAGAATGCCATTCAAATCTTTTCGAAAGAGAATGCTATCTACCAAAACATATGGGATAGATTGAAGACAGAAAGTTTGTCTTTGGTTTTTATTCATGTTTGCCAGGTATGCTCCTAAGAAGATGAAATTTTTCATTTTGGATAACCAATCAGCTTGATCAACATCCTCAGTAGTATTTAGGAGTGTCACGTCTTCATTACCTTTTGATTCCATGTCTGTAGCAAGTTAGTGACACAAACACTTACCTCTAATAAGTTTAGTGACTTTGATGTGCACGTCATACTCCATTACCTTTGTGATCCATCCAGCATGATTTTCATTCATTTCTTTGTTCAGGAAAAACTCCTTGACACCTAGATGTGACACAATCAGATGAATCTTATTGTTGGACAACATATGCTTGAATTTCTTCAAATCCTGAATAACTGCAAAGACTTGCTTTTCAATGAATGAGTATTTGAACTCGTAGTATTTGAGGGATTGACTGAAGAAAGCAATTGGTAGCTCCATCAGGTTGTTGTTTTTTTGGGTGAGGATCCCTGAAATGCTCTCTTGACCTGCAAAAGCATAAAGGATAAAATATTTGTCAAACCTAGTGTTCACCAGCATGGGAGCATGAGAAATGGTTGTTTTGATGGCTTCAAAGCTTTCTCATCCTTCCTTTTTCCATGAGAATGGCATGTTTTTCTTCAGCATGGTTGTCAGTGGTTTAGCCAATGTCACGAATTGAGGGATGAATCTTCGCACGAAATTTATGGTTCCCAGAAAACTCTGGAGGCCCTTCCTGTGACTAGGGAGAGATAAGGACATAATCAAATGAATCTTGGCTGGATCAATTGATAATCCTTCTGCTGAAACAACATGCCCCAACAATTTTCCCTCGTGCACTGTGAAAATACATTTCTTGGGGTTAAGTGAAACCCCAAATTCCCTACACCTTCAGAAAACTTTCCTTAGATGCGTGATGTGATCTTCTGCATGCTTATAGTATACAGTTATATCATCAAGCTAAACCAAAATAATATCATTGATTAGTCCCTTAAATGCCATGTCCATGGCTCTTTGGAAAGTAGCCCCGGCATTGGACAATCCGAATGGCATTTTATTGTAGGCATAGGTAACCCACTTGGTAGTGAAAACTATTTTGAATTGGTTGGATTCTTGGACTAGGATTTGATTGTAACCCAAATATCCATCGAGCAAAGAAAATATTTGAGCTCCTACCACCATTTTGTTGGTCTGAAAATCTGTCGCGTGGACAGATCTATGGATAGACGAGCCAACAGTGTGCAGGGCTTAGCCCCTCTTTGAGACAGCAAAGCGAAACTGGTTTATTGCTACTTCTACTAGCAGGAACCTATGCAAGTCTCACAGATTCTGCCTTCGGGGGTTGGGATCTCATCCCAGTAGAGTGTTCTAGGCTGCGAAGAGAAGGGAATAAAAGAAGGAGAAGAGAAAGAACAGATCCGAAGGGAGAAAAGAAATGAGTTCCAAAGCGGAAGGGTCAGAAGATCTATGCTTTGGGCTTGGTAGTAAACAGAACCAAACCTACTTGCATAAATAAACAAAGCAATACTGATAAACAAGTGACGGAAAAGTAGATATGAATTCAACAGAAAAGACACATGCAGATCTAACATAAGAAAGATCTAATGTATAACACAGCTATTGAGCACAAAGTCTGAATAATTGTATTAATTGTTTTTATCTGTTACAAGAAAGCTCAAAGTCTTTCTCTCCTCACCTCTATTTCTATCTGAAAAATGTTCACCTCCCTTGAATACAACAAGTATTCTAGTATTTATAGAAAGTGAGGGAGAGAGAAGGCAAAATGGAGCCAACCACTTATTCACAAGATATTTACAAAATATCCAAAAGTCATGTTGACTTTTACAACTTGGATGGATGACATCATCCCATGATGCAACATGGATGATGTCATCGTTTGTGCCAACACACTTCAGATATTTCGAAGAGAAAGTCGGAGAATAGAGAGGAGAAGAAGAAGAAGAAGAAGAAGAAGCTATTCATCATCATCATCCTGTGGCCTAAAAGGGGTCGCCTGTTTCTGAGGCTGATCAGGAGATGAGATGTGGAACTGAGCGCGGTATTCCAAGAACTTGCTGATCATTGGCGCAAATTGATCCTGTGATGGATCCTTGTGCCTTTCACTAATTGCTTCGCAAGTTTCCCGCTCATCAATGAGCTTTTCGGGGACCCTGGAATAGTCTTTACCCGCCTCGATTAGGGACCCGATGAAGTCTCTACAGGCCAGTAGGTTGTTGATGGATTCGATGTCGAAAGTGACTTCTGGCCCTGTCCCTTGAGAAGCTAGCTCCTTGAAAATTCGGATAGTATCGTCAGCTGATCTCAAGGTGAGGGAAGGAGTGAGCAACCCTGGAGTCATAGATAGAACAATCTTCTCCATTTGATGCATCGCATCCAGGGCCTCTTCCTTCACCTTGTCTATCTTCTCTAACACAAATTCGAGCTGATCTATCCGATAGTCCAGAGTGGACATGATCTTGTTGAGGGTCCTTGGATGACCGAATACTCCAAACTTGACCAAATCTTCGACTGAACAGTCGAACATTTGTTGGAAGGCCTCGTGTTGGAGTCTGGCATTTTCAAGCTCTTCTGATACTGGACTTGCTAATGTTTGGAGTTCCTTATTCGCCTTCTCGATGTTCAGGTATAAACTAATATACTCGGCGATCACCTTTTCACTATCCTTAAGGATTTGGCTCCTCCAAGCAGAAACAGCCATACCTTGCTCGCCGATCTTTGAGTATTCATTGATCTTCTCCTGACTGAGCAGCTCAGGAGTCTCGGCGGCAGTTGTGGGAGGTGCACTTCCCATCTTCTGTAGGGCTTGAAGCAGGTATTTATTCTGCTCCTTCAGTAGCCTCTTTTCTTCCTTTGTTTCCTGAAGCTTTTCGCAGAGTGCATCAACTGCGGAAAGAGCTTCCCCCTGGAGACTTTCAGAGGATGTCCCCATTGTGACTTGGGTCACTGTGAAATCTGTCGGAGACAGATCTTCTTTTTCTTTGGTGAGATCGGGGTAGGCAATTTCCATAACTCTCTCACCTGCAGCGCTCTTGGAGAAGCGTGTAACCGGCTTGTGCTTCTTTGCTCCTTTAGCCGGAATGACTGAAAAGTCCATCGGAGCGATGGGGACTTTCCTCTTTGGTTGGCTCAGCTGCTGAGAGATCCAAGCTGGTCCCATTGAACAAGGACCAGAGACAGAGGGGGAAGCAGCAACGGTAGAAGAGGGGAAGAACGTGGAGACACGCGGCGGCGGCATTGAAAGAATAGCCGAAGACATGCCCACGGGAGGAAGGGAAACCGCAGCTGTAGAAGACATGGGAAGGGAAGGGAGCCCGGAAATGAGGGAAGAAATGGAGGAAGACAAATCAGCGAGAGAGGAGAAGATGGACGAAGAGGCAGGGGAGAGGGTAGAAGAAGGGGGAGAAGACACAACCAAAGGAGTGGTTGCCGACATCTGAGGAAGGGGAGGAAGAGAAGAAGAAGGGATAGAAGGGACCTCTGTAGTTGTAGCGATGCCGACATCCTGGGTGGATGGGCGTATAGGACTATCCTCTGCCAATTCCTTCTCTGGTGAATCCAGGGTTATTACTTGTTCAGGCTCTGAAGGAAGAGGACTTTCAGGGGCTTCTTCCTGAATGGTGCTAGGCTCACCTTCCGCAGCTTTGCCTTTTAGCTGCTTCTTTGACCTTGGAGGTGCATTACCCAAAGGAGAAGTTGTAAAATCTACACCGAGGTAGATTAACCCATTCATGCGGCACCAATGCTCTGTTCTCCGCATAGTCTCCTTGACCCTCTCCTCGATTGTCTGAGGAGCTTTGCTTCTGTCAATGTCCGGGAAGGGCCAATCATCCCCTTCTGTGTCATTATATACTTTGTCTACTTCGTCTTCCGTGGTTTGGAAGCCTTTTGGGACAATGGCCACTCCGTAATGGATGATTTCCGTTAATGCTAAGCGAGATTGATCCTTTCTTCTGAGTTCTACCTCATGGAGAACGTCAATGTAGATATCCTCAATCTGAGGGACATGAATCGGATCAAGCTTAGCCCTAGGTAGACAGCCCCTAGGGTCGAATGTAGGCCTTGCTGGGAAATCATGCTTTAGGTTGAGCAATTCTAGCTCAGCAAACATCTCCTTCGCCTTGTGATAGCTGGAGCATGTGTAACGGCCTACTGTGAGGGGGAAGGGAGTTCCGCCCTTCTTTCTCTTGAGGCACTTTTCATGGTATGTGACGAGCTGTCTTGATAGTTCCA
The DNA here is from genome assembly GCA_019776745.2 of Taxus chinensis. Lineage (NCBI taxonomy): Eukaryota > Viridiplantae > Streptophyta > Pinopsida > Cupressales > Taxaceae > Taxus > Taxus chinensis. The sequence continues at coordinate 949,972,534 of CM034148.1, read as the reverse complement.
ATAAAATCAGCTTTGGTCCAGCATACCTTGGCAACCTTGTTGGTTCGCCCAAAAAGTTGACCGCCCTCAGATAGGTGAACGTGGGAAACTGGGTGAACAAGGCCCCCCACTTCTCTGTGACTGCCACTATGTTTTTGGTTGTCCGGCCATGAGTCAAATTTGGTCGCAACATGCACATGATGTGATAGAAGAAAACATCATTGATCTTAGCGAAGTGTTGGATGCTGTTCTCCAGCTTCAGCTCTTGATAGTATTCATATATTTTGGCCTGAGGCCAAGTTCCGCTTCGGTGCAGCCCTGGATAATCCCTTTCAGATGCAGCAGCATACACTACGTAGGAGTTCATGTGGAACACTCCTGTTGTAGCGAACTGTTGCAGTTGTTCGGATATGGTGCTGCTTATTATCTCCCCCCAGCAGAAACGCTGATCGGGCAGATTCTTATTCATTGTTTCCAGGTACCGCAGCATCCACTTATGGAAGTAGTGAGCATCTGAAAGACCGAAGACCCTGCTCAGGAAGGTGATTATATCACTGAGTTCCTCTGAGAAATCACTCCGGTGGATAGTTTGAGGCCACCGGGTCACTACCTTCTTATTCTTGAGGTAGACCTCATTCATCAATTGCATGCACTTGTCTTCGTTGTCCTCCCAAGCCTTGAGGCATTCTTGCTGGCTAATAGCCACATAGTTTCGGTGGTGAGGGATTCCAAGCATCAACTCAAAGCGACGGGCAGTAAGGTTTATAACTACCTCGCCTTTGCTGTTCTCGACACATCTCGTGTCTTTGTTGAAGGATTGTGCAACAATCATCATGAACTCGTTATTCACAGCGCTGACAGGGATTCCTCCGGCAAAGTGCAGGGCGCTGCCTATCAATTTATCCATCCATGGACTCCTTGTCACTTTCTGAGTCCTTACCCAGAATTCCTCTATGTCAATGTGGCCCAGTTTAGAATCCCTGACATCCATATTACACTCTGCCTGTGATTCGGGCATTCTGACCCTCTGATATTTGTATTTCATTTCTTCTTCTGTTAGCTTTGCCTTTCCTCTTGGTTTGATGGGTCTCTTGCTAGACGTAGACATGTGTTCTTCAAGGCTTATCTGATGATCTGCACGTAGAAGGAGCGAAACCCAATCCAAGAAGCTTGAATTAGTCATTTGATCTTCCATTGGAATACTAGCAGAAGAAAGAGTTAGAACTTTTAAGGTTCGGGACGCAGGGCGCATGAAAAATGTATATAACAGGCTGAATAGTCAAGGCACACAGGAAAAGGGTGCAACAGAGGTTAAGTTGGCGCCAAAGGCGCATGGAGCATGGATGAAGCAGACTGCATTATATAGAAGGGCGCACAGGAAATGCATGTTACATTGAGGTTTGGTGCGCCCTTTGGCGCATGGGTAGATTGTGCAACATGGAAAAAAGGCGCGCCAAAGGTATATGGCGCGGCGCATGGAGGGTCTACACAACATCATGTACTTGCAACGGAAGGTGCGCCCGCGCCTTGGAGGTTTTACACTTGCGCAAATAACTCTTTTGTTGCATGGAAGCTGGGCGCGCCCTTTAGCGCATAAAAGAGGGATGCAGCAGGGGTAAAAGATGCGCCAAAGGGATATAAGGAGGCGCGGGTTTTGAGCGTGTTACAGGCCGAAAGGGTGTGCCTAGGGGCGCATGATTTTTAACTGCAACATGCTGGGTAGACGCGCCGAGGGGCGCGACTGTCTAAGGTGCAACATGACGCGGCAACGCGCCATGGGGAATACTTGAAATACTTAAGCATTTTCACATTTCAACCTCCACTTCGAAAGGACGCTTGGCATCACTTAGTTTGATAAAATAGGATCAGACCAAGCCAAAATAAAACCATCCCTCCCTTTTCGTTCAAATCCAGAAAGAGGAAGGGAGAGGAGAAAGAAAGCACAGACCAGGCAGGAGGAAGAAAACAAAAAGTTCAAGGATGGAAACAAGCCAGGCACAAATACAACTGATGGAAACCAGCAAGCAAGCACACACCAAGAACTAAATGAAAAGAGGATGAACCTCTTACCTTAAATATAGCCAAAATCCTTGAGCGGGTCCACAACTTGATGAAAATGACAGAGCAGGGGCTGACAAATCCAGAGCGATCACGTGCCTTGACAAAATGCAATGAAAATGACACGGCGCGCACGGGTATATATAGAAAATTTTGTCATTAATGCGCCACCAACTTTTGAAATGGCACATGGAAACAGCTGTCGACAGGGGAAAGCATGCGCCCTTTGGCGCATGGAAGGAAATGACGACAGAAGAATGAGCGCGCCTTTGGCGCATCAAATGAGTTGTCGACACGAAGCTATGTGCGCCCTTTGGCGCACCAAAACTTGATGTAACAAAGATATTACGTGCGCCCTTTGGCACACCAAAAACTTACTCAACATTCTTTGGCGCACCGAAAGACGTGCTAACATGGAAAACCATGCGCCAAAGGCTTTTAAGGAGGCGCATCAAAAATTGATGTTGCAAGGCAAAACCATGCGCCCAGCCAAAAAAAAGGCTCAAAAAGACTAAGTTCAAAAACTGAATTTCCCGGGAAGGGATTTTACAATATTTTGAACGCGAAGGATCCCTAACGAGGGATCGAAACAAAATTTTCGGTAAGGTTATCGGTAAAATTGCCCTTGTCAATTTTACAGGATAACACATTTGAAGGATCTTCTCCATTGATGGAAGAGGATAATGGTCTTTTAATGACGCACGATTCAAATCCCTGAAATCTACGCATAACCGGATCTCTCCATTCTTCTTCCTCACGGGCACCAAATTGGCTACCCATGAGGAGTGCTTGATGGGAAAAATTATACAGGCCTCAATGAGCTTGGTTAGCTCCTTTCTCATTAGTGGCTCAATTTTGGAATTAATTGGTCTTTTTTTCTAATGAACTGGCTTAGCATTAGGATCTAGTTTGATGGTATGTTGTGCTAGACCTGGATCAAAACCATGCAGATCTTTATGGCTCCATGCAAATATGTCATGATACTCTTGAAAAAGTTTGATGAAAGCTTCTTTCTCCTCAGAAGTACACATTTTTCCGATCTTGAGAAACTTTGCATTTGATACTTCGACTTCCTCAAAATATTCTTCTTTGACCACCATGTTAGGGCTTTGTCTTTTGGCTTGGTCATCTGAATTGAAAATGGATTCCAAAGTGACTAAACCTTTTGGTAACTTGTTGCTTTTTAATTGGATAATTTTCTCACCATATGACTCCTACAACTTATCTTGATTCTTTACAGCAAACTCCACCTCTTCTTGTAGGAAGAGGACAATTTGTTTGTCACTATCGAACACTTGCCAACTACTCACATTATTAGGGAATGTCGATCGAACCACCATTTTAAAAAAATTCTGCCCTTCTTTTATGATATCAACTGGTATGTTGTATTGCAAACCAATTGTAACAATTCTATCCACATCGTGATTTTGATCTCTAGGAATTGTATGGATCCCAAAAGCTTCAAAATCTTCAATCAGGTTCTAGACTCGGTTCTTATATGATCTTAAAAGATCATTTTTGGATGCACTACGTGCCAAAACTTGATGAACAACTAACTCACTATCTCCAAAAATAGTCAGGGCCTTGATTCCCTTCCTTTGGGCTAGCTGGATTCCTTACACAAGAGCCTTGTATTCAGCAACATTGTTAGTGCAACTGAACTGCAACCAGAAATATGAGAAGTACTTATCTCCCTCTGGAGAAATTAACATAACACCAGCACCAGATCCATTCTTAATTCTTGAGCCATCAAAGAACAATTGCCACATTCCTTAAGAATCACTTGGTGTTTTGACAAGTTGTGGTATGATCGTATCTTCTTCATGGATACAGTAAGTACCTAATCATGTTTCTTGCAAGACCAGCAAACCAGCTTCTTCTTCTAGCAATACATCAGCATAGGGATCGTACTGATGATCTCTACTTACTTCATCTAGAAAAGTATCAGGGACTTCTTCAACAAGGCTGGTTGGTTCATGATCGACATCTTCCTCTTCGGGATCGCTGATGTTGTAATTTCCATTTATGGGACTAGTAGTGTAGGGTTCTACATGATTATGGCTGATTGGTTCTACCCTTATAGTTACTTTGGTTTCATATCGAGTCCTGAGAATCATATGCGACCAATCGGCTAATAGGTAATCGCCCATCTTGGTAGTGAAATCCCATGATAGGCAGATGGCAAAGAGGGGAGGGAGATCAATGACCCATATGTCTTGGGTGAATGAAAAACTTGGGCATGCATGAATGGTAAGTTGAAGTCCTTTGATAGCCCCAATAGTCTTAACAGTTGTGCCATCCAGCTGAACAACCCCTCTTGCAACTAGCACATATTGTATGCCTAGTACATCTGAAATTTGTTTAGGCATGATAGAGCTACTGGCACCATAATCGATCATGTAATTATGTACCATGTGGTCACCAATGATTAGGGAAATGTAGAATGGCGGTGATTTGTTTACCATAGGAATGATTTTCCCTTCTGGTCGACACAAAACTTGTAGCAGTTGTCACTCCATGTCCTGGTGATCCGCTGGGTTGTACCAAAATTGTTCAGAGCTTCTCGTAACAGGTTTCTTTGAGAAGGGATCAAGAGTGCGTCCCACATGGTAACGCTCACATTGGTTTTCTTCATTTGTTCTACTATGTTTAAGGGAATCACTCCTACTTTTATGAAACTTTTTTGGGGCATTGGGGTCCTCCTTTAGAAAAAATGTTTGTTGGGTACCATGATGCCTGGAGAACCATCTTTCCCTGCGGCGTGGCTAGCGGGTGTTTCTGATTATTTCTTTCCCTCATTTTTATCAACCACCATTTGTAACATCAGGAGGTTTAGGCTCCATTTCTCTCTTCTTGGAATGATTGTTTTCTACCATTGATGAAGAATTTGTATTCAATCCACAAAAATCTTATGCTTTCCAGTTTTTCAAAGCGGATTCTTCAGGTGCCTGCGGTTGATCTGTTACTTCTTACGTAGATGAATTGTTTGTTAACTCTGAAGGGGAAGATACACTTTGAACCATAAGGTCCTGGCTAAGAACCCCATTGGGAAATATATTTTTATTGTGGGGTTGAGAGCAAGGATAGCACCATTCATAGTCTTGAAATAGATTATTCTGAATAGGTACTATAACTCTAGATGAGCTAGCAGCAAGAGGGTTCCGAAAGTTCAAGGGCCTAACATTTGCAACTTGACTTGTAGTTTGATTTTGAGGTTGATTGTTTCCTTGAAAAGGAGGATGGTTAGCCTGATACTGCTGATACGGATGATTGTATTGAAAATGTTGCCTTTTGAGTGCAACGAGCTCATTTCCAAAATTTTGTAGTAGCGACTTGACTTCAAATAGGTCATTTGAAGAGGCAGGGGAAGATTGAGATGGTTTCTTGGAGTCTATTGAAATAGGAGCAATGATAGGATGATGATTCATAAGATCTAGAGAAAAGGGCATTGGTGGTCATGGAGCTATCTTTCCAGCCTGAATCAAAGAATTCTCTACACTTATGGTAACTTCGTAAGCAATCAGGAAGTGTAGTGCCTCCCATGGACTAGATCATAATTGCTACATCACTATTTAAGGCTCACAAATAATACAAGAATGCATTATGTGCAGAAGGCTTTATAAGCACCGCAATCCTATTCCAAGTCCTGTGGAATCGGAAGTTGAAATCACTCATGTATTCTTGGGAAGCTCTCTTCATAGTAGTGAGTTGTTCCAAAAGTGATAGGTGGTCACTTTTGTCTTCAAACTGTTTACATAGCTTTTCTCCCAACTCATCCCAAGTGGTTATAGTGCCAACACCTAACCCATAAAACCATTGAAGTGATTTTCCCTTGAAATAGGTAGCAAGAAGTCTAACTGCAACGTTGTCTTCTATGATATTATGTACTGCGCAGATGTTGGCTACACCAAAGATATGCTCCACTGGAGTAACATGAGTTTCCCCCATATAGAAGGGTAAACCTTTTGAGTGCCGCAATAGGTATCAGGTCACGTTGAGCCAACATAACAGGAATGCTTGCATTAAAAGGGGGAAAAACTTGGTTCCTTGCCATAGTAACAAAAGGTTGATTGTTCCTGGGTGGAGGAAACCTTCCGTAAGGAGGAGTCAAATGACCCCTACTAGGTAAATCTACAACTGGGGATGTGGAAATTCCTCTTCTTCTTCTCTTTGGAGGAGACAAGGAAAGTTTGATATACTAATAATTTCCTTTCTTTGAAGGAGCTCTTGTCTGAATTCTTCGCATAAGTTACCGCACTGAGATTTTGGAATCTAGAGATATAGAGTCGCCAGGTACTTTGACTTGTGCAAGTGAGAAGAGAAGTAACAACTCTGTCCCAAAGGGCATGCCAAAAATTGTTGTCACCAAATCACTGCACCCTCCGAATGACTAGGATGTGAATAGGACATTTGGTATGATTGGGACACATGGGATCACTTCTCAAGCTATGGGACTTGGGCTCAAAGTGAACCTTCGAAGAAGGCCGGCTTCCTCTTCCTAAACTAAGTGTTGTACTACTCCTAGTGTAACAAAAATGATTATCTAATCCTATGCTAACATCTTCATGGGGTTTTAGGGAAATAGATTTACAGAAATGAAATTATACTAGGGATGGTGATGCACCAAATAAAGGGGGTTTCCAGACTCAGGAAGGGTTAATTTTAAGAGGGTGTGTGCACCACAGGTCAACCTCACCTACTATTACTTAGAGAGGGTACAGGATACCACAAACTAAGAGACATGTGTTCCCTTTGTTAAAATTTATCAGACCAAGAAATATACCAATTTCCCAATGAATAAGGATGAAGTTAAGAAGGGTGAACAGACACCACAACACAACTGCATGCAATACTCCACCACTCAATAAGCACAGAACTCCAAGAACCTACAATAGAAACTTAAACTTTCACAATGTACCTATAAGTATGAGAAAGGCACAAAGAAACACAAAAGGATGAAAGGACCAAGTTTAGTCACAAAAACACACACTTTTATTGCTTCAATAACATGCACAATGCATCATACGTTCAGAAGAGCCAATAGTTGCCACTACAGTCTTGAAGAGGAAGCTTGAAAGTTCTCCTCAACACACAAGAACAACTTACAAAAGAGAGAGGAATCTTGAAAAGTATACACTCACCTGAGATATCTAACTTTCCAACTTGTCTAAACTGTTGGAACCCTTTGAAATGAGCTTCCAACTTACATTTATAGAATAATATGTGAGAAAGAAGAGGAAAGGTCATAATTACATTCCTAAATTGAAGGCCCGTGATGTATTTATTACAGTTAGTCGAACCACCTAAGAAGGTTCCATCATGGGTCATTAATTGCCTGATTGACCTAGTCTTCTCAATTAATTAAAATAATATTTAAATAATAATAATAAATATTATTGTTAAGATATTTTAGTTAAAATATTAAATTAATTAACATAATGTCAAGACCCCCTTATTGACCCGTTTGAATTGAAGAGGAGGGGGGTCCATGTGGATAGAGTTTGCACATAGCCCAACTCAATGAGTTTCAAATCCTCTAACTCAGTTTTGCACTCAATTTTGAACCCCACACCAACTCTTTCCTTGCCTTGGCAATCAAGCTCTTTTGCATTGAGTCCTTCGAACAGTGAGCTATCAAACTTGATTCTTATCATTTTCCTTGGTTTAACTCGAGGCCATTTATGCATTCCACATTTCCTTTCATGAAACATATGTGAGCTTCCCCATGAAATCACCGAGCTCCATTGCTTAGTTTTATCCTTTCCGAGTTCCATTTTCCCATGAGCTTGCTTCATTCTCTACATGCTCATCCTCTATAAGCTTGACCGAAGCCAATTTACCCCACCATCATGGCTTTTTGAACACCTTGTGAGATAATCAAAATGAACTCAATTCTCCACAACTCGTCTTTCACCAGCTCTTCTCGTTGCTCATGCATAGGGTTCCTTGACTAAGTTGTATATCTTCCTCATTAAGCCAAAATGCATGTAGATCCTGTGAACCTAGCCTAACATAAGTTAAGACTCACCTCACGAATGCCATTGCTACAGTCTTGCTTCAAACTCCAAATCAAGCCATTCTAAATTACCAAGCCACCTACATACATCGTGAACATGAAGCTTTAAGCTCGAAATTGAAAACCCCTACAAATACATTAAACTTCGACACCCATGAGCTTAGTCTTTATCTCGACTTGGTACCAACGTTTCCACAATATAAAAAATTTGAATCTAAATCATACTTCGTGGCTTTGTTCTATAATACATTGGTGACCCATAGAGGTTAAACAATTCGATGATTTTAAATTATTTCACTCTTACATGTTGCACTATTTAGAAATGATTTTCGAGCTATGAAAATTGTTAGGTATCATGTCACGTGACCCTGTCAACACTCAATCGATTGATTTCTCTGTGATATCTCTAGCTTGACAGATAGAGTTATTTCTTCTTATTTTGGACCACATATTCACATGCATTCCACGTTCAAACTCCATGAAACAACACCATGAGCTCCCTGAATTGTCATTCACACTTTCCTCAGCCAATTATTTCCAACTCAGCGAGCTCTACACGAAATCTACTAAGTTTTCCTAGCATCAATATCACCGCCAAGTTTTTCCCCACGAGCTATTCAACTGACTCAGCCTGGCTTTATTTTGCATGTCGACCCGAGCACCTGGTTGGCTAACCTCAGACTCTCACATGTTTATGTACCGAGCTCATATTTACCATCTTGCACATCTGAGTTCCTTACTGCCTCGGCAACAATGGGTCTATGCTCATTGGTTATAAACTCAAGTAATAGCTCATGTGTTGATCTCTTCTTTCATTTGGTCGATCTCTCAAGCTATTCTATGTTTTGTATCTGCGGGAAATATTAAGACTTGTTCGATCATGTTCAAATTTTCACGCCTCTTCCTCAATGTTGACTCCTACGATCACCCTGAGAAATTCATGTGGTATTTCAAGGGCTTCCCTTTGAATACAAGCTTAATTCCTTTATATCATGTTGAGCTCCAAAACTCAACACGTCTTTTTGGATTGTTGTTTGATCATGCATGATATCATTCGATGCATACCTTGCAAACATTTTTTTCTCAAAGATTTTACATGACCCATTCGAGCTTCAAGCTTCTGCAAACATGGATATTGCAGGATAGAGTCCATCTAAGTGATCCCTTGAACTCATGGCTATGAATATATCATTTTATCTGTCAGAGCTGAGTTCAGCCATATCCTGTTTAACCATGTCATCTTATCATATCTACAACATGTCTCTAAGAACCGCTATGCCATAAGTGATTTCACTCAAGATATCAGTAAACTTGACTATCAATTCCTTTGGGTCTAACTAGGATTAATATTTTAACTGAACTTCAGTTTGAGCTATAATCTTGATCTCTCAGTGAGCTCAAATGTTTCAACGCTGAGCTATTTCCTTTCTCCCAAGAAACATGCTCGACATTCCGAGTGACTCGTTGAAGATGCTCATATAATTGCAAAGCAAATTATGCTTCATGAATATTCTTATATGAAACAGATCCACCTCTATGAGATTCACTTCCATGAGTTACATCGTAAAAAAAGTAAGGTCTCAATAGAGAATCTTTGTAATAAATTTCATCAGGTCTCCTGGTAACACTCTCATTATCACTTAATCGATTTTGATAAAAATATCTTGAAGGAAAATCCCGAATTTGGGGATGCATTAGATACTGAACAGATAACAACATAGTTGGACAACCTACTTGTTGGAAGTGCTCAAAGAGGCTTCTACTATACTAAAACATTCCTACTGTCTGATGCGTGGGAGCTATCACCTATCCCTTCCATATGTGCCAATTTGATCATGCCAAAACACCGTCGAGTTCAAATTGATTGGCCTTTCTTTCCTCGCATCCTTTGATCTCCATGCACTGGTTAATGTCGAATCATGCCTTAACTCTGTCTTGATTCCCATTTGACAAACACTTGTTATTCATTTTACTGATATCCTTTCAATGTTTGGTGTTCCTCACTTTGCGATGCATTCAAGGTCCATGTGCCGCTCCACTCGGCATTTGACTCATTCTTCCAACTTGGCATCATTCCTTATTCACCTGTTTATATGGCGATTCACTCGCCATAACCTCGGTCATCAAATTCCTCCAATTTTTTCCAACGTGCTCTAATCCTCCCATTTACACAGCCCGTGTGGAAGTTTCATGTTGGTTTTCCATCCCAATATTTCCAATTTACCATGCTTGCTTGAATCTCCCCTACGTAGAGTTAACAACATGGCCTGCCATTCAAGAAAACCCACTTGGAAATCATAATGGGATTTTCCCATGCATGGAAATATCATATCGGCTTGGCATGACACTATCTCCTTTATCGAGCTGATTTCTCAATGCCCATGTATGAGTTACCTTAAAACAATGCTCTAGCAATGACTTGGCAGTCTTCCTAACTCTAAGCTAACAATGGAGTCTGTGGAGACTGTAAACAATCTGATAACCAACACTGTGAGGAAGATAAAGGGAGCTTTGAGCATAGAACTGAAATTCTCCTAGGAAAGTGCCGTGAGGAAGTAATTGGCTATACGCAGCAGCTACAGGGTAGAGAAGTAAACTTATCTTAGAAAATCAGTGGCCTCCAGAGAGAGTTAATTGCGACAGCTGTTGCAAGGTGATCCCATAGAACCATTGGTGTTGATTCCTGATGTTCTTATTGCATGTGACCACAGTCGTGATTAGTTGTTGCAAAAATCTTGCAATTGTAGTATAAGAATGAGATAAAGTTTTAGTTGAGTTGTCTTGCCTTTACATTTTGGAAAGTCACTTCCATGGAAGAAGCTCGATCAAATCTTGAGGCAAGTTTTGCAAATGAGGCTGAGATTTTTTTTCACTACTATTCCTAGTAGTGGCCAGAAGTTATTCCAGCGCCTGGCCCATGGGTTTGATATGGTGGTTTTAGATGAAGCTACAAGCTAGTGAAGTAGGTGTGTTAGCTCCACTTTCATCTCGTTTCTCACATTTTATCCAACTCTATGCATGGTGGTTTATTATTCCAATCCTGAGCTCCATTGGTCTCATTGCGAGCAACATCATATTTACATCTTTACATTTGACACCGAGCTCCCTAAACCAACTCGACGCACAACCCTTAGAAAAATCATCACAACATGTTAGTCAACTTGCCGAGCAGCTTGGTGAGTCATTTGGGTTCAAAAACCCTATTAGATATTTTCACATTTGTCTCCATAAAATTTTGAATATAATTGAGTGTTCTTTAACCATGAAGATCATGAAATGACAAAAATACACCTTTAAATGTGATTAGTTAATTTTGACCACCTATGTCGTCGTTAGCTAGAAGTGGGTCCATTACAGACAATGCTTCATATCACGTGACACTGTGAATGTTCCTAAAACACAGAATTTTGGTTTGCAGGCCTCCAAGTTCTTCTGTGAATCCCTCTTTGGTTCAAATGTATAATAGGACCCTGTTGTCCAATTTTGCCATGTGTGCAAAACTAGATAACACACATTAGGTAGCCCACTGACGTATATTGTTTAACTCTCTTTTTTGGTCTTGTTTTGTATTTCAGGTAGTTCCTCCTAGCCAAAAGGAAGCTCTCATAATCAGCATTAGATCAAGAGGTCAGAATGGGAGCATGACCTTTAAACTAACCATCACAATAAGTATTCTTCCTTTGCCCATCACCTTATATGTTTCGTCAAATCCATAAAGAAAGTGGTGAAACACTTACAAATAAGCATAAAATCTAGCATATTAGTGGTATTCTCAAACTTGAGGTTATATTTCAGTTTGGAAAGAAAATTCTTTAGTTTTTATACTAAGAAAACAATCTCTGATTCAATCTTCTCACAATCTTATTATTTATCTTTTAGTTAGATTTTCACATCCTCATTCATCTTTTTCATCTCCTCAAGTTGAATTTTCATGCTAATTATGATCTTTTCATATTCTTCAAGATCTTGTGACATTTTAAATTTTGAGGCACCATACTCTTCTTCAAATTTATGAAACTTATGTTTTTGTTTTAGATTCTTCTTCTTGTTTATATTGATCTCATCTAGGGCACAAAACAATCTCTTCTTCAAGATTCACTTCACCTTCAACTTCAACATCTTCTTCATCTTCTAAAGCCATTTCATCTTTTCTTTCTTGTATTTCTATTTCCATGAACAATTATTCTTTTTTTATCAATGATATAGTTATTTTCATTACTTTCTTCATATGACCTACTTTATTCTTTGGTATAGAGGTTTTTTCTTGTGCTTATAAGATTTCTTCCCTTTCTCAGATTTTTCCTACTTATAGCTCTTCTTATTTCAATAAAATTTCTTATCTTTCTTCGTGTTGTGATTTTGTTCATTATCACTATTCTCGTTATATTTATATGGACATTTAGTATCATAATGCCTTACTTTACTACAATTAAAAAATTTAAAGGGTAGCTTACCTTTGTATTTTCCATACCCTTTCTTCAACTTCTGGACAAAATGATCTTCTTCCTTGTTTGACTCATTGTTGGAGCTATTAGATTTTATGGATCTCTGATGAAAAATGAATGCACGAGAAATTTCAGAAATTGAAATAACTAACAATAAGATGTAATATGATCAAAAATAACAATTCAAGTACATATATGTGGTGAATGTGCAACATCCTCCTATATCATGGGTAATATCTCTCACTAACTGATACTAGAAATAGAGTTAACTTCACACAACTAGTAAGTTAACTCAACCTAACTGGTACACCTAAGCAAGCATATCCCATGAGTGTAGGAAAGCTCTAAGTAAATAAACAATTACAAGGAAAAAATATATCTTATGCTAACACCCCCCATAAGCACAGCTTAGGTGGGAAGTGAAAAATGAAAGTGGGTCCCAACAACAACCTCATGAGGTACCCATATATAATACAAATCTCTCATAAACTGGAGAAAAGGATTAAAACCCAGTGGGAAAAAAATTCCCCCCCAAAAGAGAGAAACGAAGAAGTGAAGAAGGCTAGAATCACCCCTTAAGATGATGAAGTTACTGATATGGATAGAAGAATTAGGTCATAGTAGAAAGGCCATGTTAGGTACCCAAGTACATAAAAATATGAAATGGGAAGAAATAAGACAACCCGATAAGAATCCAAAATTTGATGAGGCACTGATAAACAATCTCCAATAAGTATAACTTGCTCAAAAGATCACCCTCTAATAAGCATAACTACATGAAAAAATATGTCCAATATTATTTTAAAAAGCATCGGTTGACCAAGTGGGCACACAAAAATAGAGGAAAAAGATGACACTATAAAGGAATGGATAAGTAGTGTGAACATGTCATGCTTTGATACCATATCAGAGAAGTGCTACAAATCTACGGGTTTGAAGAATTCACATGTGAATGATGTGATACATGAATTGTTCCAAGATAAGCATACAAGACTAAAAATTATGAAAATACAAGAGAGATAATTGCAATAACATAGAAATAGCTTCAACTCAATACCAACCTTACTCTGATACCATATTAGATTTTTTGGATCTCTGATGAAAAATGAAGGCATCATTAATTGCATAAATCAAAATAACTAACAATAAGATGCAATATGATCAAAAAATCACAGGGCAAGAATGGATCCAAATCAACTTGCTCCATATTCTATAAATGCTCCATATATTCCATATTCCATAGGATAGACTGATGCAAGTCAAGTACATATAGGTGGTGAGTGTGCAACCTCCTCCTAGATCAGTGGGGAATAACTCTCACTAACTGATACTAGAAGTAGAGTTTACTCCACATAACTAGTAAGCTAACTCAACACAACTTGTAAGATAACTCAACCTAATTGGTACACCTACGTAAGCATATCCCATGAGTGTCTGCAATCTCCAAGTAAATAAAAAAAATACAAAGAAAAATATCTCCTACAATAATAAGAGCAATCATGTTGTTCAGGATTTTTTTTCTCAACTTATTTGATGCTTTGAAGGCTGCCTCCCTCATGCTTAGATGATTTATATTTTTTAGTTCTCATCTCATACACTATGAGAATCCCATGTAAACTCATCCATTATTAGAGGGCTTAATTCCTTCATTTCTTCAATAGTAGGCCCTATGGTGTCAAACATCAAAGGAAGAGATATTATCATTTTTTGCACAATAATATCATATTTGATTTCTCTTAAGACCTCTAATATTTTTGATAGTTACATCTACACGAAGAAGATAGGCTAAAATATTTTCCTCATCCTTCATCTTCAAACCCACAAATTGACTTCTATGTGTTTGGAGTTTTTCTTTCTTTACTTTTTCATCTCCTTTATAGATGTTTTTGCGATTATTCCAAATTTACTTTATTGAAACGCAATGCATCACTTTAAAATATTTTGATTCAAACAAAGCACATAATATTACATTCATATCCTTTGCATTTCTCTCACTTTCCTTCTTTCCATCTTAATCTCTTGGAGGAGTTGTTGGAGCTACACATCCATTTACAATTGATTGCCAAATATAAAACCCAAGGACCATTAGATAGGTGTCCATCCTTATACTCCAAAAAAACATAATTAGTTCCATTAAACAATAGATCTCTATTTGAGGAGAAACCTTCTTGACATACAATGTGTGCTTTTGAGATCTACCTTCTAGTTGTTAAACTATTTTTTGAAGGAACATGTTATGATACTAATTGAAGATAACACACTAATACTAAGAGGGGGTGGGTCAATATTATTCAAACATTTACTTATTTAAAAAATTTAATTCTCACAACAATAGCAGTCACACAAGATATAAGAATTGCAACCACACCATCTATGTAGAAGCCCTTTTAGGAGAAAACCACATAGAAATACTATCCAAATCCAAACACAAAAGTAAATTTTTTACAAATATTTATAGGCACCAACCTACTAGAGACACAAATCCCTAATTCTAAGCACCAAATTATCCAAATTATTAGCACCAACTCACTAGAGACACCAATCTCTAATTTCAAACACAAAATCAGCAAATTTGTGAGCAGTTTCTCACTGGAGACACCAATCCTCAAATACACTTCATCTCTTTCAGAACTTTTCTTTTAATGTTGTATCTTTTTCTGCTCCTGAGGTTTAATTTCACCACTCACTCCAACTATTCACAATTCTCTCCTCTTTCTTCACACACCCACACTTCTCGCACTTTTCTAGCTCATATTCACTCATGTTTTTTTCTCTTCCTTACTCTTCATCAATTATCCATTTCAATATGTTTGATTTTTTTATTTCTTCCTCTTCAACAATTCACTATTACTTCATACTCATAAATCTGCTTGAGACTTAAAAATATGTCTTATTTACTCATTCCTCTCCTCCTCTCATTAGTTCACTGTTTTTTCTATCCAAGCACACTCACTTAATTTCAATTATATCTTCTTTTATACATATATATCTTCTTTGGTTCCAAGTATGGGTCATCCTATAAGTTAAAGGTCAATACCAAAACAAAATAGGGTCACCAAAATAGGATATATTTTTCCATAGTTTGAATTGAAACGTGAAATAAGGGGATTTAAATGATAATTCAAAGATTGAGAATGAGTTGGCTTAATACAGTTAGCTCCATACCAAACAAACTTCAAACTCTAGATCAATTCATGTATCTAGCTCTGGACCATTTATACTCCAAGATCTAGAAAAACAACATTATAAGCGAGTTTTGTAGTCTATTTTTGTATTTTTCTTTGTTTTGTGGCATTCTTGGACCTCCATGTCCCATCTTTCACCTTTGTGGTCTATTTATGTCTTTCTCTTTGTTCTGCGACATTCCTGGACCTCTGTGGCCCATCTTTGACCTTTGTGGTCTATCTATGTCTTATGCTTTGTTTTGTGACATTCCTAGAGCTCCACGGCCCTTCTTTGACCCAACACACTGAATATTTCCATTGTAAGTGCCATGATGACTTCTCATCTAAGTGATCTAATTTACTTCATCATTCTTTTGACATCAATGACAATATTTCCAACAAAAATTGACTTTTCATCTCTTAATACTCCTCTCTAGAGAGGGTCATGTAAGAATAAGAGTGAAGCACATGAAGAGAAAACTAATGGTTTGGGTATCTAACTCAATTTTCTTGATCATCCCAAAATTTCTTAGCTATATTCAATTTTTTGTTGAGGGCGTCTAAATGGCTAATTTTTTGAGGAGGAAAAGGAGCAGATTTTAAAACTAGTGCTCATAAATCCAAATCTATGTCTCCTTGGTATCGATCTATGCCTAGCAGGTGGATGATTGAATCAAATATCCACCTACAAGGTTGGTCCAGACCAGGAATGGTCATGTGAGAACACAAGCTTTTAAGTAAGGTAAATAAGGCCAGTGAACTAGTCAAAAGGGATAAGGACTATGAAATCGTAGTCTAAGCCTCTAATAACTAAGTATGTTTTTTTTTTTTTTTCTAAACTACTCTAGACTTCTAATTTAAAATAAAAAATGTAAAAGGAAACTATTTTAAATAAAATACATTTGTTTTCTCTTTTAATTAATTAGATCGCATTTACTATTATTTAAATAAAACAAACACATCTACTTATTAGAGAAATAATGTGTCGCGTTGCAAATTATGTTTTTCACCAACAATATGGGGCTAAGCCCCTCCTTCTTATGTATGGGGAGGATCCCATTATTGAATGTAAACTAACCTAAAGATATGGGGTGGCCAATAGGCCAGAGGTCACACAATAATTGTACACTAAACCTATGATGAAATGCTTATACAAGGTACAAGGGAGGAATTTGTAGCGAAGAGAGGTGAAGGGGAGTTAGGGAAATAAGAAGAGAGATGGTTACTTCTATGAGAATGCATTATCATAGTTCACGTTCAATTAGAAGAACACAACAATAAAAACAATGATAAGACATAACAAATCATAGACACAAAATTCCATTGATTCATTCATCAAAGGCACAGACACATTTCTTGGTTTTACAATATTATCATGTATGCAAAGTTAGAAAGAGAGAGTAGAGAAATGTAAGACAAGAAAGAGAAGAATTGTAAATTTTATTGCTTGATGTAGAATTGGTAATCTCAACAACACACATTCAATCAACAATTTCCAAGCCTTTGGAATGGAGAAGCCATTCCAATTTATAGCATTACAACATGTTTCTTTATCTACCCCCCATATGAATTTTCACTTACCTTTACAACTTGTGACCTTTCATATTCCTAGGAAATAAAATTGAGTCCCTTTTATTAATTAAATAGAACTCATTAGAATTCTTGACTATAGGTCACATTTAAATGAATAAGACAAAAACTAAAAAGTCTTTTCCCAATGGAGAATTAGGACATGACAGAGAAAGGGGGGAGGAGAGAAGGAGTTAAATGATATGGTGAAGAGAAGCTTTTAATTATGGATAATTTTCTTATTCATGAACCCTAAGGGAGATTTTCTGGAATGGGATCTTGTCCTTTGAATTCTCTACTAAACTGAGCTACTAAAGGTGTCACCTTATCTACTTCTAGAATGCAAATTCATCTCAACACTTTGATCCATGTCCAGGGAACAGAATTGATATTCTTGCAATTATTGAGCCATCTTTTGTGATCTCTTGTAATGTCATAAATAGATCATTTGATGTTGGAAATAGACTCTAAGGTATCTTCATTGAAGGAAAGAGTGTCACCCACCTTTTTCTTGACCAAATTATGGAAAGAAACAATGAGTTCTTCTCATGATGAATCCTCAATGAGTGGAGGTAAACCAAGCTTCTGTACACATTTTTAGACCTCAGTCAAAATCTCAAAATAATTTTTTCCACTAGAGTCAAGTTTGGAGATGGCATATTTTATCATATCATATATCACATCCATAATGCAGACCCAAACTGGAGACAAATTTTCAGTAACGGATGTGACCACATTTTTACTTATGAGTGTGTGAGAGTTAAGGGATATCATCTTAGACATGAGTGGGAACACCTCATCCAAGCGGATCTACTCTTTTTCAATATTTTCTCTTTTTTTCTTCACTTATAATAAATCGGCAAGAATATACCTGAGAAGAGAGAGAACTTCTGGAAGCAATGTTTTTCCTTTCTTGATGATCTTATCGATTTATCCCTCGTTAGCCTTCCCTTGCACCATATGCCTTTATGCCTTCTTAATCACTTAAGGGTCCAAGATACTGATTGGAGGAATGTTTTCCATGGGGAGAGTGGGTATTGAACTGGGTTCTAAGAAAGGTTGAATGTAGGCACTGAGAGCTTTCATATGCTCCTTCAATTTATCAATTGTTCATTTGTACTCGTCATTTTAAGCGAGAAGGAGGGTATAGAATTCCTTGAACAAATGACCCTAATATATTTTTGGTCCTAAGGGAATTGTTATCATCTCATAGTCTAATGGATTCATCTCCTTAACAGGAATTACATTCATAAGTTTGGAAATTTCTACATAATGGTCACCAAAAGCTCCACTAAAGAGATGAGAAGCCACCCACGCCTTCTTCCTCTACTTGGATTTCATGATTTTTGTGATAGCTCCAATATCATACATTACAACTAGTTGTTTTATTCTTATTTTACTTATGATCAACTATTGGATCTGTGGGAATGGTTATTTTGTTGTAGACATGATATTTGTTACAGGAGAACTTTCAGGAGGTTGGTGTATGATCAAAATTTGTTCATTATGAGATAGTTCTTCCACTAGGGAATACATACTTGGATTCCCTTAAAGAGAAGGAGGTTATGATGGATCACTCTTGCTTTACTCAAGATGATAAATGGGATCTATGATGAACTTTACCTTCTTGTGAAGCCTGTTGGAATAGGGGACCTCTGTGTGCCCTCTTTTCTTTATCTTTTCTTATGAAGGATCATGCTCATTGGCCCTTGGTTATTTTAAAATGAGGTTTGATTGAAATGTTTTATTCTTTGGGGGAGTGGCCACATTACCAAATAGTTAACTGAGCATTTAAGAAAACTATTGTGATTCCTCATTATTGATTACCTATTTACTCTTCTCAACAATAGAGCATTTCTTTAGTGAAATCAGATTTGGGAAAGCTTGTGTACCTTAATTTTCATATGCTTCCATGGAAAGGGGTGAATTCTGGATTCTTTTCATATGATGGCTTGAATACTTTTATGGCTTGACATAGCTCACGTTGACTTGCTTCTCAGAGAGATAAAGATGAATTCAAGACATGATGTTTCTTAACTTGCTTGATGAGTTTTGCATTTCAATTATGATCAAGATGACATTGTTTGATGAATTTTGGATTCTTATGGGGGCTCTTAATTATTTTCAAATTATTTACTGACTGCACAATGTCTCTGAATTTCACCTGTTGCACCTCGATATGCTCTGTCATGCTCCTTGACACAAATGTTCTCAGAATGATGATTTAGGATCCTTGTGGAGGGTTAATTTATTGTTTAAACTATGAAACAACTTTAGAAACATGCAATGATGGATAAAAGTAGCGAGATGATTGAAAATGGATCTAACTGAAACTTTCTGCACTGAAAAACCAAAACTTTCTATTTTTGGCAGGTAGGGATATGAGTTGTTGTTTTAGGATTTTTTTATTTTTTTCACAAAAATTGTTCTCAGAAGCTCCTAAAACACTTAGACTACTTATATTTATGATGCTTTTATATTTTTAGTAGTTCAATTTTTTTGAAATTGTTATTTTTGGAAAGTTACTCGTTTTATCCTGTTTGATGTTCTTCATTATTACGGGATGTGTTGAATGATTAGAGCTTGTTGTTTTGGGAGGTTTACTATTTATATCATGTGAATGTACAAAGATATTTATATTTTCATAAAGTTGTCTTACCAATGTCAAATTTCAATGAAAGCACCTTCAATGGATTCAACTCTTCTTTGAGATCTCGTGCTCCAATTTTCACAATATTTCTTCTGCTAAAACTCTTGGAAATAAAAAAGGAAACTTTGCAAGGTAGGGTTTCTGATTGATGTTGTGAAAAAGAAAGGGAATCATATGCTATATAGCTTCATTCATGACAAAGGCACTTGGGAGTAGATCATTATATGAAAATCTCATCATAATCATATTTCAGGATAGAGACATATGAAGAAGTCTCAGTTTCTAAAGTTATGGTTGTTTTGGAATGATTTTGGAAACATATCTACTTTATTCTAATTTTTTTTAAGGTTTAACAAGAAGGAAAAAAATGGTGGAAGAGTGAAGAGTGCATAATAAATGGCTTTAAAATGAGTTAACCTTTACTTTCTTAATCACATGTTAACTTTAGTTTGACCCTTGGTTAAATGAAAGCTTGAGTGGAGTTAAAAGTTAGTATAGACACCTGAATTTGGTATCCCTTATCCTTGTTTTCCCATGTACGTGTATATCACCATGGTCCTAGCTAGACCCCCTTAATTTAATTCATTCCCCTTAAAATTAATTTAATTTATTTAAATTCCCATTTATTATCCCCTCGCCCTTAATTCCTAATAATATTTATTAATTAACATAATTAATTAGTATCCACCAGCTAATTATCCCATAATTCGACTTTCACTTTCAGGAAACTTTTTTTCATAACCACCTAAACCTTCATCCTTATGATTTTTCTATCTTTTATCCTGTACCTATATGTATCCCCTAACTACCCATGGCATGTCCCTAAACAACCTCTTCCCACCTACAAGATTTAAAGTGCTTTAGCCCATCCTTAAGAGCCTAAGAATCCCAATTAAAAACACAAAATCCATCCCTTTGGGGAAATTTTCCCCGATAGTTGGCAGTAATCCTAACCCATTCGTCCATCGACCCCTTTAAAACTTACTTTCACCCCCCTTTCCAAAAGACACAAAAACACATAGACGTGACAATATAGTTGATCTTTCTTGTGACTCTGTAAACTCTTTCTCATGCCTAAACAGACCATCTCAGTACGGTGTATAAACCTCTTATATATCCTCTTAACGTGCTTACATCACTCATGAACATCCTTCATGAGATTACCATCATTTTTGTGTTGTTTTATTTAGTTATTATCATATTATCATTGTATTTATTACATCTAACATTTGGTAGAACCAAATCATCTTAAGTAGTACTTAGAGCTCCATTATCGACCTTCTCTTCCAGTTCCTTTACTTACAGGTCATCCATTCCTCTCATTTGCATTCGAAATTATTCTACCCTACTAGATTCGATGTTGCCTAGCCCAAGTTGACGTCAACCCAACCTTCTATCACCATGTTTTATGTCTTCATATCCTTATTTTTGTCTATTTTTTGACTCTATCATCCCTCTCATAATTCATATTTGCAATCCCACTTCTTTGTCGCATTGAATCAATATTTTATGAACTCTAGTCGTCATCATCCCACTCTAGTCTCTATTAAACTGGGTCTTATTTATCACTTAATCCCTCCTTACCTCTATTTTCTATAATTCTCTAGTTTCTTTTGCCTCAAATTCCCTTATGCAGGTCAATTCCACCATCTATAGGCTTCTGTTGCATCTAGTTCACATTCAATTCTCTACATGTCTACATATTTACATCGTTATCCAAATCTAGTCACTCAGGTTGCCATCGACCTACCTCTGTGTAGTTCGGGTCACCGTTGAACCAGCCAAGTAAGTTTTATTTCAAGTTAATTTAGATTAGATCACTACTTTTACATCTATTTCTATCAATTTTAGATTTTTTTATGTATTTATTTCTGTATTTTATCGAGTTACTTATCATTTATATCATTTTCCTTTATCAAATAGGGGTTGGAATCCACGAAAGGAAGGTAATACTTCTTGGATCTGGATTTTTTGGGAAACCCCCACATATATTATCTAATCCATCCCCTTTTTAGTCATTCTTATTTGCAGGTTATCTAGTTACAGCAAGGATCAATTACTTTTGTGCCCATTCATCCATATCACACATTTGAGGTACCTTAAACCCTCCATATTCCGAGTTGTTTAGCTTTCTTTAGTAGCAAACATTATTAATTTGAATCAAATAAGAAAACTATAAAAACATTATGGCACGCCTGGTGGGACCCACCTTTAGGTCATCATTTGCATTTCTTGTTATTTTCTGTGTTTCTTCTGTCTTCAACTAACACTGCACCACAAAGCTTCACTTTTTACTTCCTCATCTTGGTTTTGGCTACTTGGATCACTCTTTGCTTAAAGTTTAGATAAAAAGGAAAATTGATATCCAGGCATTCTTCATTTTCCCCTATTTTCTCCTTTCTACATTGTATTTCCCTTGTCTTGTGTGTGTCCTCATCGAAAGATCACATCTGGATTTGGTTTAAAAATAACCTTTCTTTTATGCATCATATTTTGTCACATAGCTTAATTAAAGGTTTAAGTTGCTACATCTCACAATCTACCACACACAACTAAATCTCACACATCTAAAACATCATCAACCAAGTGGACTGATTGGGATTTCATCACCCAACAAAAATTTGGCACGGTGTTCTGGCCGCGTTAGAACTCTGCACAGACTCGTGACTCATGTACCTTTGGGTATATCGAGGAATGCCTAGCCATAACAATCTAAAACCAAATATATATTTCCTTCTCCTATGTACCTTGTTATCCATCCTCTTTTCCTTTTCACACTTTCTAAATAAAAAATATTTTAAAAATGGTTGTTTGACTTGTTTGATCTAAAAATAAAACAAAACTTTACCTCAAATATTTTTCAATGAAAATCATCCATGACCAAATCCTCGAATTCTTTGAGGCCCTCTTCTAGCCCCATCCATGACTTCCTACTCCGTAGATCCACCACCATCTCTCGATCATGTCGACTAATAGATCCTATTCTGTCCCCATCACCTTGTACCATCCTTGCTTCATCTAACATCACCATACCTATTAACATTATCACTCCTCATGTATCAGATCTCTCCATCCAATATCAGCCATCTTATCATGTTCCTACTTCCCAATATCTTACATCGCCTAACCTATGCAATCTTCACCACTCGACATATTCAAACAATTGTTTCCTAACCCACCACCAATAATTCTGACTTCACCATCCACATCATAAAAATTTAACCCATTTCCAATCAACAACATACACCAAACACCTCCCCCCATATCTATGTCACATACCCCCATCCTAGATATTGTGCCTACGGATCCTTCAAATATTATCCCTACATCAACCATATCCACAATTTCCCTACCAACAACCTTAACTTCTACCCCTTCTTTCACATCTACATCCATTCCTACCCTTACAAGATCCTCATTGGACTGTAGCCACTTCTTCATCCCCACTTATCACATCTATTCCATCATCCACATCTACCCCAAACACACCCATCACTACATTTTCCACTATATCTACCATATCAACAAACCCACCCATGTCTACCTCAATATCTCTACCACCTATTTCTTTGCTCATGACGACCTCAACTATCTCACCCCACTCTTTCACACCTAATTACCCAACATCTACCATGCCCATATATACATCTACCATCGTACCTATCACACCTTATCAATCAACCAAACATATCCATAATTCCTCTTAAAAAACCTAAGACAAACAAAAATGGACATTCATACCTCTTCCAAAAAACCCCTCATTTCTACACCAACCCATCTACTAGTGTGCACCAGCTCCCTCTCACATAGGCCTCATCAATCACAACATCCAAACACCTCTTTCTCTTTCCATATTCACATCCACACCTATCATTGATTCCACATCCACACTAATCATTAATTCCACATCCACACCTATTATTGATTCTACATCCACACCTATCATTGATTCCACATCAACATCTACCTCATTCACTTCATTATATTTGACCATCCTACCTACATTTATTCCACCTTTACCCATCATACCATGCTTAGAATCAATATCGGTTCCTCTTTCTGTGATTTTACCCACACCCACCACATCAACCATCATGACCACATCTCCCTCTTACTTCCACATCATTTTTCATCATTTGAATAATATTGGAGAGCACTTAAACTTGCAGTAACTATAGGTGATCCTCCCATCTCATCCACATAATCAAACCCTCCTACATCAAACCAATCCTCACCTTCCTTATACTAAATCATTCAAAAAATACTTCCTCCATCGGCCATAACACAACCTTCAAATCCTCCGATTGAAATTATCGTCATTCCTACTGTAGACACAAAATCATACACTTTAGGCATTATTTATTTTTGGTCTTATACTACTATTTAGAGGGTTCTCAAGTAAAGAAAGTACTAATTAATCCCACCTTTTGGCCATCTTATTTTTATCTTTTATTTCATCACTCCCACATAGTTTCCTATGCATGCCCACCTATTTCATAATTTTCCCGTCATTTTATCATAAACTAGGGTGCCCATGCCTATACTAGGGTGCCCCGAGGTGCCCTAGTCCCACCTAGGGTGCCCCGATCCATGTTCTTATTTCCTGCCTCTTTTTGGCCCTCTTTTAGCCATTTTTCATCCTTATCTTTTTCCTAGTCATCCATGTCGGGGTTAGTTACAAAATTAGAGCAAGAGAACCCTATAAATATAAAGTTATGAGACCATAGTGAGGGTCCCTAGCATCATATACTACTATCACTCCCTCTATAGTTGTATTAATTACATCAGTTACATCCACATAGTGTTATGCATCAAGGCCTAAGATATCTACATCAATACACATAGCCTCGGGTGAGGATTCTATTCTATTTCATGCACACATGTTATTACATTTTCTATAGTTATTATTGCTCACTACTTTGCAAAGTGTGACTGGCATAAGAGAACCTAGGGCACAACATGCACGCACACACCAGAACCTAAATTTGGGTCTGAAATGTAGTGCAATGCTCATATTAGTAAGCCCACCATTATGACAGTTGAGATCAGTCTGACCCATTCATTTTGTATCTTTTATTTTTAGGGTTTTGATATTTCTTTATCTTTTGCAGGTCATTCCTTCATCTTGCATTATTTTCACACACTCGGTGCAGCCTTGATAGATCCAGTGTGACATATAGGAAATATTCTAGATCATCTTGCGACCTTGCAAAAACCATATTCTAAGCTTTTATAGAGACCAGGGCACCTATTATGTAGACCATGGCACCCCCCGGGCACTCCAGTACCTTCCTAGGTGCCTCAGTCTGCAAAGATCCTCTAGATCTGGCCTTTTTGAGACTTCTAAGTGATCATTCCCACTCCTGTATTTTACCGTTGTACCTATGACAACTTGTGACACTCTTCAGCAATCATCTAAGTCCTTTCCTTTTACATTTTTTCACATTTAGGGTTTTATTTCATTTAGTATAATTACTTTAAATTATTCCATTTTTCCTTAGTGCATTGTTATAATAATTTTATTCCTCCTATATTAGAATAACTACTTTGTTATACTTCTCATAATTTAGTTCGATTTTAGTTAATCATTTTGGTGAACCTGACATCTCATCTTGCGTAAGCATCATAGGAAATGTACTTCTCCTAAGTCTCCAATTACTTTGAAATTTTATAGTCGTGGTCACGCTTTTGTTGACACCCCTACTACTCCTTCCAGCTATAGACCTTGCCCTTTGTTCATTCAGCTTCCATCTTCTGATATGTATCCTAGAGCTATTAATGCTATTATTTCCACTTATCTATGCACTATTTATCCATTTGCTTTAACACAACTCATAACGGAAGTACAAGCTCTTCCTCCTAATCTCATAGCTACACCTAATACCATTATTGAGCTACAAGATCATTTTTGCTTGCTTATCCCTTCCCTGGTATTATGCGTAGATGATTCCACCGATCCCATAATTGTCCCAACTTCTCTATATTCTATGAATGAATCTCAATCTCTCACAGTTCCACATGACTTAGTTCCTACTTTTGTATGATTGATTTGGTCCCTTCTTATTCGTCACTTAATTCTAATGATATTAACGCTATTGTATTATATACAGATCCTACTCCACAATACTCCCATTACTTTACTACCCCTTCCACTACCTCCCCTGATAGACGAGCTACCACTTGAGGGCATTATTCATGTGGTCAACATGGTTTCTTCCTTGTTGTCTATTGATACTGCTGCTATTATGCCATATCAGCAACCTATGCATTCCCCAGATGTCATTCAATCATACACACTAACCTCATCCTCTTTAGTGTTCCCATCATTCACCCGTACTCTCTTCATGAATAATTATTATTAGGAGTACATAACGCTTAATATCTCATACATGGCCACCATATGCTCACATGATTGTCTCCTCTCAACTTAGTTTTAACTTTGCAAACCTTCATCCTCCTTTGTGTGATCCACATGTGTATCATGGATCTATTATTCTTATTATTCCGTATGGCATGCGTGTCATCCATCTTGTATTTCATCTTACACATTATCATACCGCTTCTCTGGTTACTCTTATCCAGTCTTGGTTACATTATATTGGAGGAACCCTAGATCCTAATCACGTTGATATAGCATTTCCCATGCCATTTGGAACTGTGTGCATTTGTAGTAGTTCCTTTCTTTTTTATTCACCCAACTTCCACTATTTTATATGTTCAAGGATGTCCTTTACCTCCCTTTATGGATGAACAATACAGCAATGGTCATGTATATCTTACGCACTCATGGTTATTTGGATGACCTACCACAAACCACTACTTATCAAGTTTCCTATGTTGTTCCATACAATTTTGAAAATAATGCTAATGACCTTTTAGATGATCTTACTTCTCCTTTATATTCTTGCAGTAGCACCAATCTTTCACCTCCTAAAATATGCCCTATAGCTACCCATTTAGTTGATGACTTCCACCTTCGCAATCATCCATCTAATACACACCTATTGGATTTCCATATGCGCATTGCAAACTTGGTGTCATTCCATGGAAGCCAAGGTTGCATCTCTCATTGTTGAAGTCGAGAACATTAAGGTTTCTTATCGATCTCATGTAAGTACTCATGATCCACCTCAAATGCCATCTACATCCACTACATGCCCTCTCATTGACCACTCCAGGTACACCATTTCCTCCACCTCTCATCTTTCACTCTAATGTTATAGCATAGGACATTTTCATTCAGCTTCTTATTCGTTAAATGATTACGCTACCACCTACTCATCACTATCCTCCTTCTCGACTAGTACACTACCATGATCATCCATATTTCCCTACTATCATCAAATTCTTGGAAATCATACCAATGCTTGTCACTCTTTGTCACGTATAATTACAAATCTTGAACAACTAGGACTTATCTCCTTTGATGTGCCACCGTCTCATATTCACCATCCAACCCATCACAATCATTCATTACATAAATCTCAAGATAATACCACTTAAGTACCTTACCATCAAAAAACCGTCACATATATTTTGTTGTCTCCCCTGTCGGAATCAATGCTACAACATGTTCATACATCCCACTCTCCCCCACTCATTCATTCTTCACGTACATATAGATTTCATTTACCGATGCCACATTTATCTAATATATCACCACTATTATAAGGTGGCCCTCCACATACACTATCCCAGGCATCATTCGAGGGACCTTCGTCCTTCACCCTCATTGGTTAATTACTCTTTCATACACATTTGGGGGGGTATGACATCTCACTCCCCCCCATCCTAACATCAGCATATCATCATATATCGCCCTTCTTTTCTATAAGAAAATCACATCGTGCATCATATCACTATCATTACCCGGATGATGTAATCTTGTGCTTTAGTTCACACTTGACTATTGAGGGATTACCATTACACAGAACCTCCACACATTGTACCATAGGCACTACATATTCCATTTCCTCCTACATTGCTCATCATACACAATTTATTTTACACTATACTAATCCTCATCTACATGTTACATTCATCTTGCTATCTACACACTTAGTCACATTACATATACTACGCTAGTCGTCATTAAATATGAGTCTATTTTTACATTTCCTCCCTCCATTTAATATACATTTTCCATATATTGTGCCAGTCATCATTACATATGAGTCTAGTTTTACATTTCATCCCTCCATTCTGTATTTATGTTAGGTTACATTATATATGGGTATAGCTTTACATTCTACCACTACACATTCTATTTCTTATCTACACCTATCACTGCATCTTACATATTGCATATTCTACACACCCTACACATCCTATATTACATTGTTCACACAACCACATTTAAACATCATCTATATTCTACATTACTACGCTAGATTACATTTCATATGGGTATAGCTTTACATTTTAGCATTATGTATTCCATTTCTATATACACCTATTATTTCACTTCACACATTACACATCCTACACACACTACTCACATCCAATATTGCATTTCCCACACTGCATATTTACATACCCTATTCTTCACTTGATCATTTATACTACATTTTTTTTCTACGCGTTGTTGTCACCATCCTATGATGCACTTTATTTCCTTGGTATATACTCTACTTCCAAGGGTTTACCAATCAAATGGATCTTACACCCACCATGTGACATTTCCTCATGTGACATTCCCAGCGTTAGTAACATACACGTTAGGTTAAATTTTCACCTATACTATCATATTGTAGTTGTATACACCTTAGGTTACATCAGCACTCCCTTATTATTCATCTTGTAGTGACATACCCTTTAGGCTAAATCATCACCTCTTTCTCTTCATCATGTATTGATATATGCTTAGGGCTAAATCATCACTTATCCTTTTATCATATAGTGATATATGCTTAGTGATAAATCATCACTCATCTATTCAACAAGTCGTGATATACGCTTTAGCTATAAGGTTCATACTCATCTCTACACATGTTGCATCTCATCACCATTACATAAACACACTCACCACATTGCACTAGAAACAACCAACACTACTCGACCATTTCCCAATGATGCACTCTCGTTTACGGTTCATTCTTAACTGTTGAAGGGGATAAAAATGAACCTCGTTGCATACACTTCCATACACTTAGGGGGCACGTTTCTCCTATCATTCCATCATGCATTTCATCACATCCATCCACAACATAATGCATTGTCTTGGGGGAATTTAATTTTGCTTTCTTGTATTTTGTATGATCACTTTACTACACGTGCTAGACTAACTTCTTATATGTCATTATCTTTATCATACACACATGCACATTCAAGAATTTTTTTAGTGTGATCATAGATACAAGACTCTACATGCGTCATGGATGCTTGCCTTCTACCCTTCCTATATTGGTTTCTGGGGGCATCCACCTTTGTCTTATTCAGGTGTTATTGTTTTCATTTTGTACTTAACATCTTATATTAATAGCTCATACACGTTTTGACATATTGGTTATCACTCTAACATAATAACGAGTGTTCCATGTGCAACACTTGTTTGGTAGGATTACACATCTCCATGACCCCTTGTTTGTTGGTTTTTACTTGTCTGCCATTGTTTTCCTTTTTCTCTCATGTATGGCTCTGAAGCTATCCTTCCTCTTGATGTTCAAATTCCATCCTTTCACGTTTCTCTTCATGACTTCATCTTTTGATCAAGATTATCGCCAAGAGTGTCTAACATAGCTCAAGTTATTAGACAAATTTTGCCTCCTTACTTTTTAGGCATCACCATGTTTACCAAGAGCGAATAAAGTGTGCTTACAATAAGCACCTCAAAGAGCATGACTTTAATGTCAGCGACCTCGTCCTTAAATAAAATCATAATGTCAATACTCTAGAAAGGAGCCAACATGGAAATTTTTCTCCCAACTATATGTGTTGGGAGCCTATCATTTGGCCTCCCTTGATTGTAAACTGGAATCGGAACCTCTTAACAATTTGTACTTGTGACCATTTTATTGTTAGCACATTACCAATGAGAACTTAGTCATATCTTTAGATCATCCCTCCATCATTAGCCTCTTCCATATTTCATTGTAATGATATGGAATCATGTGGTGTACCGTCACTTTCAAATCCATAACCTTAAATATGGGCACCACGGCTTCGCCTATAAAATTTTCCTTATGAATAGGTTCTCCTTTCTTGGTGAGAACTCTGCAATCATTACATCCATCACCCCCTTGTTTACGTGTTGAAACCATGTAAAGGGCTCATGGGTGTCTCTTGTACATTCATTTTCCCCTCCTAAGTGGTCTATCTAGCTATTCCCATCTCTTCCCCATGTTAAAATCAAAATTCATGAATGCTCGTATCAAAATCAAAGATATCAAAAAACATACCGCTCCCTCGAAGGATAGTTGTTCATATAAAAGAGAGAGAGAAAAAAAAGAAAATCAAATCAAATCAAATAAATAGACCTATCCCTCAAAGGATGGATATCATGTATATCATTCTTATCATCTATATCATATATGTATAAAGTAGACCATACCCTCAAAGGATGGATACTCTTTTGTATTATGGAATTGAAGGCTTCCCATAATTAATCAGCATTCCATTTTATCAACATCCTAAGAAAGCTTCCCATATTGATCATCTTTCTTTGAGCAAAATTCCAGCATTTATCAGTTTGTGTTTTCCCCTTCCTAGAGCTAGAGCATATATTTAGGGAACATCACTCATGGAGAACCCTCTTCCTCGGGTACAAGTTACATCACAAATCCCTTTTTCATGTTGATGTTAGGTTTATGATTTCATTCCATCCTTGGCTTTCTCATGATCTTTGGTATAACTAATTAGCATTAGTTATATGCTAACATCTGTTTCAGCCACATGTGCCTTGTGTTACCTAGATCCCCCTCTTATTTACCTCCAATACAATTGGAGGCATATTTTCCTCGCATGCTCCTCAATATGACATAGTATCGTTCATACCCATGGGTCACCATCGTTAACTTATGTTTTATCCTAAACCTTATTTTCACATCTATCATTTATCTCTCCTTTAATACAAATATATCTACTCTTATCTTATATCTCTTTTATTACGAGCACATCCTTCTTTATCAAAAACACTTGTCAGAACCACATCTACTTACTTATTCTTATCTATTCTCTTTTTAATTATCACTCATCATATCTATTTTCAAATTACCCTTTTTCTTAATATCACATAGTATCCATACATATACATTCATTATCATCAATACAAAACATATTAATATCATCATTTACATCCAATGTCATCATCTGTGTGTATCATCTATTGTACATTACAAACCAACCATTTTTTAGGTTGTGGATCTTGTTTTCATGTGTGAAAGTGTTGAAGACTGTACACTAAGAGTATTGTACACTTTCCACAGTTGTCTCACCGAGGTTCGAGGCCAGGCTAGGCCCCGAATGGGAGTCTAGGGGTAGAAGCCCCTGGTAGCAGGGGTTCAAGGGCACAGCCCCTGAAAAAAAAAATTATCCTCAAAACAAAACATGCCTGATATACTGGGAAATGTGCTTTTTATCAAATGGGTGGGATTTTTGACCCATAGGTTTATGGGATGGTTTTGGCCCATGGTTTTGATACCCACGGTTTTGTAAAATTTCTTAAGAAGTTGTCTACTTATGTGGTTTTGTGCATATGGTAGGGATGATGTAACATTGCAAATGTGTATGAATTTGGGTGTGAATTCTGTAGAGTTTGTTGAGCATAGCTCCAAATAGATCTGGGTATTGTATTGAGAGAGCAGTGGCTTGTAATAAAATCTGAGCAAGTGATTCTTGGTGGACATAGCACAAATTGGGTGAACCATGTTAAATATTGTCTCTTTGTGTTGTGTTATTTTTATTCTGCACTTTTATTTCAGATCTATAATATTTTCTGCATATTAGTTTTTATTGTTGCAATTCTATGAGGGACTCATCCGCATATTTTATCCCTTATTTCCTGACACCATCTAATCATACATTTCTTTCACCATCATTATCAAATATAAATTAAAGCAAACATTCACATCATATCATTATAAATCAAATAATCAACATTACACAATACACATATAATCAAGTATAACGTAAATCAATATATATGTATATATATATATATATATATATATATATATATATATATATCGTCGAAATGGAGTGTATCAATATGTCATCGACCTCTAAGGGTATTATCTTAAATCAGAGATATCATTAAAAATAGTGAAGTTTGCATTGGAAAGTCTCAAATCTTTCCCCTGTAAGGAAAGTCCCTCTATCTGTCTCTCAGCCTCGTCACCTCTACCCTAGTCCTCTCCTCGATTACACTTAACCACACTCGTTTTACTCCTAGATTTCCTAGCTCTATATGTCACTCACTTCTGCATACGTTCCCAATATCATAGTGTCTTTAGCAACTTCTCGATCACAATCCCATCATAATACTTAGCCTCCATGGCTAAGGATATTTATCTATCTATCAAAATCATACCACGAGGTTCCATCCTCCTCCTCCTCCCTATGGTTCTTACTATCCACCACCACTAGTCTTAGACACCATAATAGTAGCAAGATCTCCGAAACAGACCCTATAAACCTCCCTTTGTCAGTGGTATTGTTCCATATCTAGTGGAACTACATCCCTCCACTAGATTGCAGTGTCTCTCTCAACCATCATCTACTCCAGCTATACATGTAATCATGTCATCTCTTTGGACTCTCCTCATATCTCCATCTCCATCACCTCCTAGAGCTACCTCTACCCAAACCTCAATCTTCTCCTCCTCCTCATCTCCTCTCTCCCTAGCAACCTAAGTTTCTCAAACTGTGGTAATCCAATCAGCAAATCCCACTCCAACTCCTACGTCATCGTCATCATCCTAAGGCATTGTTTCCTCCTCCAATGGATCTACCATATCAAGAGCTTGTAGCTCCCTATCTAGGTCCTCCCTTCTATACAAAATAGGATCCCTAGTCACCGTCTAGATTATTCCAAAATTTCATTACACTCGGTCAAACTACACGTCCTCTATCATCTTCGTTCATCTCCCATACACCCACCTCATCTGCCTCATATCGGCCAACTTTGCATTTACCTCTATCCATGTAGGAAAATATCGATATGGCCTCCATCTAATCTAATCCCCATCCAACTCTAAAATTATATCCACATACCAGTTCAATCCTCTCTCCCCCTATCTCTGAAGGCATGATCGACCCTCCATCTCAAAAATCCTACTACCAGCTCTATATGGTCTCCAATGACCCATGGAAGACCCAGTGGTTGAATCACCACAATGTTGTCATAATCCCAGCAGTGAATCAAGAAACCTACATCCAATCTTGATCTCCCACCTTCCATGTACATCGATAGATCATGGTACACCTTAGATAACAAGGCAGTCCCAAAAGAAAATGATGTCTAGTGATCCACTATGTCTACAACCACACCATCCAATGCCCATGGAAACCATGCTCCTCCTGATTCTGTAAATGCATAATAAGATGCATCCATCATAACCAAGAAAATAAAATGGCTGCGAGGTATTCCTACCTCGTACCTCATCTCAGAAGAGAACACCCTGAAGAGAATCTAATATGAGGAACATTTTATACAAATAGTCATGTCAATAATACTAACCTGTTGTCATCTATTACTGTTTGTTCCCCCTAAATAGGCAATCAAAGAATGTGATACACATCCTCCAGGGTGACAGTCATCTCCCTTGTCCTAAACCAAAATGTACACATCTATTATCCCACCTCTCTACCAATACGATCATCAATCCCACATCTCGTAGGATCCTCCGATAATTCTTGAATCCACCTACTCCCACTGCTGCCAAATGATCCCACTCGGCATCTGTCACATCCCCTCTAATCTACTCATATAGATCCGACACTTGGTCTCTCAAATACAATGTTTCCCTGGCCTACAATCACCAATAAAACATACATACATTAGATCCCCAATCCAAGTCCAATCAAAATTCATTAAAAACTACATCCAAAATCCACCTTAATCCTAAATCATCCAATCTAACCCTAGTCGATGTCAACCCAGGTCAGGTCAACATCTTTAGGGTTCAATCGACATGCCTAAGGGCCTTAGTCGACATCGACCCATCTAGATCACCACCGACCACCCCTGATGTCATCCAATTTTTATTAAAAAAAGAATAAATAAATAAATAAAACATAAATAAATTAAAACACAAGTGTGGGTTTCATTACTCACCATCCTGCGTACCCTCTAGCGTTTCCTCCTCCTATAGCCTCCATTTCTCAATTTTCTCTTTAATCGTTATAATCTCTCTTGTCAATTGCACGCATGAAAATGAACATCGTAGGCCAAACTTTGGGCTTATATAGCCGCTAACACATAGTCACCGTCAACCACCCTTTAGTTGTTGTCGATTGGCCTTAGTCGTTGTCGACTTGCCTTGGTAGTCCTTGGTTTGGCTTCCACTTTCCCTTTTGTGACCTCTACTAGGATATTATCTCAAAGTCCACTTTTGTGGCCATCTATATTCTCCCTTTAGGGAATTTTATTTCACTATTTTGAATCATCCATTTTGATCTCGAATTCCACCTTGTGGCCATACTTATTTTCCCTCTGAGAATTTTTATCCAACATCCAAACTTTCCATTTCTACCCTCAAATTCCACCTTTATGGCCATAAATATTTACTCCCTCTTCGGGCATTTTATTTTGTAATTCTATCCAACTTGCACTCAAAGTCCACCTTATGGCCATACTTATTCCCCCTTGGGGAATTTTATTTCACCATTCATTTCCCTATTTTCCTTTATGACATTACTTAATCCCCCTTGGGGCATATTGTTTCACCACTATTTTTCCTCTAATCCATTTTTCATGTCCTATACTAGAGCACCATTATTTTCATCCCCATCTCTTGTGGATGCATACCCTTTTTTCTCGATTCCCCATGTACGAAGGATTTCACATTATTTTCACATTTAGTTGTGCATGGTTTGATGTTTTCTTGTGACCGTTTAGTCATCTTAGCTCACATCCATTCGAGAGGTTTTCCATTGGAGTATCTCCATTTCGTAGTGATTTTCCCCCACTCACTGGCCTGTAGAGCATTTATGTCATCTCCATTGAGACCGCCATGTGTCCCCTACCCACATGATATCAAATTCACTGCCATAGTATTTATTTTTATTGTGATTCTTTTTTCTTGGGGAATCTTACCTTGCATTATGCTTTTAATTTTTCTTCACCCACCCGCCCTTCATCATCTATCTTTTTCAAGTGTTTCTTCGATTCCCCTTGGCATTAACGATCCCTCATTTGAGGGGGAGCTCATCATCCACATTTTGTTATCGTCGTCCTTATCTTTTTCTCTCAAAATTTTTGTCTCATGGTTTGCTAGTGCAAACCACTCGACGAAAAGGGGAAAATGTAGACACCTGAATTTGGCATCCCTATCCTTGTCTTCTTGCATGTGTGTATCTCACCATGGTCCTAGCTAGACCCAATTAATTTAATTCATCCCCTTAGCATAAATTTATTTAAAATTCCCATTTATTATCCCATCACCTTTAATCCTCATTAATTAACATTTATTAATTAATATTAATTAATTAATTAATTAATATCCACTAGCCCTAATAGAATTTCCTTTTAAGATGATTTTATCATAAATCTACATCCCTATGCCTTTTCTATGTTTTATCCTACCAGTCTTTATCCCCTAACTACCCATGACACATCCCTAAACAACCTCTTCCCGCATATAATCTTTAAAGTGCTTTTCCCATCCTTAAAATCCTGAAATCCTGACTAAATCACAAAATCAACCCCGTTGGGGAAATTTTCCCCGTAGTCAGCAGTGACCCAGCCCAATTGTCATCAACCCTATAAGACTGATTTCTTCCCTTTCCAAAAGAGACACACAAACACACAGACATGGAAAAGCACTTGATTTTCTTGCATTCTGTGAGTCCATCTTCGAACCAAAGCATCTCAATAGTTGTGCCAACCTTCTTACAGTCCTTAGAAGCTTTTTTTCATCACTCGCATGACTTTGGAAGGTTTACATTGCTTTTTTTGCTATCTTATGTTATTTCCACTACTATCTTGTTAGATATAACATCTTGCAGGTTGAGTAGAAGTCAGAGCTCCATTATTAACCTTTTCTCCCATCCTTTTTCTTACAGGTCATCTATTCCATCCATCTA
This sequence comes from Taxus chinensis, assembly GCA_019776745.2. Lineage (NCBI taxonomy): Eukaryota > Viridiplantae > Streptophyta > Pinopsida > Cupressales > Taxaceae > Taxus > Taxus chinensis. Next base: position 949,936,411 of record CM034148.1, on the reverse strand, counting down.
TATTTAGCCTTGTTCTGCTCTACTACAGTCATCATCACCCAACCCAGGTCACTGTCAACCCGTCCTTCTATCACTATGCTTTGTTGTCTCTAGATCCTCTTTTTATCTTTTTTTTATTTTGTCATCCCTCTCGAACTTCATATTTTCCATCCTACTTCTTTGTCACACTGAATCAACCTTTTCTGCACTCCATTCATCATTTCCCCATTCTGATTTCCATTTACCCAGGTCCTATTTGTTAATTAATCCCTCCTTACCTCTGTTTTTTTTCATCCTTTGGTTTATTTTTCCTCACATTCCCTTCTACAGGTCAATTCCAACATCTACAATCTTCTGTTGGATCGATTTCACATTCAAGTCTCTGCAGGTCTACATATTTACATTGCTATGTAAATCCACTCACTCAGGTCCTGTAGGGCTGTAAATTTACATCACTATCCAAATCCACTCGCTCAAGTTGTTGTTAACCCACCTCTGTGCATCCTAGGTCATCATCGACCCAACTAGTTAATTTTTATTTCAAGTTCATTTAGATTATATCACTTCGTTTACACCTATTTCTATCAATTTTAGATTTTTTTTTGTATTTGTTTCTACATGTTATCTAGCTACTTAACATTTATATCACTTTCCTTTATCAAATAGGGGTTGACATTCGTGAAAGGAAGGTAATACTTCTTGGAGCTGGCTTTGTCATGTAACCCCCACATATATTATCTAATACATCCCCTTTTTATTCATTCTTATTTGTCATTTATCCAATTATTGCAAGGATCAATTACTTTTGTGCCCGTTCATCCAAACCACACATTTTAGGTACCTTAAACCCTCCATATTCCGAGTTTTTTAGCTTTCTTTAGTATCTAACATCATTAATTTGAATTATATGAGAAAAATTATAACAACATTTAGGTTAAATGAGTTTTTACATGGGTGCTCATTTTTTCCCATATGCCCCTTAGGAAAAAGGGAAAAGTTGGACACAAAAGGGCACCTGGATATAGATGATGATGAGTCCTAAGATCTAGCAAAGTGTGCATGAGGTTGAAAAATCCAAATAAACACCTGGGGTTGAAAAGGGGTCATATGAAATACCACATAAGGGGATTACACTTAGGCACTCATTGTTTTCCCCTCTATCCCCTTTGGAAAAGGGGATAAGAGGGACAAAAAATGGCACTTTGAGAGAGCTTGTGACAATTGTCAAAATTTGGTGAAGTGTGAGGAAGATGAGGTTAGCTAGTTAAGCACCCTGCGGAGTTGGAAAGGGTCACATGCAGAACCAAAGGGGGGATTCCACCTAGGATCTCATTTTTTTCCCCTTGGAAAAGGTAAAATAGGGATATAAATGGGCACTAAAAGAGAAATCATGACATGTGGCTATCAAAATTTTTGCTAAGTATGGGATCTACACACTCTTGACTAGCGAGGACTTGAAAACTTCACCCCAGAGCTTGGAAAGATCTGTTGAGGTGAAATATTATATTATTATGACTCTTAGAGACATTTTAAGATCAATGGAATAGGTTTAAGAACATAATTACTCCTTAAACTCCAAAAAGGATCCTTTTTATTCAAGATAATGGGGTGCGTCTACAGAGATTGAAATGTTTTAAGAAATCATCAAGTCTTATATCAAATATGATTCCTCTAAAATATAGATAATTACTTCATATTTCTATTTCCTATTTTTTTTCATTCCAACTCCTTATGGAGCTCCCAAAATCATCTAGAAATTTTTAGGTTCATAAGTTTAATATTCATTCCTTACACCTGAAAAACCCGCTTTTGCACAGATTTTCCCTAAACCATAAAATATTTCCTAAAATTTCCTAAACTACTTCCAACACATTCAATTATCTCTAATATCATATCCATATTATTATGATATTTTGGAACCTTCCCAGACGATGCACACATGCCTTGAAATGGCCAAAATTGGCCTTTCTAAGCCTATAAGAGAGCTAGTCTTTTGTGGCACTTGAATGAATGGAATAATGAACCTTATCACACACCATTTTTCAATATTGGACATGTTTATTCAATTCATTAGGAGAAACTACAAGGTAAATATGATCATACATAGGAGTGATTAACAATATTAATGATATTACCTAGAGGCCTAAGGGGATATCTAGGGTATTAATGTTAATCTAGTTAGGAGGAATAAAACGATATAAATGAACTAAAGGAGTATGAAATAAATGTAAATATACTACTCTAGATGAAATGAAACTGTAATGTGGAAGAGAAGAGTAAGGAAAAGACTTAGTTGATAGCAAAATACTATCTCACAGTGTCGTAGATCTGGAAATAAAATATGGAAGTGTAGAGAAACCCTCAGAGACCCTGCGAAGGGAAGATCTAGACTGTACGAGATGATACAGGTTCCTAAGAGTGTAATAGGGAACCCTGGTCTATAATCTGGCTTCTCAGAATAGCGTAAATGCTCAAAACCTCAATCTGGTATGGTCGTTAAATGTCTCTGAGTACTCTTCGTCTGTCGTGCTGGATTTGTCGGATGAACTGGAGAATTACCCATAATGAATGGAGAAGTATCAAACACTAGAAAAATGAGAGATACATATGAATGGGTCAGACTAACCTTAGCCATAAGGCTACTGGTCTTATTGTTGAGTGTTACACTACATTTCAGAGTCAGATGTACTTTTGGTGTCTGTTTGTGTATGTCATTCCCTAGGTGCTCTCGTGTTAGTCACACTTTTTGAAGTAGCAAGCAATAGTAGTTATAGAAATGTAAGTAGAATGTGTGCATGGAATAGAATGGAATCCCTCCCCCTATGAAGTGTGTGTGATGTCAATCTCCTAGATTGAATGCATGGCACTATGTGGATGTAATTGATGCAATGGATGTAACCCTAGATGGAGTGATAGTAGTGATAAGATGTAATGACCTAGGACCCTTATTATGGTCTTATAACTTTATATTTATAGGGATCTCAAGCTTAATTTTTTAATTAATCCCGACAAGGACAAGTGAGAAGAAGATAAGGATGACCAACCAGCTAGAAGTGACCCAAAAATAAGTGGAAACATATTGTGCATAGACCGAGGCACCCGGAATGGGACCAAGGAACCTTAGTATAGGCTGGGGCACCTTGATTTTAGGCTAGAATGTCATAAAGGTCATGAAATGGGCTGATAGGTATCAGGAAATATGCATGGGAAAGATGAAATAAAAGATAAGAAAAATGTGGCCAAAAGGTGGGGATTAATTAGTACTTTGTACACTTGAGAACCTTCTAAATAGTAGTATAAGGTCGGGTTAAATATTGTCTAATGTGCAATATTTGTGTCTACATTTTCCCTCACTTTATGTTGGTGAGCGGAAAGCTTAGTAACATAAAGTAGATAGAGATACGTACCTGATAACCATGTAGAGTGTAGAATAAGATGTGCCGATGGACTAGACTCAAATGTGAAATGAAAAAAAGAAAATTGTGGAGGAGCATGGATTCTAAAGATGAAAAATGTGTATAAAAAGTGATGAGAGTGAACCTAGGGCAGAACATGTGTATAGTTGTCATGTAGTGTAGTTGTACCTGCATGGTTAGTAAAGGCAAATCCTGTAGCGGTGTGTTGTTGTTGTCGCTATTGATCGTTGATTGTAGTTGTTGCCCCCAATTTGACTGCTTGTTTCTCATACGATGGACCTGCAAGGAGAAAATGATCAAGTAGTCAAATATGTATGTATGTATGTATAAATGTTGTGTAAAATATGCAAATGTAAAATATGCTATAGTAGAAAGTGTAAATAGAAAAATGGAACATGTGCACCTGATCCATGTCTAGAAAAAGGTTGTAGAAGGATATCCTTTAGTGTCACGATTTTTTCGGGTGATCTCACGCCACCCTCGCTGAAGAAGTATAGGGAGGAACCATGTTGTATCCTCCAACCTTTAACCACTTCTACTGAAATGTTGGAAGAGATCTCTATACTGTCCTGGTTTTTTGGAGTGATCTGATGCCACTGGACGAAGAAGTGTAGAGAGGCACACCCACTTGGAACCCCAAAGCCTATGTAACTACTCTGCAGAATTGTCGAAGGACACCATGTCCTATTAAGGCCATACTATGTATGGAGTTTGTAGACTGGTCTGAACTCACTCACTGTGTGTGAACCGGTGTAGATACGTTGTGTTAGTAGAAACCCTCAATGATGCCCCCCCTCTTTCGGGGCGCATGCGATGACCCTGAAAGGAGAATGTGGCCCCAAAAGAGGACCAACCACACTCTGACCTATAGAACTCTTCCCTACAGGGGAAAGGGAAACACTTGGTAGATACCAAGGCACACACAAAAGGGGATGGCTAGCCAATACAAGTGTTAGTCTGAACACATGCATGCAAAATAAGACAAGTGTAAAATACGCAGACAATGTGAAAACTACCAAACAAAGTAGTGTAAACACGCAAGAAAACAAGTAGACCGTACAAAGCGGGTTTAAAACATGGGACATCACTCACGATGTCGCAAGACACATAAGGCCATCATGGCCGATAAACAACATTCAAGTGTGCACATTAGAAAAGGGAAAATCCCGCATACAATGCCAAACAACGCAGATAAGTAAAGGACAAACATATAGTCATGGAAGACATGTAGTCTTGCAGAACAACTGTTACACATGGAACACTTGTTAGTAATGTCAGAGTGATAACCAATATGTCAAAGCATGTATAAGATAAGTAGTACAATATTTTAAGTACAAAATGAAACAATAGCACCTAGATAGGATGAATGTGGAAGCCCCCAGTGACCGAGTATAGGAAGGGTAGAAGGTGAGCATCCATGCTGCGTGTAGAGTCTTGTATCTGTGATCACACTAGAAAAAGTCAGGTGAACATGCATGTGTGTATGATAATGACATATAAGAAAGAAATCTAACATGTGTAGTATAATGAGCATCTAAAACACTAGTAAGCAAGAAGTAAATGCTACCAAGATAATGCAATATGTTGTGGATGGATGGAATGATATGAAATGTGCCCCCCAAGTGAATGGAATGTGTATGCAATGAGGTTCATTTTGTTTTTCCCCTCAATAGTCAAGAATGAACCGTTAAGTGAATTTCATCATCGGGAAATGGTGGAAGTAGTGTTGGTTTTTTCTAGCGCATTGTGATGAGTATGTGTATGGAATGATGATGAAATGCATGACATATAGAGAGGTGTGTACATGGACCCTATAGCCGAAGCGTATACCACGACTTGTTGAATGGTCTGAGTATGAATTATCCCTAAGCGTATATCACTATAAGATGAAATGGATGGGAATGCAACATATGGAAAGATGTGTGTGGACCCTATAGCCTAAGTGTATACCACGTAACTTGGTTGAATATATGAGTGATGATTTATCCCTAAGCATATATCACTATGGGATGAGGGGATGTGAATGAGACATATGGAAAGACGTGTGTGGACCTTATAGCCTAAGTGTATACCACGACTTTGTTGAATGGACAAGTGATGATTTAGCCCTAATCGCATATCACTACCTGATGGAAGAAGAAGGTGACAATTTAGCCTATAGCGTATGTCACTATGATATGGGTGATGAAGTTGGATGGAGTGTAAATGAGTATAACGGTGGAGAATGGAAGGTGGTGGTGCAGCACTAAGTGTGTACCACTATGTGATGATTAAGGCAAGGATGATGATTTAGCCTAAAGGCGTATACCACTAAGTGATGATTAAGGATAAAGGATGAGGTAATATAATGATAGAGAGTAGGATAATAGAATAGTTGATGATCGGATGTAAAAGGATAATGTAGAATGGATGAAGGGAGTGGTGATTTAACCTAAGGTGTATACCACTACAAGATGGTGTAAGTTGTGATAATGTAATGGAATAAGCTGGAATTTAGAAAATGTAAGAGGAGGAGAGAATAACAGATGATAGAACGTAATAGGATGATGTAGAAATGATAAAAAGAGTGTTGATTTAACCTAAGGTGTATACCACTATAGTATGTGATGATGGGTTTGGGTGATGATATAGCCTAGAGCATCTGTCACTAGTTTAAGGAATGTGGTATGATGATATGTAGCATATAGGTAAGGTCCATTTGATTGGTAAACCCTCGGCAGTCGAGTATGGACCGAGGAACTAAAGTGCATCATAGGGTGGTGAGTGTAACGCGTAGAAAACAACGTAGTATAAACAACCAAGATATGTGAATGTGTAGTGTAGGAAAAGTAATGTAGATTTTGTCATGGGTATGGAATGTAATGGAATATGTGGATAGGTAGAAATAGAATGTGTAATGATGATAGGTAAAACTAGACCCAAGTATAAGGAAATCTAGTGTAGGATGTAGAATAGGTAAGATGTATGAATGTAATGATAGTAATGTATAAAAGTGGCAGATGGAATGATGATAGGTGGAACTAGACCCATGTGTAATGTAATCTAGTGTAGCATGTAGGATAGGTAAGGTGTATGAATGCAATGTGGGTGTGTAATATGTATATGTAGTGTGGATGATACGATAATAGGTGTAGGTATAACATGTAGTGATGGTAAAAGCTAGACTCATATATAATGTGACCTAGCGTAAATGTAGAATGAGAGGATGGAATGCAAAACTAGGCTCATATACAATGATGACTAATGTAGTGGATGCTATGGATATATAATGTAGGATGATGGAATGTAAATGTATAGGTCCTGTAGTGCAGTGTGTGGGGTTTAGTGTAATGGTAATCCCTCAATAGTCCAGTGTGAACCGAAGCACTAGGGTGCGTCATTGGGTAACGAGGGTGTGATAATATATGATGAAAATGTCGATTTGTGAAGAAATGAAAATGTATGAATGTGAGAGGTAGCGATGTGAGAGTAAAGGAGGGGGTGGGAGTGTCTAATGGCTATGCCACCATCAACTGTTTAGGCAAGAGGAATCATCTAATAAGGTCGAGGGACAGATGTTGATCGACCCCATACCTGAGAGGAGGAAAGTGTAGAAGGATGCTCTAGTAATGGTGGTATAGGAGATAAGAATTATGTGGGAATGAAGCCAATATATATGTGAGGGGTGGATATAAGATGAACTTCGTGGCATAGTAAACTGTGTAAGTGAGGGAGATTGAGGAGATGTTGTGTGTAAAGAGGAGGATGATCAACGTGGGATAAAACGTGGTGGTGATTTACGACAAGAGGCGGTAATAGGTTTAGGAATAGGCAGATGTAAGTGTGTGGGACTAATGGAGTGATGTGATGGTGTGGGAGTCAATCGTGGTGATGAAAGAGGAATAGGATGTGGTGTTAGTAATGGCAGAGGAGTTATGTAAGTAGGAGGGGGAGAAGCACAAAGGTAGTGGAATGAGAAGGTGATGAGAGTGGAGGGCTAGGAAGGACTTCATTCAATGGTGATAAATTGATTTTTGTAAATAAATTTGAGATGCACAAGTGGGTCATGGGAGATAATAGCTTAGGATTTACAAATCCAATTGAGGCCCAAAAGTAGGTCACATCCATTGACTGTTGGACTAACAAGGAAGGGGATGAGAAGAGTAAGAGGGCCGATAGTGATATTCAACTTAACAACACTAAAAGGTTTGTTGAATGGATAATCAATGTCTGATGGAGGGTAACCAATAGACCGTAAAAAGTGGAAATGAACATGCACTAATAGGGGGAAGAGGATCAATCTTAGTGTTGTTAATAGAGTTTGAACCAATAGCTACTTGTATATGTAAATTGTCAGAGGTGAACGAAGTATGATAATCAGCATTAGAAAAAGAGATGACGGGCGAGGCCATATCAATGCTATTGATTAAGAAATCAAGCGCACCCACGGCCAGAGGGGGTGCGGCATGGTAAGTGTGATTAGTAGGAAGAATCTGCGGGCTTTTTGTCACGTTGATGGGAATCATTATTAAAAAATTTGATTTTACCCTTATCTTGGGAGGGAGAAGGGCTAGTAGGTTCAGGAAATTCAAGTTGATCATTGTCGATGAGATCTTGTATAATGGTGTCAGAGTTTGAGACATCCATTAGTAGAGTGTTCCCAGCACAACGGTGATAATCGCAATGGAAATTTTCATTATAGTTGGGTCCTTTGGGTTGCAAGATGGGTCTAATTCGAGTGGGGGAGGAAGGGTAATGAGGTTGTTGTCAAGGATTTGTTTTAATATGAGATGTGGTGTCATAGGGAGGTTGGTAAATGTACACTGCCAAGGTGGTTAGGACGGTGTCTCCTTAAAAGGTGTAACAACATTGACTGTGAGTTTAGTGTTGATAGGATTAGATGTAGAGGGTTTAAATGGTGTCTTGTTTGGAAAATGAGAGGAGGATGAAGGTTTTTCCTGATACTTTAGTTTTCCAATAGAGAGAATCTTAGATTCACAAAGATTAAGAGTATGACACAATTGGTCAAAAGAAGAAAATGTTTCAAAATAGAACACTTTCGTAGAGATGTAGTAAAAGGCTTTGTATAAATAAATATTGCAGCTCAGAATCGGATCAATGACAGTTAGTCATTTTGGAAAGATTATTTTTTGTAGTGCAAAACATAATTAGTGAAGTGCTCATTGTGGTCCCTATTAAAGATATGCACTAATTGAGCATAGGTCATCTTAGAACTAATGTTGATGTAGAAATGCATGAGAAAAGCATCTGTGTGATATGTAAAGGAGGTGATGGAATGAACAGGTAAGTCGTAGAACCAATGCATGACATAGTCATAGATACTACAAGGAAAAAGTTTTAGCTATAAGGAGGTGATCGTCAGACCAAATTTGAGACAAGCAACATGAAATGTGTTGAAGATGCTCCTGTGGGTCACCATGTCCATTAAAAATGGGTAATTTAGGAGTGAAAAAGGTATGAGGAAGATCATAAGTATAAAGAAGATGTGCAAATGTGGTATGCAACAAAAAGGTAGAATCTAAAGAGGGAGATGTGGTGGCTTGTTGCAGCTTGTGAATTTGATCCTGGAGATCGTGATATAAGGAGGTTAAATCCTGATTGCCAACAAAGGATGTTTGTCACTGATGTGAGTCTAAAGGAGGGGTGAAGTGATTAGTTGGAGTGGGAACTGAAACTGGGAACAATATAAATGGGTGGAAGCATAGAGATGGGTGGTTGGGTGGGCAAAGCTACATAAGGGTTGAGCTTAGCCAAGTTAGTGGCCTCTTCACAAGCCACATGCAGAAGTAAATCTAAATCCTGTGGGAATTTAGCAAGGATATCATTGATGGATTTAATGTGAGCTTCGGTAAAGTCCTCATGAGTTTGAGCCATGGGAAAAGGGGAAACTATACCTCAGAAGGTACGATAAAGAAACGTTGGGTTCACCAAAATGATTAACAAAAATAATGATATTACCTAGAGGCCTAAGGGGATATCTAGAGTATTAATGTTAATCTACTTAGGAGGACTAAAACCTTCTAAATGAACTAAATCAGTATGAAATAAATGTAAATATAATACTCTAGATGAAATGAAACCCTAATGTGCAAGAGAAGAGTAAGGAAAAGACTTAGCTGATAACAGAAGACTATCGCACAGTGTTACAGATCTGGAAATAAAATCTGGAAGTGCAGACAAACCCTCGTAGACCTTACAAAGAGCATATTTGGGCTATCTGAGATGATACAAGTGCATGGGAGTGTACTGGGGTTCCCCAGGCACCCTGGTCTACAATTTGGGAACTCGAAATAGCATAAATTCTTAAAACCTCAATCTAGTATGGTCATTAAATGTCTCTAAGTACTCTCCATCTGTTGTGTTAGATTCATCAAATGAACTGGATAATGACCCATAATTCAAGGATAAGTATCAAACCCTAGAAAAATGAAAGATGCATATAAATGGGTTGGGGTGACCTCATCCGCCAAGATAGTGGTATTATTTTTTAGTGATGCACTACATTTCAAACTTGGATGTAGTTCTGGTGTGTGTGTGTGTGTGTGTTTTGTTCCCTATGTGCTCTCGTGTCAGTTGCACTTTCTGAAGTAGTGAGAAATAGTAGCTATATAAATGTAAGTAGCATGTGTGCATGGAATAGAATGGAATCGCTCCCCCTATGAAGTGTGTGTGATACAGATCTCCTAGCTTGAATGCATGACATTATGTGGATGCAAGTGATGCAATGGATGCAACCCTAGATGGAGTGATAGTAGTGATAAGATGCAATGACCTAGGACCCTTATTATAGTCTTATAACTTTATATTTATAGGGCTCTCAAGATTAATTTTGTAATTAATCCTGACAAGGCTAACTGGGAAGAAGATAAGGATGACCAATAGCTAGAAGTGACCTAAAAAGAAGCGGAAGAGGTTGTGCATAGACTGGGGCACCCAAAATGGGACCAGGGTGCCTCGAAGCACCCCAATATAGACTGGGGCACCCTAATTTCAAGCTAGGATTTCTAAAAGGTCATGAAATGGTCTGATTAGTATTGGGAAATATGCAGGAAAGATGAAATAAAACATAAGAAAAAGGTGGCCAAAAGGTGGGATTAATTAGTACTTTGTACACTTGATAACCTTCTAAATAGTAGTATAAGGTTGGGTTAAATATTGTCTATTGTGCAATATTTGTATCTACAAGGAGACAGATTGACCAGGATAGTGATTTGGGAAGGCTTTGAAGAAAAATTTCACATTTGGCTTGGTCTTCATGTTTCAAATTTTGAATTTTTGGGCTAGAAAAAATGCATGACAGTACTACTTAATCTTTTTTTGTTTTTTACTAAGATTTTTGAATAAAACAAAATAATTAAAACAATTATTTTTCTAATATTTTTTGTTTTCATGAATAATTAAAAGAAATGAAAATATACCTCTACAGACACAGGGAATTACATGAAATATAATCTATGATTACTTCTAAATTAAAATAATTCTACAATTGCATCGAGAATCAAAATAAATCTAAAACAGGGACTAATTGGATGTATTTTTTTCTCTGTTACAGACATTTGTGTAATTACTATTATGACAAGAGGATATTATCTATTAAAAACCCAATTTCTTCTAGCCAACTTCTACCTCAGGTTCCCCGGGAAGAGAAATCTTCTCATAAGCAATTTTCTTCTTCATCATATAACCATCCCTAGCAAAATTTACTTTAAATTAGATGAAAGAAAATAACAATGAAGAAATAAAATACAATTACCACTACTTCTTCCTCCAATCAATTTCTCATACATATCTATAGGTAAAAGATGGGAATTGGATATCAAGGGAAGAAGTATCTTGAAAATGAATACTCAAACACATAGGAAGTGATGAGATCTTCCCCTTCTAATTAATTTGAATACAAAACTTCTTCTACTTACAAAAAAATAATTACTATATTAAAAATTCAAATAAATGAATGTAACACCAACCAGGTTACTACAGTGATGTGGTAGAATTTTCTAGAGATTTTATGTATTCGATGTTTCCTTAGCTTTAAATCCCCTTCCAATGTGTGAGTTCCAATTGATCTAGGAAGAAAAAATGATGAATGAAAGCAATAAAATCAAGAAATTAAATGTGGTTGGCTTTTTGTAAAGAGGATGACGAGAATGTAAGCAGCAAGGAAAAAATGAGTAGTGAGTTGGCTATCTATGTAATCCCTCTCCAAAATCCGGAAGCATAACACTTCACAAATATTATCAAATTCCCAACCCATGATAGGAATGAAAATATTATTTTTATAAGATGTTGGAGGATAATATGTTAAGAAAACATGTCAATCAAGAAACAATGACTCAGCTTGAGGATGACAGATCAACATACTACATTAATTAAATGAGGAAGAGGAACTCGAGACCAATCAAAAAATCCCAAAAATAGATAATTTGACCTAGAAACGTGAGATAAAATCATGTTGTAATCAAAAAACGTGTTTTAAAATGTGTGTTTTTATTTTGCATTGGATGGTGTTAGAACCCCCTATTACCAGAGGGGTGGTTGAGCAACTTCCATGGAGATTACGCAACTATCCCTAGTTTGCAAGGAATGGAAATCCAAGAATTGGTTTAAAACCTAAATGGAGCCAATAGCTCAAAGGAGAATACTGAGATGAGCCACAAAGGGAGTGGGAAGGAGAGAGAAATGGATATTGATCTCATTTTCACCTTAGAAGGGGTTTTTTTTTCATCATCGGATACTGTCAAATTTTTTGTGTTGCACCATGTAATTTTTTGGTGTGTACAGTGACCTTCTATATTCTTGTAGGAATAAAAATAAGTTCTTTTATTATTTATGAAAAATAAATTTTACAATGCAAAATTAAAATGTCGCTTTAAGTGAATAAGATGAAATAACCAAAAAGTGCATTCCCAACGAAGAATTAGAATGTAGAGAGAGAAGGAAGAAGAGAGGAGTGATCAATCTAAAGATGAAGGAGCTTTTGATGATAAATATATTTCTCTTGATGGAATTTATGGAAATGATCTGGGGATGAAATCCTTTCCCTTGATCTCTTTTTTGAACAAATTCGTTGTGAATGCAACTTCCTTTGCTTTTGGGATGCAAACATACTCCAAAGAACTTATCCAAGTATTAGGAATATCACTTAGGGATTTGCACTGTGTGAACCATACTTTATGATATCTTGCGATATTAGAGATGGATCCTCTAATCTATATGAGGGATTCCAATGTATCCTCATTGAAGGAGAAATGATCCCCCATCTCTTATTAGACCAATTCTTGGAAGGAATTTAGGAGTCACTCCAATGATGATTTTTTACTGAGTGAAGGGGATCCAAACTTCAACACACTTTTACTTATTTTTTACAAGATTTCAAATGTGTGTTCCTCACAAGACTCAAGTTCTGAAATTACATTATCCGTCATTTCACACCTGGTGTTCATTATGTGTAACCACAAAGGAGATAAATTATCAGTGGAAGATGTGAACACATTCTTTCTCACCAAGGAGTTAGAATCAAGACAACTCATCTTATATATCAATGGGAAAACATCATCCCAGTGGGATATTTCCTTCTTGATCTCAACCATTTTCATATTTACCTTAGAAATGGTGATGAGGGAAAATTTGTATAGAGAGAGAATCTCAAGGAATAATTCCTTCCCTTTTTTGGTGATCTTCTCCATCCATCAATCATTTGATTTCCTTCTGTAACCACTAGGATGAATTGATCCATCTAAGAAAATAAGGTATTTTTCAGTCTCTTCTCCCATTACCATATTCATCAATACTATTACATCTAATTATTCCTCATGGAATTCACCTCGAGACCAAGTTTTGGGAATCCGCAAGGGCTACCTTCCCTATTTGAGCTATGATTCAACTACCAAACCTTAACAATGTGAATTCCTTCTTTCCCATTCTTAATAGGAAAATTCCTGAGTGATGATCACCATATTGTTATCAATGGGAATTCTCAAGTATTGGTAGATACCCTTTAGAGTGAGAACTACCAGCAATTAATAATTATATGCTTGAATTGTCCTCAAATCTAGGTCATAATGTTGGGCACAAGCTAGGAAAAGATATGTGCTTTAAACTAACAATGGATGTTTGTCAGCTCTGAATAGCCCAATTGAGAATATGTTTTCTTCCATATCTTCATGGGGTTCTCTCAACATCCTTGTTTTTAGGTCCTCCATATTGATGTTTTTCACATCACTATCACCTACATTTTTATACTCAATGTTTAATTTGAAAATTCACTCTAAACCCAAGTATTTTATCTTCATGGTGAAAAACATTAGTGAAATGGATGGGAGATAGATGGATATGAATAATATGAACAAAATCCCAAAACTTGTTATTTTTAGCAAGTCCCACCCCGGATGTCTATTTTTAGAAAGTTTCTCAAATTGGCACTTTTGAGCGGTCTTGACATGAAAGGGATGATGGTTACTCAGAAAGTGACTCTTTTTCAAAACTTACAATTTTTAGTATGTGAAAACCTGGTAAATCTTGTTATTTTTAGTAAGTGTTCTTCTAGAAGTTAGAATGAGATGAATGTGGTCTCAAAAGTTTCATTTTCACTCTGGGATGCTTTACTCCAAATTTCATGGATTTTTAATTATCATATTTTTGTAGATTTGAAGAGGAAATTTTTATGGCTGTATTTTTGTTTTGGCCATTGAAAATTATCCATACCATCAATAGAAGCAAGATTGGTACCAAAATAAAGGCTTTTTTGCAAGGAAGGTGTTAAAATTTCTTGATATTTTGATGTGGGGTTTTGGAGTTATGAGGAAATATTCATTTTTTAGGCATGGAGGTTTTTGGAAAAAATCAGTAGCATAACAACATGTATTTGGTGTTTAGGAGGGAAACACATCACATTAAAATATTAAAAATGGCTAAGCATTTGAGTTTTAACCCTTTCTTGATTTTTAGAACTTCAACTCACCATTAATCTGACATGGCTTAACTCGAGTCAATCAAGGGTCATAGGGTGGGTTACACCCATAAACATAGGGGAAAACTGAGGTGAGGGGACAATGGGGACACTAAAGTTCACTTTTCATAATATTGTGACAAGTATCACCATGTGGGAGAAAGGGAGATAGAAGCAAGGGTTAGAAACATGCTCCTGAGATCTAAGATGGGGTTATCCATGTGACTAGGGCTAGATGGATGAATGGGGATGCATGATTTTGTCCTAACTATCCCCTTGCACCAAGGGACAATGGAAAAGGGACAACTGACCTTGAAAAATGTGCCATGGGTAGTCGTTTTCATGAGGAGAGGCCAATTGGCCTAAAATAATTTTGCAAGTTAGTTTACAAGCTAAGGTTTTCACTTAAGTGAAGAAATACATTCTTCCCCAAGGGGGTGTAATTTTATTTATCCATTAACCCCTTACACACAGGGACAAGGGAAAAGGAACAGCTGAGGTCAAAAAGTGTCCCACTCACTTAAGATGTCAACACAAAATTAGAACATAGGAATGCCTTTTCCGCCCCAGGGGAAAAACTTGGAGTTCCATAGTCAAGCCTTATATGATTTTGACTACAAAACACCCACTGAATCCATCCCCATAATTTTTAAGAATAGATTATACTTACATTTTGAGTTTTATATCTAGTCACCTTTTTGGCACAAAGAAGCAACAACAAGGACCCAGACTACCACATAGAGTAGTGAGGCATGAGATTAAAAATGATGAATTTACCATGTAGATACTCTAATAGATTTTCATTGACTATCTATTTAGCTCTTCAATCCTTCTGGAACTCCTAGAACCTTAAGAACAAGATCACTTTCTTCATTGAAGCTTATATTCCATGCACCTGTAGTGACCCATTCTTGCTCGGATGGATCCTAATAGCACATGCCTCCATATATTTCCATGAAAGTTATGTGGATCTCTTAATTTCTCTCCTACATAAGCTCCAGATGAGTTTAACCCTTATAGATTGCTTTCAGAGGATTTTTTTTTGCAATATGGCTAAAATAACCATTTTAGTGCTTCCGGGAGCACTTTTCAACCTCAAAGCACAATGGATTCATGAAATTCACTTGGATCTACCTCCCTAAACATTAAAGAAACTTGAAATCCATGCCATCACGTTCCTCTTATCTAGAATGAGGATGAAAAAAATCAAGGGGGTTGTATAATTTTATAGGTTGGTTAAAGGAAGGGGTCACAATGACCGAGAAAGGGGAATTCAAGTGGTTGGCTTGGTTGGCATGACCAAAATTTTAAATTTTCCATGCCAAAAATTTAGCATGACAATACCCTGATATCCCCTTCCTCCTTGATAGTTATTATAACCTCCTCTATAGCCACCACAGTAACCTCATTTGTATTTGCCTCTATATCCCCCACCATAGCTTTGGTAGTTGGGATTGTAATTGTATCTTTGATAACATCTTCCATTTTATAGTAGACCTCCTTGATTTCTCTAGTATTATGGTGGGTAAGTTATTATTAGTACTTGATACTGGGGAATTTGTAAGTTTTAGGGTTGTTATACTAGTAATCTTTGGGTAGGGTAGGTATAGGCGTCATGGATATTGGGTTTTGTCTTATGGTCATTACTCTTATGGAATTGTACTCCTTTAAGTCTTACATAGCATCCACACCATGACAAGTATGATGATAATGATTAAACAATATACACAATGTATAATACATCAATTTTTTTTTGGGAGGAGCTACTTCCATGATGGGACATGTTTCTTTTTTATGTCGATCCCATAATCTACATATCCCACACCCTGTTCTTTTGGTGGTCTGTGTGTTATTTACAAATGTCTTCTTTGAAGAGTATTGTCTAATTATAGTATCTCTTTTTGTTATTTCTAGATAGGGACAATCCAACTTGTTTTTTCCTTCTGCACAGCACACTATGCACCAAATATTGGGTCTTGAAGTTTTTCTGGGAAGGGAATTTATCCTTAGTTCTTCTTTCCTTTATATCTCATGTTGTAGCTTTAATTTAGCCAACTGCAGTCATACCTTTTTCAAAATAAAATTAATTTTTTCTCTCCTTCTCTACGATATGGTTAGGCTTCCAACCTTTTCATTTTTTATAGTGCCGCAACATGTATTTAAAAATTATTCCCATCTAACGATACTCTTAAATATGGTAATAACACTAAGACGAACCATTCGGTTCTTTGCTTATATGTTAGAGGCTTGTTTAGCCTTCTTGCTACATTTTTGAATTGGTGGTCAAATTCCTTCAGCATTTTTCCTTATTTTTGAAATAGATATCTCATTTTTTTGACACTTTATGTCGAGTCCTTTAGGTAATGGAAATCGACCTTAAAATCATTTTCTGTGGCATCCTAGCCTTTGGTATATTAAGGATTTGTTTTCATGTACCATTTTAATCTATCATCTTGGAGTGTTTCTACAAAATCATATGGATTTTTTACTTGCTCCATGACATTGTTTCTCTTCTAGATTGAATCTAAGATAAATAAGTTTTCTTCTGCATCCTATATGTCTTTTCCAAATAGTGGCATCTTGATCTTTTGTGCCATTCTACTAGGTTTTTGTTATTGTTGTTATGTTTGAGCTATTTGTGTAATTTTCTGTGGTTTCTCCTTTTTCTTTTAATTATTTATCTTTTGATTAGATCCTTCCCTTTATTTTCCTTTGGTTAGCTCTATCAAAATATAAATCTCCTAGTAATTCCATGAATCCTATGAGTAATTTTTTCTTACTTTCTTCTTCTAGTCTATGATATTTATCTTTCATCAACACTTCTCCTATTTGTAAATTTCCAAGTGGTGTGTCAAGCAGCACATGGGATGATGGTCATTCTAAGCGGATCATGTCCTTTGAGATTATATGATGGTTGGGATGTGTCTTTTGATACCATATTTTCATAACTATCTTCTTCAATAAATAACTTCCTACCTTTAACATCTCTTAATTTGAAATTTTCTTCTAAACCTATGTACCCTTTCTCACTTCTTCTTTTCTTACTTTTCTTTTCCAATTCATTTATATCTTATTCTTCAATCCTAACTATTTTTTTATATCTTCTCTTATGTTCTTATCTTCTTCTAATTCCCTAACTGTACTTTCATTTGTTTTAGCAACTTCTTCTTCATCATCTTTTTCTATTATCATTAATGTAGCTTTTGAATTATGTTTTTCTCACTCTTCTATTCCTACAATCATCCTGGTATCTGGTTCTATTTTTCCATTATTTCTTGTAATTAATTCATTAATCAAGCTTGTTGATATAATGAGTATTGTAGTTTTTTTTCTATTGTGCATTACCCTGTTGTGATCTATATTTGCAATATAACCAATATTTGTTGGTCTCTACCTTTTGCAAGAACTATAGAATGACATCCTTTATATTCCTCCCTTTCCAAGGTAGCCATATGTTGGCCTCCACTTGAAGTGGGTTTTTTATCCTAATCTACTTTCTATTTTATGGTAAATTTTAATTTTCTCTCATTTAATTTCTTTATTCTTGCTTCTCTCGTTATTCTATGTTTTTATACCTTTTTTTCTTATTCTTTCTTTTCAATTACTAGCCTAGATATTTCTTCATATATCCTCATAATTTTTATATTCTAATTTAATTGAATTCTTAATTTCCTAATCTCTTTTTACCGACTATGTCATTTTTTTGTGTTTTATTTTTATTTTATTCATGTCCCCCTATTTCTTCTACCCCAACCATCACCCCAAAAAATTTAACAGTTACATCTCTTGGATCGTAACTCTTCCCTCACATCATCCCACGGTGCCTTTCCTAAAGGAACTTTTGTGCACTTTTAATCAATCATTTTTCTACCAGAAGTCTATGAATTTGAAATGGGACCCTTTAGAGGAATCTTCCTATCACTCATTTTGTATAAATCTTAATTTTTATGATTAAAATTTTTCCACCCTTGTATTTCCCAAGTGATAATAAAAGAGTTTATTGTTATTTCAAACTAGTAATCAAGTGCACTCGTCCAAGGTTCATCCAACTCTTTAATTTTTTCCAGCCGTTCTTTGGTCCACTTCACTAGTTTATTTAGTTAGAGATGACTCCACTTAATTCTCTTGGTGACTCCTAATATCCATAATCGAAATAGATGTGGAAAAATTTACCAACATTCCTCTCCAGAATCCCGGAAGAATTCACTTTTAGTAACTTGGTAAGACTCTTCTAACATGTGTACTTCTTAATGAATGAATGTGGTAAATTGGTCTTCCTAGCAATCTTCTATTTTAGTTAATGTAGGTTTACAATATTTTGGCGGTTCTATATCATCATACATCCACTTGATAAAATATTTGGGCTCAGACACCAAAAGCCTCAACGTTTATGTGAGGGTTAAGTAGTTTCTTTCTTTTACAAGGGATATTTTGAGGTAAAGAATGTAAAACAAACATTATTACAAAATATTGGGACATATTAACAGAAATTAATAAGATAATTTTTTTATTTACTTCCCAAATTCATATACAATCATAAATTTGTCTCTCTTCTCACATACTCTCTCCTCATTTAACCGTTATTTCTACCTTACATGACTTTTCCTTCTACATTCTCTTTCTTTTTATTCTCTCTTACAAGAATCCTCTTACTCACATAATTTTCACGCACACACTCTCTCTATTGTAATGAATTAACATAAATACATACTTCCCAAAATTTACCCAATAGTCACTTCCTTTGGTGGTGACTATGTATCTTATTTTATGGTCCTATCTTTTTTACGTAACTTTTCCCTCTTTCCACAACTTCTTATAGTACTCAGTGAATTTCTAATGGTTCACAGGTTTTTCTAGCCTTTCATAGCCTCTTTAGTTGTTAAAACACTTTTAGTGTTTTTTGGAAGTTTTATCTGATTCTATGGTGTGCGGTTATTTGTGGATTTTATTTCCTTCTTAATGTTTCAACCAATGAAGAACCTTGTTAACAATATAGGGTTGGATTGGATTTTCATACATTATTACACCTTCACTAGGAGAACTACATGGATTTTTTCTCACACTTGCTAGGGGATGTAGTGCAGTACATGGACTGAATCGATAGAGGTTGACTTCTTAAATCAGTCCAACTCCACCCACACATTAATGCAAGCGCATCAGGGAATGAAAAGCATCATGGTGTAAATTCTTCTTCTAGTTATGATTTTAAGTTATTGTAGTGTGTTAAAGTCCTTAGAGAATCTGAGTGAGTCATTTCAAGAGGGTGAGAAGGTTTAAAATTTGAATTGTCTCCATATGTTGTTTTTCCCTCCAAAATGGGAATTTGAATTAGTAAAAGCTTGTAAGTGAAGGAATTAGCTTGTGAAGTGGATTATTGGAGATTTCATTTAATATAAGGGTGTGTAAGTAGATGTATAAGCTTGTTTTCATAGTCATAGGCTGAAATGTGAGTCATAAATGATTAATAAGATGTAAAAATGCCTAATTGTGTTGAGCTTGGGCATATGAAGAGTTAAGAGTTAGTTAGGGTTGAAGGAAAGAGAGATAATGGATTTAAGCTCAAATAATATAAGGTGATTAATGGATTCCTCAAGAAAATAGGGTCAGAGTAAGGAGAAATTAAAAATAAAGGAAAAGGTTTTGTAAGAAAGTACAGTGTATATATATATATAAGGTATGTTTTGCATGAAGGAGAATTGTGTATCAGATTGCATTACTCAAGTTTTGACATTTTATATTAATATGGTTCATTTTTGGTGTTAAATTAATTGTTAAAAACATATGAAGTAGTTTTCCTAGACTTGATAGTATATTTCATGAAGGATTATATTCGAATGTTATGTTGTTAGCATGCAAGTAATGTATGAATTGTGCATGACTGTGAGCTTGTGTGTCACTAAATTTCCTAATGTGATTGATTTTGAAAATGTAAGAGAACCTTTCCAATAGATTTCACATGGTTGAAATTGAGGGTTTGTGTTACATCAGAGATCATAGACTGAAACCATCATTATTTCCTTTTGCATGCATGAAAACCTTAGGATTGAGACAAGTATTAGCAATGGAAGTAAGGGTTTTTTCCCTTTCTTATGTAGACTGTATGAGCTATTGGATAAATTAAAGGATATAAAAATATATTTCATATGAAATTTTATATACTCTATGAAGATAATGATCATCAAATCTTGGCTTGTGACTCTATAGTATACAGTGTTAAAACCCTGATTTTCTTGCTAATCTATGATAGTAATTTCACGTGGTTCCTAAAGACTATTTCTTGATGAAAGTTCACTGCTAGAATAGGATGGTTAGTAAGATCAAAAAAGGCATGGAGAACAAATATTTAAGCCTTCAAACAAATTAATTTTTCTTTTTTTATTTTTGGATTCCTCTCGGGTTAGAATAGGGTTTTACTGATGGTTTATCACCAAAAGTTATTCTTGGTGACCTTTCACTCCATTTCAAAACTTGAAACTTATTAAATTTCCCTTAAATAGGGCATGAATTGAGATTTTGGAGGTTTTAGATGATGAGTTCCATGCTTTTTGAATATTTCTTTGATAGTTGGATAATACAGTCTGGGTAGAGTTAAGAGACATGTTTATAAACCTATATCAGTGGAGTTGAGAGGAATTTTGTGAAGCAAGTCATCATGAAACTTGGTATAGAAATGAAAACTCCAAATGGGTGTAGGGAAATTCTCATGGTTTATTGAATAGGTGAGTAAATCAAAATATAAGCCTAGAAAACCATAGTTACAGGGTTAGTTGGAGATAATTGCTTGAGAAGAGAAAGAGGTGAAGAAAGAAGGTTTATTCTTAGAGTTGGGTTCTAAAAATTACACTACACCATCTAGGACAACATGGGTTCTTGGATATTTTTTATCTTGTTCTATGCATGCATATTTTTCTCTAGTTGTGAATTGAATAATGGTCATTGTTCTTGTGCACCAAGAAGATAGTTTTAGCAGAGCAGTAGCAAGGTGAGTTGTTATCCAATCTTAATCACTTAAGTGGATTGTTTTCATGTTGGGTAAGATATGGAATGTAGAGGAAATTTTTGGAATGATCATTTGAATATTTGATGGTCCGAAATTCTTAGCTTGAATAAGTCCTTGGGAGGTTAAATAGAACAGCTTTGAGAATATCAAATAATTTTTGTATTTTTTCCTTAAAGTGGTCAGTTTTAGGTTGAAAAATAATTGAATGAAGTGTTTAAAATAGGGTAAGGTGATGTGATAAAGACATTTAAGGTAGAAAGTGCAAATTTTGCTAGTTTGAGCTATCTAGGCCAAGACTATCTTGATTAAATCAAGGTATTTGATGAATAAAGTTGTGCATATCTTGATGATTTTTTGAATGTGAAATGAATGTCATTTAGGATCTTAATCATTTGGAATCAGATCTGATGAATGAGTATTGTTTGAGTGATAACAGTGAATTTTGAGTGTGAATGTGGGATTGATATGTACAAGTGAAGAGTTGAGAAGAAGTGAAAGTGAAAGAAGAAAAGAATAGCGAGAGACACAAAAAGACCAGGTTGGAAGCCTAGGTGAGGCATGAAGGAAGAAAATAAATAGATGGACAAGGAGGAGTTAGTGAAGGAGCTAGTGAGGATGTTAATCCATTAGAAGAAGATTTGGGATGAGAGAAAGAAGAGAGAAAATGCCAAAAGGAAAGAGGTAGCTATAAATCTCGATGTGTGGATTGAAAAAGAGTTGAGAGAGCTTAAGAAAGATGTAGTAAAGTTAGGGGAGTTGATATTAAGTATGGAAGAAGAATATGTAGATGAAGTAGAAGAGTATGAATGGGAAAGTGAAGAAGAATATGGACAAGAATTCAGTGACGAAGAGGTAATCCATTGCTACCCTGAAGAAGGTGGACTACTTGAAGACATGGATGAGTTAGTAGAGGAAAATGAAGACAAAGAAGAAGATGAAGCAGCAGTTGATCATCATGTTGATGAGGTATGTAAACAAAGTTGTATGCCTATTGAAGTTTTCTT
This sequence comes from Taxus chinensis, assembly GCA_019776745.2. Classification (NCBI taxonomy): domain Eukaryota; kingdom Viridiplantae; phylum Streptophyta; class Pinopsida; order Cupressales; family Taxaceae; genus Taxus; species Taxus chinensis. The sequence goes on along the minus strand of CM034148.1, from coordinate 949,914,064 downwards.
GTTTTTGAGTACACAAATGGAAGATGAAATCAAATTTTATAGTCTAACATATGATGAAGATAACAAATATTTGTATTTTTTAAGATAAAGGAAGAGATGAAGGTTCTTGATGATTTGTTTTCTCATGTTGCAAAGAAAGAAATCATTTTGAATGAGGTTAATGCATGTGAAGAATATTTTGAGAAATAGGTACAAGAAGTGATGCATGCATTTGAGGAAGGAAAGGTAAACAAAATTGACTCTAAAATTGTTTATTTAATAGCTAAAATTGATGTTTTCACTAGGTGAATTCCTAGAAATTGTGGAAAATGACTCTATTAGTCAATTTGCAAAGAAAAAATAGAATGGGATAAGAAATATAGAATGGAGTGGTGAACATGGGAAGCATGATGATCATTTTTTCATATGTGAGGTAGATGATTTATTGCAAGATTTGTTGTGTATGATAGATGAGGAAAGGAAGAGTAAAGGTACAGCTGAAGTAACAATGAATTCCTGGAAAAATCAAGATGGAAATGAGGACAAAAAAGACACAGGTATAACCTTACAACAAGTTGAGATGGTGATGAACATGAAGGAACAAGCATGCAAGAAAGAAAATAAAGATGGAAATCTAGAAGAAGAAAAGAAAATACAAGTAAAATGTAAGAAAGAAGAAGAATATATGGGATTCAGGTGGTTATGAGATGAGAAAAGGAAGTAGGAGTACAAGAGCAAGAACAAGAACACATCAATAAGAGAAAGAGTCATTAGAAAGAAACAAAGTTACAGTATATGGCTCCTTTTCTCCACCTAGAATTATAATACATGAGCATCAGGGAATGAGAAGCATCATGGTGTCAATTCTCCTTCTAGTCATTATTTTGAGTTATTGGAGTGTGTTAAAGTCCTTAGAGAGTCTAAGTGAGTCATTTTAGGAGGGTGAGAAGGTTTATAATTTGAATTGACTCCATATGTTGTTTTTCCCTCCAAAATGGGAATTTGAATTTGTAAAATCTTGAAAGTAAAGGAATGGGCTTGTGAAGTGGATTACAGGAGATTTAAATGAATGTAAGGGTTTGTTAGTAGATTTATAATCTTTTTTCATATTCCTATACTAAATGGTGAGTCATAAATGATTTAAAAGATGTTAAAATGCCTCATTGTGTTGAGCATGGACATATGAAGGATCTAAGGGTTAGTTAGGGTTGAAGGAAAGAGATATAATGGATTTAAGCTAGAAGAAGAGAAGGTGGTTAATGTATTCCTTGAGGGAAGATGGTTTGAGTAAGAAGAAATGAAAAATAAAATAAAAGGATTTGTAGGAAAGTATGGTATATAGATACATAATATTTGTTTTACATGAAGGAGAGCTATGTTTCAGCTTGCATTACTCAAGTTTTGACATTTTATATTAAGATGGTTCATTTGTGGAGTTGAATTCATTCTTAGAAACATATGAAGTAGTTTTCCTAGACTCGGTAGCAGATTTCATGAAGGATTAGATTTGAATGTTATGTTGTTAGTATACATATAATGTATGAACTATGCATGATTGTGAGCTTGTGTGACACTAAGTTTCTTAATGTGATTGATTTTGAACATGTAAGAGAACCTTTCTAATAGATTTCACATGGTTGAAATTCAATTTTGTGTTACCTTAGATATCAGAGACTAAAACCATCATTATTTCCTTTTACATGGATGAAAACCTTGAGACTGAGACAAGTATTAATAGTGGAAGTAAGGGTTTTCTCCTTTCTTGTGTGGACTATATGATTTATTGGATAAATCAAAAGATATATAAAAATATTTCATATGATATTTTATAGAATTTATGAATATAATGATCGCCAAATCTATGTTTGTGACTCTGTAGTATATTGTGTTAAACCCCTGATTTTCTTACTAATATGTGATAGTAACTTCACATGGTTCCTAAAGACTCTTGCTTGATGAACCTTCACTGCTAGAATAGAATGGTTAGGAAATTCAAAATAGGGATGGAGAAAAAATATGGAAGCCTTGAAATAAACTAATTTTTCCTTTTTGAGTTTTGGATTCCTCTCAGGTTGGAGCAGGGTTTTAGTGAGGATTTATCACCAAAATTTGGTCTTGATGACCTTTCACTCCATTTCGAAACTTGAACCTTCCTAAATTTCCCTTAGACAAGACATGTATTGAGATTTTGGAGGTTTTAAATGATGAGGTCCATTATTTTTTAATATTTCTTTGATATTTGGATAATATAGTCTAGGTAGAGTTAGGAGACCTATTTATAAACCTAGATCAATGGAGTTGAGAGGAATTTTGTGAAGAAACTCATCATGAAACTTAGTATAGAAATGAAAAATCCAAATTAGTGTTGGGAAATGTTCATGTTTTATTGAATAGGTGGTTAAATCAAAAGATAAGCCTAGAAAACCATAGGTACATGATTAGTTAGAGATAATTGATTGAGAAGAGAAAGAGGTGAAGAAAGAAGGTTTATTCTCAAATTTGGGTTCTAAAATTTAAGGATGTAGGGAAAGATAAGAATAAATCAACCAACAAATATGATTAGCTAAAATTCCCAAATCAATACCCTTCTAGTCAAGAAAATTCATTCCTCTAGTCTTAGAATTTCTTGCTTGTTTGGTCAAATTTGACTCCAATATTATTTTGGGATTTTAATCCTTATTCAACCTGATATTATACCTCCATAGATCTTATCCATCCATCAAGTGGGATTATTTCACAATAAATCAACAATGTAACCTAAATAATCAAAAACATCTCCTAAGGAGCTTCTTCTAGGCCTACATCAGGTGGTTTACAACCATATCTTTTGTTCTAGGACCCAAAACAATAAGTTAATAACACTTTTAAATACCCATTTACCTCTTAATTCTTGTGTATAACAATTCACTAAGAAATTCTTTGCACATTTTCACTCAAAATCACTCTCTTATCCCCCAAATCAAGATTTTAAGTTTGTCAAACAGGAATGTATCTGTATTTTTAGAAAAGACTAGAATTTTCATGGAAGTATCTCCATTTTATTTTGGATTCACCATTCTTACACCTTTTTAGAGATTCAATATAAATTTTAAGGGTTAATTCTATTTGGAAATGGTCTAGCTTTAAATCCTCTCTCTCTCCCCTAATTGAATTTAACTAACTCTACCATGAACATTGATGAATGGATGATAGGACAATATTTTAGATCTTCTTGAATAGTTAGATAAATGTGTTTAGGTAGTTTGTTTCAAGTTTCAAATCCTAATTCCACCATCAAAGCCTTAAACCCTATCACAACCTTAATCCCTAGGCTATCAAATTCATACTATAGGTTTCCAATGAAGACTGTCATGAATATATTGATTGTGCCTGAAGGAATCAACCTAACTTATTTTAAATATCTTTCATGAACCTAGGATAGATAAATCTTAAAAAACTTAAGAATATTAGATGGTTCATTATTAAGATAAGTGAGTTTTTCTCTTCAAAATCCTAGTTGAGGGTTTCTTGGGTCTAAGCAAGCCCAAGGATGAAGACTTAACAATAAAAAGAACTAGAATCAATATTAAACCCTAATATTTATTTCTAAGGTCTGTTTTAATACCCTTATACATATGAACTTACCAGTAATGATCCTTATTCTTCCTTTCACTAACATATTTCAATTTCTCACGTGTTCTTCCTTCTCCCAAACAGAGTTCCTTTACTTCTTAGGGTTTCCACATAAAATCATGAACAATGATTCTTCTTAAATATTTCCAAGGCTAAAATCATGTTTTTATCTTCAACCTATGATCCTTCTACTCATATACAACCACACCTTGAATCAAATCCTTCTTCAATAGTCAGAGTCTACTAGCCTTCTTGCACTTTTAGTGACTGTACAAACTTGCTAGTTTGTTCAAATATCAATAACACACAAAAGAATGGTTTCAACTTATATAGACCTCAAAAATACCTATATAAATAAATTATTCATCCTTCTTATGCATCAAAAGTCTCAATTATCAAACACAATATAATATCATGCCAAATTTGCTATTGAAACCAGAGTTTTTACCCAAAGCTCTTCAATTATTGTACTTATGGATTCTCATTCGAATGGAATGAGGTTCAATTAGTTACAAAAGGGATTATATAGATTCATAGGTAATTTTTAACTAAATCTTGATTCATTAAGCCCCTTTGTCTTATGAATAGTTCTTAGGACAATTGCATGACTTAAACTAAGGACTCAAAGACCTTCATTCCTGTCATATACACACTAAGACCTATAAGCATTAAAATATTACCATTTAGAACTTTATAGGTCTTATTCCATGCTTACCAACTCCTAAAAGACCTACAAGACACCCCAAACTCCTAACTCATGCAAAAGTTCCCTTAAAATTCAAATTCACATTTTGGAGGGAAAATGTAGAATTGGAATTTGTAATGGAATACACCCATATAATACACCTTAGGTGGCTCCTAGGACATCCTAAACCTACCAACAAGTTATAAAACCAAAATTGAGGTTAACATGTCATATATACATCATCAGGGAGGATGCTCCTGCTTCATTTACACTACACCATCTAAGACAAAATGGGTTCTTAGATATGTTTTTATCTTGTTCTGGGCATGTATATTTTTCTCTAACCATGAAATTATTATTGGTTTTTATTCTTGTGCACCAAGAAGATAGTTTTAGGAAAGGGGTAGCAAGGTGAGTTGATATCCAATATTAATCACTTAGTGAATTTTTTTCACGTTAGATAAGATATGGAATGCAGGGTAAATTGTTGGAATGATCATTTTAAGCTTTGAAGGTACTAAATGCTTAGCTTGAACCAGTCCTTGGGAGGTTAAATATGACAATTTTGAGGATACCAAAGTTATGATTTTTCTTTAAAGTGGTCAATTTTTAGGTTTAAAAAGCATTGAATGAAGTGTTTAAAATATGGTAAGGTAAATGACAAAGACATGTAAGGTATAAAGTGCAAATTTTTCCAGTTTGAGCTATCTAGGACAATAAGAAATTGATTAAATCAAGATATTTGATGAATGAATTTGTGCATATCTTGATAACTGTTTGAATGTGCAATGAATTTCATTTGGGTTTTGCATCACACATGAATTTATCATTGTTTAGCTAATATTGTCCATGAAGTGCTAGTGCAAGTATCCTAGGGTTTTATCTATGGTTAGTCATAATAGGAATGTGTTACAAATTTTTTATCCCTAAAAATAGATAGTGAATCATGTTTCCATGCCATCGATGAGCACCATAAGTTACAAAACCCTAACATCTATTAGTCCAAGACTTTATGACCTAGGACTAAATCATACTATAGCCTGGTAAAAGTTGTATAATTCCATATATGACAAGTTTGTAATTCAAGTTTTAGAGGTGAATAATTTCCATACTCTCACCAGTGTGTACATCCATTATGCACACCCAAATCACCTTTGTACCTCTTGGTTTAGCTAAGTACTCATCCTTGATTGTGTTTTAAGAAATCATTTCAACATTCTATCATTATAAACTAATTATAGATATATTTTGAGTTATGTGGTTAATGAATATTATTTAATTCATATTTATCTACATGTAACATTCTTACACCTATTAATATATGAGGAAAGAAATCATATCAAACCCTTCTTAATTTTATTTAGGGTGTAAACATTTTTTGAACCCAACTTTTGATTTTGCATAACCTTCTCACTCCCTACGGTTTCATATTTCCCAATCCTATAGGTTTTTTATTATTATTTAATCCTAATTTCTATTTATTTCTTTCCCTAAATCTAGTTTTCAATTTTTTCCTTAGGGTTACATTTGTAGCTCTCCTCTTACGGCCTCTTTCTAGGTTTTTCTAGCCACAAAATCACCTTTCATGACATATATCAAAAATAAATAATATATTTTCACATTCCTCTAATATTTTTCTTTATTTTGATTAATTAAATAAAAACCTCTTTTTATTTGTTATAATTTTTATCATATTTGGAATTACAAAAATTATAGTTTTGGTAGTAAGGCCATAATTAGAAAAGTATAAAACTGTTTACAAATAACTTCTAGGTTTTTGTTCATCATAATGACATCCTAAAATACCACTCTTGGTTTCATAAAATTCATATCTTATTTTTCTAAATAGTCAATTTACTAATTTGGAAAATATCATTTTTCTAAAAAATCCCTAGTTGGGAATACTTATTATTTCAACTTTGGGATTGCTCTTATTCACTTTCAAGACGCTTATTCTTAGCTATATCATATATTTTGTATTGAGTGTTGGACTTTCTCTATTCTTTATGGCTATATCATGTGTGAACCAAAATTTTAAGGATAATAATTCAAAATACCCTCGTAGGCCATCTCCTATAAATCCTTTGTCAATAGATGGTCATAATTGTTACAACGTTTATAATTTTATCCTATAATACATTCAATACTTACAAAACTATTTTCAAATGTAAATTCAAAATTTGAGTACTGAAATAAAATCACTTGAAGACAATGTCACACACTAAATAAATCCATTATGTACCCATGTCATTCATGTCTCCACACATCATGATCAATTATAAAATATGAAGCTAAAGGAAAAAAATTATATACACAGTACATGTATTATTTCAACTCACGATAAATTCCTCCATAAATTCCACAATTTTTATATTCCATGAAATCAATCTCAAATACTAATGGACCTAGATCAGGAAGCACCTCTTTAGTTCAATAAGAATGATAGACCACAATGATATTCTATATGATTTACTCAATAAGATATTAATCACTTTGTTGCCTAATTATTATTATCCCCTCTATAGGATTGAAAAGATCAATGGAATACCATTTTTTCAATTATCATGGAACCAATGGACAACATGAAAATTATTATTACATTTTAAAAGTAAACATACAATAACTTCATAAAAAGGGAATTATTTCTTTCAATACACAATATTATAATAAATCTCCCTCTCCATCTCCAAGGTGTCATGTTGTATAGGTTTTGATCTCCAAGGAGGGTCCTTCTCATAGCCTCCCATGAGTGGATTCTCTCCTATTTAGGCATCTCAAGTTCCTAAATCTAAATGGGTACCTAAATCTATCACATATATATTGAATTATCATAATGCAATACTAAATATGAAATTGTTGTCTATAATACAAGGTCCATATGTTCATGAAGAAGATATAGAAGCAATACATCTTTTAGAAAATTCAATATCTTGTAAGAAATACATCATACTATTGTGTAAAATGAAATAGGAACATTGTGCATTACACATGAGAGAAACTACATAGGAAATATTAAAAAGGGGTAAATTTGACAAAAAAAATTCTCACACAAAAGAAATTGTGCATGACTATAGATAAATTAGAGCATACACAAGAATAAGAACAAGATAAGGGATACATGAATATGAATTCCACATATATTCTTGTTTTTACCATTACAAGTGATACAAGAACAACAAGATGGCTCAAATAATAATTACTCTGATAGTGATGATGAGAAATTTGATATGTCCTATGAACATCTACACAAGATAAATTTCAATCCCATCAATGAAGATGACTCATGTCTCATCCCTATGGGTCCCAAAAAAATACCAAATTGATCATTCTAAACTCAAATACTCTATAACCCCTACATGTTTTGATCTTAACCTTCTTGACTATATCATAAAATAACTCTTGTGTTGTGCTTTCTCTTTATACACGTATTCCAATAGTACAAAAAAATTCAGATATTCATAAATATACAAAATCAATACCTACATATGATTTGACTTGGTAGCTTGTTAATTTATATATGTTGTTTTTCATATGGTTTGATAGATAGTATAATTATTTATATACTCTTTACACACATATTTAAGAGGTTTGTTGAGCTTGATGAACAACATACACATATTGATGCATGATAATAGGTGTCTTCCTAAACCCTTCTCAATTGACCCAAATATTTTGGGGGGAATCTTCTACACCATCCAGGTGTTTTTGTTTCATTTAATTTATCTTCCTCATTATGATTAATTATTTATAGTGTATATGTTATCTTTTTGACTAATAGTACTAACACATGTATTTTGTAGCACTATCTTAACTTGTTATATGCACCTTTTGACATTTTTCACTATTGTATTCACTGCTTGATTTATTGATTGTTTGATTTCTTCTACATATGTGGCCTATGACATTTTCCATGTTTTTCCTTGTCCTATGTTTATGTCTCTTATGTATGTGACACTTCTTGTGTACTTGTATGTGTGACTACTTATATATTTTCTCTTTTATATGTAGCCTACACACCTTCACTATGATTATCTTGTGACATTTTTTGTCCCACAATTACGGTTTCATGCCTTGATATGGATCTTTTTACATGAAATTTCTTGTGTACTTGTATGTTATATTACTTATATACTTGTTTACATATGTACTTATTTTTGTTAATTCATTATTGATATTGTGACTACTTGTTGCATGTTACTATATTTTTGCTCCATAGTATCCATCGTATGCAGCCCTTGTAGGAACATGATTCCAACATTATCCACCAAAGAGAACCCTCCATATGAGCCATTTTAGACTATCTAACATGGGTAAAAATCATTTATATTGATTCACACACTCTATTGACACATATCATGTGATTCAAAAGAGGGATCATTCAGTGGGATATACTATACATATTAATGATGCATAAAAATTCAATACTCATATATTGAGATATACATGACACGGATCCTTAATACACACACACACACACACACACACACACACACACACACACACACACACACACACACACACACACACAATGGGATAAAAATTCACACTAGTATAGAACAGTCTGTCAGGGATGAATTAATATTAGGCTATGCGTGACTAATTATATATTTTCTCTTTTATATGTAGCATATGCACCTTCACTATGATTATCTTGTGACATTTTTTGTCCCACAATTATGGTACCATGCCTTGATATAGATCTTTTACATGAAAATTTTTTGTGTACTTGTATGTTATATTACTTATATACTTGTTTACATATGTACTTATTTTCGTTTATTCATTATTGATATTGTGACTACTTGTTGCATGTTACTATATTTTTGCTCCATAGTATCCATCATATGCAGCCCTTGTAGGAACATGATTCCAACATTATCCACCAAATACAACCCTCCATATGAGCAATTTTAGACTATCTAACATTGGTACAAATCATTTATATTTATTTGCACACTCTATTGACACATATCATGTGCTTCAAAAGAGGGAGCATTCAGTGGGATATACTATACATATTAATGATGCACAAAAATTCAATACTCATATATTGAGATATACATGACACAAATCCTTAATACACACACACACACAAAAAAAAAAATATGGGACAAAATTCACACTGGTATAGAACAGTCTGTCAGGGATGAATTAATATTAGGCTATATTCCATGATGTATCTTTCCATTATGGGAACATATTTATAGATAAATTTAGAACTTTTAGATTATTACAGGTAGTTATAGGTTTCTAGTAAATTTGTAGAGACATATGACACGTTTTAAAGTAGATTTCATTATAGAATGCAGTGGGTGGGATTACATATTTCCTTCTTCAATACATCATTCAGATACATGGCATTGGGGCATGAGCCTTCTTTTCCTTTTTTATTATTCTTAATTTGCATGCATCAAATACAATAGTTACAACACATGTTAAGGGTATGAGACACTCTTCATTCCCTTTCAAATTTTTCCAATTACACAATTTGGCCTAGATTCATCTGCAATAGTGCAGTCTATGGGGTGGGAAGATATCTAAACTTCGAGATACCATGTAAACTATCCTTCCTTACTATTTTTTGTGGGAAGATATTAGAGTGGTTAGATAATTTGTAAAATGGTCTTCCCTATTTCGGTGGTTCTTATGGACAAATATCCCATAGCACCTCCCCTCTTATATTAGGTAAAGCGCACTCAACTCCTCTCTTACTTTAGCTTCTCCTTTGACACAATTGGGGGTTTTTCACCCCCAATCCTTCAGTATCTCAACAAAAAATAGAATCTTTAAAAACAACAATAACATAATCTCCTCCCTTATAAAATTGAAAAGGCGTACTCCTTCCATGATTTTTCTCTTTATTGTACTATGTAAAATTTAATTTTTAAAGTTATGAATACATTATTCACATTTGAGTTACAATTCAATTTCTTTTATGTACATTCACTACACTCTATGTTACAAGATTTATCATGGATCATACCAATACCAATGCAAAAATAACAAACTATGAAAAAATAAAAAGTGTGTGTGAACACTCAAGTATGTTTTCCCTATAAGCATGAAATTTTCAATTTCACACTTAAAACCAATGGGGGAAATATAGACACATAAATTTTGTGACTTGTTTTTTGGCAATAAAAAAAATATTTGTTTCTATATTGTGGCTTATGCTCACATTCTAATCCTGATTGAAATATCCTTCTCTCTCTTATATGAATTTCTTATTTTTACACATTTCTCTAGCATTCACTTAGTCAGTTGCATTTATCCAAACTAGTTTATCACTCATAGACATATCACTTGGAATATTGTTTGAGCATCATGAACTTCCTATCCAAAATTATACATAATGAGACTAGGTCATACTACAATTGAGGATGACATGTACAGTCCTATCTACCACTCTTTTCTTTATTTAAATATCAATTATGGGTAATTTATTTTCTTATAGGTCTTCATTAATGCGATACCTAACATATGAAATCCTATATAAGAAAGTCTAATTCACTTAAGAACTCACCTAGAATTCTTAAGAGAATACCTTACAAACTAAATTCCTAAAGCATTCCAGTATATCTTAAATCTTCTTAAAGTAACATCACATATCTTATAGAAACCACCACACATGTCTGAAGCACTTGAACCAAGTTCACGATTCTAGCTTCTCAAATCATAATTCTAGAAAGGCCTTATATTTAAGTCTTAGCAAGATCAAGTCACTTGCAGCATTACCAAAGGTCTTAAAGGAAAAAATGGAATCCATTTTAACATCTGAAGAAAATTACACCATATCACTACCATTGAGGGTACATATCTATTCTAGTTACTCATTGTGTCAAGAGACATAATGACACAATTGGGGGTTGGATTAAAATTGCATACATTATTACACGTACACTACCTAGGATAACTACATGGATTTTTTCTCCTCTTTATGAGGGGATATAGTGCAACACCTGTATTAGTTTAGCAAAGTTTGAATGACAAGCTTAGTCCAACACCACCCACACACAAATTTATCATTTTTTTATCCAATCATTTTCATGAATTACTAGTGCAGGTATACTAGGGTTTTATCCATTGTAGGTCATCACATGAATGTGTCACATAGTTGTGAGCCCTAGAGACAGATAGAGAATCATATTTCCAATCCATCAATAAATACTAAAATTTAATGCCCCCTAGCATTTATCAATCCAAGATCATACAGCCTAAGACCAAACTATATTATGCCCTAGAAAAAAATTGATGGTTTTTTGCATGAGAAATTTATAGTTCTGATTCTAGAGATGAAGCATTTCCATATTCTTATCACCCTATACATCCATTTTACACACCTAGATCACCATTTTACCTCTCAATTCATCTAAGTACTCATCCATGTTTGTGTTTTTAAGTAATCTTTTCATCCTTATATTATCTATTTTACATTGATAGCTATATTTTGAGTCGTGTGGTTAATATGGATTAATTAATTCATAATATTATAAGGTAAAATTCTTACACCTATTAATAGATAAGGAAAGAACACATATCAAACCCTTATTTGTTTTATTTAGGGTGTAAGCTTATTCAAGCTCACAAGTGAAGTTATAACACTTCACCTACTACATTTAACATATAATATAGTTACAATAATGAAAGATATGGCATCAACCCTATAAATTATCAGGGATTAATAAGGACACTACACACATCCATTCCTTCTTTTCCCTATCCACCATGATCACTAGGAAAAAATCTATAAATTGGTATAATCTGAGGATATTGCTCTAAGTAGGTATCATTGATCAAATGAATCCCTTTCACATATTTTCTATATACCATGTACCATTGTTATCTCATGTGTGTTAATATTTCTCTCATATACAATTGTGTTTAGTAAGAGAATAAGATTATTCCATGTACTGATGGGTATATAAAAATGTAATGTACATAGAGAGGTTTTTTATATCATAATAATGGTTTATAAATGAGGAAACCTTTTGTAGTGATAAAGCACAAATTCATCTCCCATATTTTGTACACAATGGAAAATGGTCCTAATTTTTAAATACCCAACTCGCAGCTCCTAAGAGGAGATGATTATGTTGCATGGAAGACTAAAGTGAAAAAAAATTTTGGAGTATGAAGATGTGTATTTTGTTTTGGATGGCTTATTTCTCTAACATTATAGTGATTTTGAATAAAAAGAAAGTTTGAAAAGGAAAATTAAAAATCCAATCTCGTAATTATGTTCAAAATTACAAATGAGGTACGATCTCACATAAGAGATGTTTACACCACTAAATAAATGTGGGAAAATTTCATTATTGTCTTTGAGGTACATGATCATAATTGATTCTACCCTACTATATTTTTATGTCCCTTGAGAAATCCATACAATATGTCCACTCCCATATGTGTGGCCTTCCTCTTCACCAAGGTGTTATTCTCCTCCTCCATCAATATTGCTACACAATTTCTTATAATGTACCTGTCCACATCATCCCCCACAATGAACATAGGATTCCTTGGATGATTCTCTTGGACATATTGTCAAAAATCAAATTTATCACCTTTCTATGCATAACGATCTCATTAATTTCATTGAAATTCAAGTTTGCAAAATTTGTAACCTCAACAACATCCCTCGTGAGTTATGGAAGGGAGGAAAAGAGAAGAAACATGTTATCTCCTCCATCAACAAGGAATACCCCTCTCAACTCACTTCCCTTAATATTTTTAATGTTATGGAGGAGGTTAAAAAGTGCTTCAACAAAATTCTCATGTGAAGTTTTCCCTGGTTTCTACTTAGTGATTTGTTTTTTTTCTCTCTTATTTTTGTATGGATGCAATAATGTTGTTGTGATGTTGATATTTTACTCCATTATGGTAGGATGTTCCCATCCTATGTTTCTATCATCCTATTCTAGCTTCTAGGATTTTTCTGGGGTGTGATCCCAACTTGTCAAAAAACCACTAATGCTTCTTTTTAATATCTAGTTGTTGAACCTTTTTTGTATTTTGGGGTATGAACCCCTTCAAAACCATTTACCAATAATAATAATAAAATACCATTCTCCATTTATATATTTAATTACATAATTTTTAGTTTAAAGTCTCATAATATGTAGAATTCTTGTTTCGGATAAATACAACATTGAGGTCCTCCTTATTCATAATCAAAGAATAAGTTTTAAATGACTCTCTCATACCCATTGTCTTAAGATGTATATCACCCGCATATAAGGTTTTTATGACCACACTCGATCTCAAAGAGATAAAATGAACCTTTAAAATGTTGGTTAACTTATTGTAATAAGACGAATACATACAACGTGAAGTAGATGATGAATGATGTGCACTTTCTTTGAACCACATGGGGAAGGACAAATAGAAGTTAAATATCAAATAAGGTTCATGAAAAAATGGCCAAGCATAAAGCAAAAAAAATTCATGTCCTATTTGCAATAAGGGGTCTGATATCAAGAAATTTTGGTACAATGGATTGATCAATAAGTCTTCAAATTCAAAACCCAACCAAAAATAGTAGTCCTCAAATATATAATAGTATTTTTAAAACAATCGTATTATGGATAAAAAAAATTGGAAGAAGAAGTGGCAATACCATGGAAAAAAGTTGATCAAGAAGATGATTACTCTAATAAGGTTCAATTATATGTTGCACAAACAGTGGATGAATCATCCTAAAAAATATCCATCTGGTATGTAGACTCAGGTGTAACTAGGAATATGATAGGATTCATGAATTGGTTCACCATACTTGGTCCATATCCCATAAAAATTTTATTTTCCTTGGGGGTGATACTTGTTATAGGTTTCAAGGCACTATAAATATCAATTTTCCTCTTTGCACCAAAAATTGTACAATCACAAATTTCATATATGTCCCAAGACTGAAAAAATATACTTTGATTCAATCAAATATTGGACCACAATATTTGAGTTGAATTCTATTGCATAAGTGGCAAGAAAATGAGCCTCATTCAAGACAAAGAAGGAAACTCTAAAATTATTATGTGTGCATACAAAATAACAAAATGTCTTAATTGGGATTTGTATCACATAAAACTCAAGAACTCATTACTAAAGACACCAATTCTACATTTTTTGGCACTATAGATATGAACATGTTAATTTTGGGTGCTTGGTGTCATTCATCTAGAATAATATGGTTGGAGGATTTCCATTGTTAAAGAAACATACAGATACCTACACCAATTGTCTAGCATGGAAGCAACATCAAGAATCTTTTCCTAAGAATTTGTATAAAGCCATAGGAAATTTGGACATGGTTCATACTGATCTTTACAATAATATGACATAAACTTATAATATATATCAATAATTATAGCTCTTTGCTAACAAATATTCATGGAAGATGTGGATATACCTTCTAAAGACCAAATATCAAGCCTTCCAAGTCTTAAAAGATTTTAATGCTCTTATTGAAAAAAATAGTCATCATATTAAGGTCCTCTACTCAAATCAAGGGGGGAATACACTAGTAATGCATTCTCTACATACCTCAAAAAATAGGTAATTACTAATCAATTGAATACACCTTACTCTCCACAGTAAAATATAGTGTTGCAGAATGGAGAAACTACACGATCATGGTAATGGTGTGGTGCATGATTAAGGATGTAGGCTTGGATATAACTTACTGGCTAGAAGTATCCAAAAAAGTAGTGTATATTCTCAACAAGTCATTGAAAATTACACTTAACAATATGACTCCATATATAGTTTGTTAGGAAAAAATCTATATTTCTCATCTTCAAGTTTTTGGAAGAAAGGCATATTTATTAATCCCAAAATAGAAAAAGACAAAGTTATATAAAAAGTTAACTCCATACATCTTTATAGAAAGTAATGAAGGTTTAATGGGATAAAGGTTGGTGATCCAAAAACAAATAAAGTCTACATAAGTAGGGATGTTGAGTTTGATGAGGTAGGTACCTTAATTCAATCATTTGTGGAATCTCAAATAGAAAATGTAGAAGACAGACATGTGATGAATACATAAGATGAAGAGTAAATGGACTATAATAATTGGAAGATTGGAGTTAACAATTTCCACATCCCATAACTCAACATATGTTAATATGGTGTAGAAATGTGATACATGATGCCAAGTTATATGGAGTCCTAGACACATCAATTACTAGAACAAGGCCTTATAAGAAAACTTAAGAAGATTCCAACATGGATTTATTGAGTAAAATTGAATCCTCAATAGTTCAAGAAACACCAAATTCAAGACCACAACTTGAATATCTTGCAATAAAAAATAATCAATCAAATGCAATAGGAAAATCACCATTGACAAGAAAATGGAAGGGCTCAAACAAGCTTCCAAAGTATGGAAAATAAAAATTAAATAGCATCTTAATAAAAATGAATATCCAAATAATTCATATGATATCAAATAACAAAGGGGAAATATGGTAGTCTACAAAAATGAAGGATCATATAGTAATCTTGAAGGACTACATATTCCAGAGAAATAACCTATCAAGAGCCCATATGACAATATAGTAAATAGCTCAAATTTTCTTTGATAAATGAACCATGTGCAAAAGTACTCACTCCAAGAAACTATACATAAAAAATTCAAAAATAAAGGTTCCCTTCACTTGAGACAATGTAAAATTAAGGTAGTCGGGAATAATATAATTAGTTTATTTTATTACTAATTTAGCATTGTATGTGTTATCATGGATCAGTAAAATTTTGAAAAAAAATCATTCTTCCCTGCTTGTTGAATCCCTCTGGAAAAGGAGATAGTCATTTTTGTGAAATTTGTATGTAAATAGGGTAAATCAGATGTTTGAGGAACTAGTGGAATAGTTTCCTTATTGCACTTATTCCCCACTTTCCCACAAAGACCAACTCCTTCATTCAAATTGGGAAAATTGGTTAGATTGGGAATTTTTGGAACATTTTTGTGGTTCTGCATGTTCTTCACTTTACCACTTCACCTGATCCCTTAAACACAAAGTAATGTAATTGGTAAAGTCAGTGTTTGTGGGAATTGAGGGAATAGCTCCTACATTCCGCAACTTCCCCAACCTCTCACCTTACCTAACCCTCAACCAAAAAAGGATAATAATTTTTAAATTGGTCCTACAAGGAACAAGTAGAATAGTTCCATCGTTCCATGAGTTCCCCATAATCATAGATCGTTGGAAAAATCATGTTCGGTTGGCATAGAAGGAATAGTTCCCCGATTCCATAAGTTCCCCGATAACCCACTTTCTCTGTCAAAATTCCATTAAATCAGTAAAATTAAACTTTGGCAACACTTTTGGAACCATTCCTTAATTCTTCCTAATCACTGATTAGCTAATTTAAATGCAGCTTGGGTAATTTAATATGGAATTATAAATAACACTACTTGCCCATTCCCACCCATTTCACACCATTGCAT
Source organism: Taxus chinensis (assembly GCA_019776745.2). NCBI lineage: Eukaryota > Viridiplantae > Streptophyta > Pinopsida > Cupressales > Taxaceae > Taxus > Taxus chinensis. Next base: position 949,897,349 of record CM034148.1, on the reverse strand, counting down.
TTTTTTATTCAAGCTTTGCCCTGTCATTTTCATTCCACTCACAACCATTTTCTTGTCATAATTTTTTCATTTGTCAACCATTTTCAATAATTTCAAGTGCATTTTGACTATAGAGAAAATGGTTTCATCCTCATTGAACAAGTGAGATTTTTCATCATTGTTTTCCTATGTTTCACACTTTTTCTTGTTGTAGTGCCCTCCTGACCTATATTTGACTAAATTACCTTAGAAGGATGTTGTTATTCATATAATTTATCCTAATTGGACCAAAAGGAAGTTCCAATGTGTGGGCTATGAACCAATTACTTTCGTAGAAACCTTTGTGCCAAAAATTGGAGATAATGATGTTAAACATGTTGATTTAATAGAATTATGGGTAAGAATGAGAGACAAAAATCTAACTCCATTAGCCCAAAAGATTATTGGAAGTGGCCTATCCCATGTTGGAGGTTTTCCTACCTCAGTTTGATGTACTGACATCGTATTGGCATGTGCTTCCTGTTTTGACCCCCAAAGAAAAGAATTAAGAGATCCTCAAGGATAATTCATTTCTCAGTTAGATGCCCATCATATTGATTTAGCCCTTGGTATCCCCACTTTTGATAATTCTAAAGTCTTAAATCCATATTAAGCCTAAAAAGATTTTGATTTAAATTCAAACAAGTATATACCCTCTCCACTTAAATCAAGTATTTCCTCTCTCTCGATCCTACTCCCTTGAATCCTACTCTCTTTGCCTCTCTTCCAACCCAAACTGTAATAGCTCACATTGATATCAAAGTAGTAGATGAAGTGCAGAACCATACCATCCTAGGGAAATTTTTGAATCTCAGTTGGAAAAGATACTCGTGACTAGTCTTTAATTCATTGATGAAGGGTGTAGGACCTATGATAACATCATTGTTGCACGTAAACAAATAAACTCGGGGATTGAAAATTATTGAGAAGGAGACAAAGATTTAGTTCTATGTAATTCAATATGTTATCATCATGGTTCTCACAGATGAGAAAATTATTATTTTTGAGAAAATATTTGATGATGTCAAGAATAATATGTCTTGCATATGGTTATTCAGTGTGGAATGGAGAATGAAGGTTCTTGAGGAGGCTTCCACATATTTGTTAAATATTATTCAAAATGGGGAATATTTGAAGTTTGAAATATTTGTTGATCTCAGAGCTCTCCATTTTTATCTCTTCCAAGATAATTCTTCTCAACAAAAATTGGTAGAAAACATCAAGGAATGCTTCACCAGGATGATTAAAGAATATTTGTATAAAACTAAAAATCTCAACAAAGACAAGATGGAGGAACTCTCTGAGCTAAACAATTTGATAGTTTAATCTTATAAAGGTTTGGCTCAATATGGTGGAACAATCTCTGAAATGGAGAATTTCTTAGGAAGCTAGATGACCAATCTTGCAAACATAATTGTGCTAAAGGAAACAAAAATATCAGTCACATTGACAAAACTCAGGATGCATGTGTTGAAACTTAAAGTCCTGGCTTCTTCTATTTCTTCCCTTCCTTCTTCTAGTGCTAGTCAAAGTTAATTGTTATGTTTCATCATTGACTTTTATTTTGAAAATAAAAATAAATGTAAAATTTATTTAACAAGTGACTTAAATAATTAAGTGATTAGTCACTTAATTAATAATTAGTTAGTCCATGTAGTTATTTCCACCCTCTTTCCTATAAAAGGATTCTTTTTGTGTAAATAGGTTGGATGTTAGTTAGTTGATGTAAAAGACAGAATTGTTGAATACATAAGAGAACTCCTCATTTTCCCTCTATTTCTATTTTTATTTCATCTCTCTGATCATATTCTTCAGCATTTATTTATTTTGGGTTATGAAACTTTGTGTTCATATTTTTTATCAAGATCTATTGAACTTTGAGTCAATATATTTATTTTTAAAGTAAAATAATCCCCATTATATGTGAATGTATGTATTATGAAGCTTTATCAACATACAGGAGTAAAATAAGATATGGTTTTTCCTTATTTGAAAGTGTTGTTTTTCCCTTCCTTCCTTCACTATTATATTCAAACTATCTTATGTTTTAACTTATTTTTCTTTGTATTCAACTTTATGTGATTAAACAATGGAAATAACATCCTCAAAAAAGATTTCATAGATTAAGTGTACATTTTGTAAATATTTTAGGATCAATTTATCTCCTAATAATAAACCTCCCCATCAAGAGGAGGGATTGTTGTCCCCTAAACTGTTGAATTCTTTCTCACCTGCATATTTTTCAGCCAATAGTTTTTTGGTGCCCACTATGGGGTTCATTTTACTTTTGATTAATGCTCACTAGATATGATGATTCACCAAATTTAGGTAGCAAAGGGTTTCAAAGAAATTCTAAAATTGTTTAAGCGTAGATACACTAGAGCTAACAGAGCACAAGTATTTGAAGATCATACTTACAGTTCAAGCAACAACATTCTTAAGGTTATCTCCAAAAAATAAAGGAAAAGGAAAAAGGTTTGTGAGCTCACCACCCACTGAAAGGAAATCTAGACAACCATCTCAAGAAAGTGTAATTGAATCCTTGGTCTTGTCAAGAACCACTCTTCCTATAAAAAATATCTTTCTTAGAATGGTTTCTCTAGTAGTTCCATGAGGGAAGAATATTTGGCCCTTTTCTCTAGCCCAACCTCTCCATGACTTACCCAAAAGGAGTCAAAAAAATTGCCAAAAATTGGAGTAGATGGTAAAGTCACCTTGATGAAAATTTGGCAACATTTTATGTTTCTTGTAGGGTTCTTGGGGTTTCTCATGAGGATTTTTTAGTCAGGATTTTGTCAAAATTTTGTAAGAAAATACCAAAAATGGGTTTTACCATCTGTCTCACAACAGTATTACTAATTGGAATACCATGAAGATTAAGTTTGAAGCAAGGTTCAAGCTGGCAGAATACTCTCATGATATCTTGGCTCATATTTCTCAATTAAAGGAGTCGTATGAACCCATGAGGGAGTTCGTAGAAAATTTCAATAGGATTTTACATAAAATTCCAACTGTTGCTTGACCAACTGCACAAAACTTCAAGTTCTTCATAAATTCCTAGCTCCCTGAAGTAAGTTTCACATTATGAAGAGCTATATTACCCAATCTTATGGATGATCAGAAATTAGTTATAAGTGTAGAGGATTATCTTATTATATCTAGAAAATTGAAATTAGATCCCACCAAAGCCAAAGATTCAACCTCAGGGTCAACTAATTTTGATTAGTTAGTTCAAAAATTGTCCAATGCCCTGATTTCTCTCCAAAACAAATTCTCATAATACCCCATACAAAGAAATTCCTAGGAAGAATTTTCCACCTATGAATCGTTTACCTATAGCCCAACCTAAAATATCCATTGAAGCTCGTCCTGTAAAAGCTCCAGAAAATGCATCTTGTGAATTTCAAGAAGTAGATGGTGAATTAATTACAGAAGAAGTTAAATAGGTTTAGTAGGAAGAGACTAAATAAACTAATAAGACCATTAAAGATTCACAAATTGGATTTTTTAATTATGAATCATAAGAGGATGGTTATGAGGAAACAGTGGCAGATATGAACAATAAATCCTATGCAGTTATTTCTAGGGCACAATTAAGCAAAAAAAAAATTGTTTAGTCGGAAAAAAAAAAAAAGAAATCAAAAGAAGTTCCATGATTCATACATATGGTTGTAAAGAGAGGATATTCTGTACCTACAGCTAAATGATTTAATATAAATGGATTTAAATATTACATTTCAGAGTAACTATTGTAATGAATTATTTATAAATGCTAATATATTATAAGACGTAAGCAAACAAACATATACAAATGTGAAACCATGAGAAAAATCAAGAGAGGAGGAGACTTAGCTTATTTCAGAGGACCTTGATGTGATGTGGGAAAGTGAACTATTGAAATAGACTGAGAAGAGTGTACAAGAGGCTCAGTGAGGCTTCTAGACTCTGAAATTTCACATGAAAAAAGCACCTGAGAGAGGACAGGAGAACTTGGTGATAGTGTCTGGATCTGGGAATTAGTGTCTAGTAAGATTTTACGGAACTGGTTATCTTAGGGTCAGATGGTGTTTGATGTCATTTTCTATTTTTTGGTATGGAATCATTTTCGAATCTTTGAATTTACCTATAACCTGCAAGAAAGGATTTCACATACACATACCCATAAAGCACATCAAACCTAAAAAGTAAATTGAAAAATGGGGAGTCAAACTGACCCTGGCGATCACCCAAAGAGTGAACTTACAACCACGTATTGCACTACATCTCAGAATCCATATAGCTCATTGTGGGAGTGTGTGTAATGATGCCCTAGGAATTCCTTGTGCAAGTTACACAAATGATAGCGGGTTAGATCTAGAATATATATAGAGAGAGATCTCGATATATAGAGAGATCTAGATATAAAGAGAGCACATACCAACCTAACTAACTAGGAGCAACCAAGCACCCCTACCCACCTGGACTAACAGATGTATAGAATGTGTGGGATGAAAAAGAATAAACTTCCCCTCCTATGTTGTTTATGTAGAAGAATGCAACCCTTGTCCCTTGAATGAGTGTGCTAGATGGATGCTTGTAAGTGTTTTTTTTCCTTTGGATGCAAGCTTAGGTGATAGTATGTAATGCTTAGTGTTTTGTCCTTTATTTTGAAAGCATAATTGTGTATTTTATATGATTCCCTTGTTAGAATTTCACAATTGACAACTGAAAGGCCGACCCAAAGTAGTAAAAAGTAATTAAGAAGTGAAAGAGGTCTAAAAGGATAAGAAAAAGGTAAAGAATGATATGATTTCCCAATAGGATAGGAGCACCTCGTGTTAGTGTCCCAACTGAGTGCTAGTGTCTGAGACCATAGAAATATAAAACATTCAAATTCTGGGAAGAGTGTAAAATTTTTAAAGCCAATACAAGTGCAAAAGACAAAGCGAAAGGTTGAAGGGATTTATCAATTAATAGTTTTATTTCTTAGGAATAATTTAAATGCTAGCATGCTTTTAAGACCTAGAAATTTACCCAAGTGCATGTATTTTTTTGTCTACACTAAATAAGTAAGTACTTCTATTTCTCCATCTCTTGCATCTAAAGTTTCTACAACTCTGAAACCAAATAAACATAAATCCACTATTATTTCTAATCTTGAGGCCTCTACTTCAGCCTCTTTTAACATAATTGATCATATTAATAAAACTAAAGTCCAAATTTCTAAAGCAAAATACTATCAAACGTATCCTGAAGCTTTAACATAAGTTGATAAATTTTTTAATGTTAAGTCATCTCAAATTGTTTCCTCTTATAAATCCATTTTACCTACCCCTAAGGATCCATCTCCATAGAATTTTTTGGCCTCCACTCCCTCCACTTCAAAAAATAATGATCCTTTCTATGTAACCTTGTTTATGGAAAGACACAAATTAAGAAGTTGTATCATTGATTCTGGCACATCTAATAATGTTATGCCCACACAAGTGGCTTATGCACTTGGATTCAATATTACTTGAGCCTTTATCTCATGTTATTCCATGGAAAATAAAAAAGTTCCTCTAGTAGGTTTGGTAAAGTATGCCAAAGTTTCATTTACAGTTTTTCTAGAAAAATGAGTTAAGACTATATTCCTAGTAGTTGATATTCCGTCTTCTTATAGAGTGCTTATGAGTATAACCTTTTTAGAGATATGGGAGGGGAGATACAAACTGAATGGTCTCGTGATTTGATTCCAATAAAAGGAGAAATGAAGAAACTACCACCTGAGAGACAAGAAAAATACACTACTTAGACAATGGATGATCCTATAGAAGAAGTTTTGTATCAAGATCTTGGTCATGGAAATTATATGGTTATGTCTAATTTGGGACTGAATTCCCCAAAGGTCCTTCAAGATGATTCAAATACAATTTTTATTCTTGATTTCAATGGTATTTTTCTTCTATTGGTTCATAAGTTGGGGTAGTGCTCATCTCTCCTTTTGGTAAAACACATCCATTCTCATATAAATTGTAATTCTCAAATACCAACAACATTGTTAAGTATGAAGATCTTCTTCTTAGTTTGATAGCCACAAAAGAAATTGGAATCAAGAATATTCGAGCACATGTTGATGTTAAACTCATAGTAAAACAAGTTCAAGGATTTTTTTCAAGTTAAAAATGAAAGGTTAATACATTACAGGAACAAGGGATCAAACTCAATTGATTTCTTTGAAGATTTTTCAATCAATGTTGTATCAAGAGAGATTAATTCAAGAGAAGATGCCTTGGCAGTTTCAGGTTCTTTATTGGTGCCTCATCTAATTTTTTATCATAACAAATATACTATCGAAATGATATTTAGGCCTAGTGTACTTGGTAATGTAGAGAAATGGCATATCTTTCTTGACTTAAAAGACAACTTTAACCAGTTGTATTTTTGAAGAAAGTGAAGCTAGATATAAGGAGTCACTTTCATCCAGTGTTGAAGAGGGGATTAAATGTGAAGATCATCATTATGGTTGTATTAAATTGAAGGGAAATAAAATATCAAAAGTATTGGTTAGTTTGGAATATATTTTTGACAAACATGATCATTTTATCAAAAGTAAGGCACCAGAAGACATCAACCTATCATCTAAGTGTCAAAAGATAAATTTACTAACTGATGAAAATCCTAAATTTTTCAACATTAGTAAGTATTTCTCTACTAAAGAGAAGAATAAATTTGTGAAAATTTTGAAAATATATATTGATGTATTGGCATATTATTATGAAGATTTGAAAACTTTCAAACCAAGAGAAATTCAACACTACGTTCCTCTGAATCCTGGTATTCAACCTTTCAAACAGAAGTAAAGACAATACAATCCTAAAAATTTTGGGACATTTTATCAAGAAATTCAAAAGTTCTTAAATTCTAAAATTATTTTCCCTATTTACCATTCCATTTGGATTGCACACATTATGTCAGTGAGAAATAAAAAAGGGTGAAATTAGGATTTGCGTTGATTTTCACAATCTAAATCAAGCCTCTTTAAAATAAATTTCCCTCTTCCCATCATGGATCAGATTCTATAAGTAGTAATTGGGTTATAAATTTTATTCATGTTTGATGGCTTCTCACGTTATAACCTAATTGAAGTTGATGTTCAAGATCAACATAAAACATAAGAGAATGCCTTTTGGAATAATTAATGTCGGGGCCACTTTTTAGAGAGTAATGGATCTATCCTTCAAAGATTTGAAAAATAAATGTATTGTTATATATCTTAATGACCTCGCAGTATTTTCAAAATCCAAGAATGATCATTTTCACAATCTTAAACCTATTTTGTAAAGATGTAGAGATCATGGTATATATCTCAATCCTAAAAATTCTATGTTTGAGTTGATGGAAGGGAAGCTCCTTGGTCACATTTTTTCAAAATATGGGATCTTGATTGACATGGATAGAGTGCAAGCAATTCAAAAGATCTCTCTTCCAACTAGCAAAAAATGTGATCACTCCTTTGGTAAAATTAATTTTCTCTAGATATTTATCCTAGACATTACAAAATTCACTTAGCATATTGCTGAAATGGTGAAAGAGAAACGATCATTTAAATAGAATTCAGAAGGAAATAAATGTTTTGGTATGATCAAGGAATCCATTACAAAAAATTGTGTTCTTGTTTTCCCGTACTTTGACAAGGATTTCATTATCTATTCTTATGCATCTGAACATACTCTTTCTCCAATTCTAGTCCAGAAAAACACCAAGGGGATCGAAGTAGCCATTTCTTTCATGAGTTATGGTTTGAAGCCACATGAGCTCAAGTATTCAGTGATGGAAAATATTTCCTTTGTTTTTTTCAAAGCAGTAAAACAATTTAGGTTTTATATTCTTAACTCTCACTCCATCATTTGTGTTCCTGACCCAACTGTCAAATCCATTTTGACACAACAAGAACTTGGTTCTAAGAGAGGAAACTTGATTGCTAAAGTGCAATAATATGACATTGATGCCATACCAACCAAGATTGTGTGAGTTTACGGTCTATGCCAGTTGATAGTAAAAGGTGGAGGCGAGGATTCAAGTGACAACAAACTTGAAAGAATGCCAATTGTTTTGTTTGTCAACACTACGAATGAATGGTATTCCAACATTACTCTTTTCCTAAAATACTATGAATTTCCTTGACATATCATTACTAAGGAGAAGAGAGAAATCAAACTTAGAGCAGCAAGGTATGTATTGTGGTATAACTCTCTTTTTTGGAAAGGAATTGATGGCCATTTTCTGAGATGTGTGGATAAAGAAAAGAAATGATATTATTGAAGGAATACCATGATCAATCATATGGTGGGAAATTTTCTTCTCCTATAATTTCTTACAAAATCCTCCATGGAGGTTACTATTGGCCAACTCTTTTCAAATATGCAGTCAAATGGGTCTCTAAGTGTGAGGCATATCAAAAATTTGTGGGAAGACCCAGAATGAAAACTTTACCATTTAAACTTGTTTTTATCAAAGATTCATTTCAGTAGTGGGGACTTGATTTCATTGGTACTATTAATCCAAATTCTAGTGATGGACATATCCAAATTCTGACAATAACAGATCATTTTATAAAGTGAGTAGAAGCAATTCTCATAAAGAGAACAAATTCTGAAGTCATCAGTAATTTCATTAAGGAGAATCATCTTAGTTCATTTTAAAGTGCCTCAAAAAATTGTCACAAACAACGCTCCAAATTTCTCATCTTACAAACTAATTGACTTCTATTATGGGGTATGGCATTTCACTTTCTCATTCTTCTGATTATTACCTGTGAGGAAACAGGCAAGTAGATTCAACTAATGAAATCTTGGTAACGATAGTGAGGAAGTTGGTTGATGAAACATAGAGGAACTAGCAAAAGAAGTATATCTCATACCTTATGGGTTGATCGTATAATGCCCAAAAGAGCAATTGGTGTGTCTCATTTTTGGTTGACATATGGAATGGATGTTGAGTTGTTGATAACACTTGAGCTACATGCATTGCAACTTGCCAAAACAATTGAAAAGGGGACAATTCAAGGATGTATTTTAAAAAATAATCATGTAATTGTAGAATTTTAAAGAATAATGAGTCCTTGTGATAGACTAGATTTCAGCACATCAACAGAAATTCAAATAATTTTTTTTATAAGAAGGCCATGTTTTGTGAGTTTCAAGTTGGAGATATAGTCTTGCTTTGGGACAAGAAAAGAGAGCCTCATGGAATCCTTCGTAAGTTTGATTCTCTTTGGCTTAGTCCTTTATGTATCTAACACTTCTATGGTGAAAATACATAATACCTTGCTTATATGGATGGGACTCCCCTCCCATTACCATATAGCGGGAAATATCTCAAATTTTATAAGTGTTGAGTGGGTCTCCTTCCCTTGTGCATAAGTTTTTTATATTTTCCTTGTTTTGGTTTCATTATGTTGTTGTTCTTTGTGTGTTTTTCCTTCCCTTGTTCTAGCTCTCTTACGTTCCCATCTATTCTCCTTTTTCCCAATGGATAAGCAACCGGTCCAATGAACCTTGATATTTCAGAGTTTGAAACTATGTCTTGTTTTTACTTTGTACAAACCAAGTCATGTCCCTAGAAAGAGCCAGTTATTTTCATGGATCACTAAAAAAAAATTTAAAAATGGATTCATGGAAAAAATACTTCATGCTTTGGTCATTCTTCCCCTCTTTTTTAGTCCCTCTTGAAAAGGAGATGGTCATTTTTTGTAAAATTTGGGTTCAAATCAGGCAAATTGGATGTTTGAGGAATTAGTGGAACAGTTCCCTTGTTCCACTTATTCCCTACTTTTACCATCAAGACTGACTCCTTCAATCAATAAAATCAGTTATATTAGGAACTGTTGGAACATTTATGTGGTTCCTCATGTTCTCATCTTTATCACTTTACCTAATCCTTTAAACACAAAGTAATGTAATCGGTAAATTCGACATATGTGGCAACTAAGGGAATAAATCTTACGTTCCATTACTTCTTTAACTGTCCGATTTACCTGAACCTCATCCAAAAAATGATAATAATCGGTCAATTCATTCCTACAAGGAACAAGTGGAACAATTCCATCGTTCCACGAGTTCCCCACATTCCCGCAATCATCAATCATCAAAAAAATTAGGCTTAGTTGGCACAGAGGGAATGGTTCCCCAGTTCCATGAGTTCCCCAATAACCCACTTTCTCTATCAAAAGGCCATTAAATTGATAAAATCATACTTTAGCGATACTTTTGGAACCATTCCTTTGTTCCTCTTAATCACTAACTAGCCAATTTAAAGGTAACTTGGGGCATTTAATGTGGACTTATAAATAGAACTATTTGCCTATTCCTGTCGATTTCACACCATTGCATTTTCTTGATTCAATCTCTACCCTATCATTGTCATTTCTCTCCCAACCATTTTTTTATCATAGCTTTGTCATTTTCCAACCATTTTCAATAATTTAAAGTGCATTTAGACTGTGGAGAAAATGGCTTCATCCTCATTCAATAAGTAATATTTTTCATCATTGTTTTCCCCTATTTCATAATTTTTCTTGTTATGGTGCCATCCTACCCTTGTTTTTCCCAAATTCCCTTGGAAGGACATTTTTATCCCTATCAGTTGCCCTAATCCAACCAAAATGAAGTTGCAGTACATGGGTTATGAACCAATTTCTTCCCTAGAAAATTTTGTGCTAGAAATTAGAGATATTGATGTTAAACACATGGATTTGATAGAATTTTAGGAAAGAATGAGAGAAAAAATCCAACTCCATTGGCCCAAAGGATTCTTGGAAGTGGCCAAGCCCATGCTAGAGGTTTTCTTACCTCAGTTCAATGTACTAATATTGTATTGGCCTATGCTTCCTGGTTTGACCCCCAAACTAAAGGATTGAGATATCCTCAAGGCCAACTCATTGCTCAGCTAGATGTCCATCATATCAATTTATCCCTCGCTATCCCCGCTTTTGATAATTATAAAGTCATAACTCTAGTTGAAGCCCAAAAATATTTTGATTTAATTTTAAATGAGTACAAACCCTCTCTACTTACATCAAGGCTTTCCTCTCTCCTAGCCTTACTCCATTGAATCCTACTCCCTTGGCCTCTCTTCCAGCCCCTTTTGTAATAGCTAACATTTATATGAAAGCAGTAGTCGAAGTGCATAAACATACCATCCAAGGGAAAGCTATTGAAGCCTGGGTGGAAAATATACTCATGATTGGTCTTCAATTCATTAATGAAAGGTGTAGGACCTATGATAACATCATTGTAGCACAGAAACAAATAAACTCATGGATTGAAAGTATTGAGAAGGATACAAATATTTAGGTTGATGTAATTCAATATTTTCGCATCATGGCTCTCACAGATGAGAAAATTCTTCTTTCTGAGAAAATATTTAATGATGCTAATAATAATGTGTCTTTCACGTGGTCATTTAGGGTGGAATGGAGAATGAAGGTTCTTGAGGAGGCTTCCACATTTTTGTTGAATATATTCAAAAGGGAGAATTTTTTAAGTATAAATTTTTTTCCGATCTTATAGCTCTCCATTGTGATCTCTTCTAAGAAAATTATTTTCAAGTGAACTCAGCAGAAAAAAAAATTAAGGAACACTTTACCAATATGACCGAAGAATATTTGTATAAAATTGAAAAATATAAACATAGAAAAGATGAAGGAATTCTTTGAGCTAAACAATGTGATAGTTGAAGATTATAAAGGTTTGGCTCAGTATGGTGGAACAAGCTCTAAAATGGAGAATTCCTTTGGAAGTTGGATGAATATCTCACCAACACAATTGTGCCAAAGAAATCAGAAATATCAGTTGCAATGACAAAAATCAGGATGCACGTGTTGAAACTTAAAGTCCTGTATTCTTCTATTTATTCCCTTCCTTCTTCTAGTTCCAGTCAAAGGTAATTGTTATGTTTCATCATTGGATTTTATTTTTTAAAAGAAAATTAAATGTAGAAGTCATTTAAAAAGTGACTTAACTAATTAAGTGATTATTCACTTAATTAACAATTAGTTAGTTCAGGTATTTATTTCCCCCCTCTTTCCTATCAAAGGATTCTTTTTCCATTTGTAAAGGGTTTGGATGCTAGTTAGTTGATGTAAAAAATAGAATTGTTGAATACAGAAGAGAACTCCTCATTTTCCCTTTGTTTCTATTTTTTTCATCTCTTTGATTGTATTTTGCATCATTTATATAGTTTGGGTTATGAAAAAAAAAAATTATCTTTGTTTATCAAGATATATTGAACTTTGGGTCAATATATTTCTTTTTTAAGGAAAATAATCTCCATTATATATGAATGTATGTATTCTGAAGCTTTATCAACATCCAGTAGTAAAGTAAGATATATTTTTCCTTATTTTAAAGTGTTGTTTTTCCCTTTCCTACACTACTATATTCAAATTGACCTATGTTGTAACTATTTTTATTTATGTTCAACCTTATGTGATTACACAATGGAAATAACATCCTCAAAATAGATTTCATAGATAAAGTGTACATTTTGTAAATATTTTAGGATCAAATTTTCTCCTAACAAGGGAGCCTCCCCATCAAAAGGAAGGGCAGTTGTCCCCTGAACTATTGACTTCTTGCTCACCGGCAGATTTTTCAGCCCGCAGTATGGATTATAAAGCACATGTTCAAAGTGTTATTGTAAGTAATTTTTAGCTAAGAGATAATCGGTGTTAAGTATATTTCTAATTAGGATTGGATTAGACTATGGAAAGGGAGTTAATTGTTATATATTCCCATCACTTTATTTAGGATCAAATTTAACATTAGTTGTACAATCCTTATTTGGTGATATCTACAATGTAAAATTAGTTGTTTAATATCTATAAATATTACATCATGTTTTTTATTAATTAAATGATCATATTTAATATCTTTCATTTGATATTTGGTTTACAATAATTTATTTTTATATAATGAGAATCAAGGGTTGTATACATGTGTTTTGTGTGAATTGTGAATTGTTTTGATGATAATGTGTTGGGTTAGTATTATGGCTATGTGTTTTCATCCAATTTGTAAGATCTTATGTGTGGTTATTTTCTTCATGTCACTAGATACAATCTCAAGATTTTCATGTTTCCTATACTGCACTTTGGGTGATATTTTCAAGTGCAATCTTGATCGAAAGGATAGCACAAGAAAGCTTAAAATTTGATGTAAAACAATATAATGATAAGTCCTAGGAAACCAATGCAACTCTTGTGATTGAAGTATTTTCTCTGTTCTTGGATATATATTTTTCATTCCTCCAATCATAAATTTTCTCTGTTCTTGGATATATATGTGTCATTCCTCCAATCATAAATTTTTTACTTAGAGGTTTGGTGTTTTTTATGTTTCCACGAACCATATCATGGCATGGCTGATGCACAATATATTTTTTGTTTTCCATTATTCTTATCATGTATCTATTGGATGAAGAATTTGATAATAATTTTATATAATATTATGTTTTATGATGTTGATACTACATTACTTATACCTTGAGAATCTATGCATCATATTGTTCTTAATATTTAATCAATTATATTCTAGTCTACATGGATCATATTGTTCTTTATCTTGAATTTCTTATATTGTAGGCTTATGTGGGGAATATTATTCATAACATACATTCGATCAAGATTATATCTTCCTAGACACCATTTATCAATGATTTCATGCCACATCTAGTATATGTCGTAGTTTATCCATTTATTTTTATATGTTTCCTTCATATGTTCATTTCAAATATCAAAGGGATATTTATCCCACTCAACATGCTTATAAGGCATGCAAAACACTTAATTAGAAATATGGCAGCTCAAACTTTGTCTCAATTTTATTTTTAGAAGATTCCACTAATATTTTAGGTATCTCTACCTAGATTATGTCATCACAATGGCACACCAAAATATTATGTATTCATGCTTATAATTTTTTAATGAATGGTATGTACCTTTATTGTAAAATGTCACTAAATATTATAACCAAAAGTGTGTGGGGGATTCTACACATATTTTGAGGTACTTCACTCCACATGGATATTCATCAACCTCCCAATTAAAATAACACATCTAATTTAATGTGTACCTGTCAATATAATGTATATTTTGGGTGGTGCATGAACTAACATGCCAAAAAAATGGCATGTTAGCGATAGCAAAATACTTAAAAGCTCACATATTAAACAAGGATGAAAGATATCTTGACCTGTTAGCATTATTTACAAAACCATGGTCTCGTCCCCATTATTACATGTAACTAACATATTTAATCTGTAGGTATACCTTTCTCATTAATGGAAACCATCTGGTTTAGGAAGGAAAAACTATCATTTGAAGTAGAAATGTAATATATAAATATTGGGCAAGGCGCTAAGAAAGGGGTTAGGAAATGTTGTTGTTGATTCACTGTTATCGATTCCTTATACTAATAGAACTTTGTTATAAAGGGCATGTGATAATAGATCTAGGTTATATATGGAACTTTATTGTATCCTTCTCTCTCATGTATGACTTCTTTATCTCTACACATTGATGTGTTGTTCACTCACTCAATTTTACATTTATCTAAAGAAATATATCACTCATTGGCATCTTTCCTAGAATCTTTACTAAACATCATAAATTACATGTCCAAAATTGTACAAAATGGGACCAAGTTGTACTACGATATAGTTCGACTTGTATAGTCTTGTCTCCTCCTCTCCATTGGCTCTTTTCTTAATTTGAATATCTTTTTTAATTCATTTCGTATCTTATATGTTGGAATTAAAATGATACCTAAACTATGAAAGCCTATATAAGAAAGTATAATTAACTCAAGATTTCATATGAAATTATCAAGACCATACGTTACAAATTACATTCCTAAAGCACTCAAGGCTCTCCTAAATATTCCTTAAGTAGTAGCACATCTCTTTGAGGAAACACCACATAGTTCTAAAGAACTCAAACCAGGTTCACAAGTATAGCTTCCCAAACCACAAGCCTCCAAAGGCCTCAGATCTAAGTCTTAGCAAGATCAATTCATATAAAGAATTTCCAAATCTATTAAGGGACAAAAGGGAATAAATTTAGCATTTGAATAACATTGCACTAAATCATTATTATGCAAAGTATATCTCTATTATATCTATAGTTATTCTCACTACTCGTTTTAAAATACATAATGGTATAATAAGGGTTGGCTTAGATTTGTATACAATATTGTATCTACACTAAGAGAACTACATGGATTTTTCCCTTGCTTGTCAAGGGATATAGTGTATCACTTGGATTGAAATAGCAGGGGTTGGCTGCAAAGCTCATTCTAAATCTACAAACACATAAATTTATCATTTTTAACTAATCATGTTCATGAAGTGAAAGTGCATGTATCATAGGTTTAATCTATTTGTTGCCATGTTAAATTTCTAACATGCAAAATTGAAAATTTTGGCCATGACAACCAAGCCCCCACTTGAAAATTCCTCTCCTGGTCACTATAAACCCTTCCTCTAGCCATCCTTCCCATGGTTTCATCCTCGCTCTAGTTAGTAAGAATGTGTAAATAGTATTTTCAAGTGTGTTTTATGTGTAGATATGTGTTCCTAAGGTGATTGAAGAAGTTACTAAGATCTGAAGTGGAACAAATTTTCTCATATGCTTAGAAAGGTCCATTTTTAGCTATTTTGCAATTGGTGAATACCCTCCGGAAGGTGGTTACAAGGGAACAACCCATATGGAATTGTTGTACAGGATTTTTTAATGCATTCTAGGTATTTTGGTGTAATTGTGTGGAGCTGAGTGATGTCAAGAATCAAACTAACAAAACAAGGTCATTGCGGGTGCAAGGAATTCCATACTGCAACGGATAAAGATAACTTATTTAGATGATTCTGGGATTTCCAAAAGGAGTTTGGAGATAAAAAATGTAATAATCCTAACCATTTTTTCCCAATACTTCAAATTATTCTGTGATAATCCATGACACTGCAATTGTCCCTTTGAGTCAAAAGTTAAACAAGCCTTGAAAATAAACTTTTAGGAGGAATTGGATCCTTATAATTATTTGTATGATCTCAAAATTTATTTAGAGTAAAAATAATATAATTTTTGACCCCAAAACATCATTCCATGCTCCCAAAGTAGAAAAACACTCCCAATGTCCTAAAATGGAGTTGGCGGATGACATCAGCATACCAAAAAGGCATGAGTGAACTTTTTCACCCTTGGTTTCCCCAAAATTTTCCCCAAGCTTAAAATGGGACATTGGGGACACCAAAGTGTGCTCCCCCATCTTTTCATGATGTTTTGTCACTTAAAACATAACTTGGTGTGTTAAGCAGAGCATGTGAGGTGTTTAAGTGCTAAGGTCCCCTTTGCATAATGAGAAGACTCCATAGCACACTTCTAAGCATTTTATGTCCCCTTGAATTGTCACCAAGGTGGAATGGGGAAATGGGGGACACTAAAGTGTGCTCCCCTATGTTGGCTTCCTCTTCGCAACTTATAACTTGTAACTTTTGCACCTAGGGAACCTCAAGCTTGCACTCACTCAACAAAGTACCCTTTCTCATGTTCCCAAGATCCTTGGCGCATTTTAGGAGGTTGTGTGTCCCCTTGAACTTTTACCCAAGGTGAAAAGTTACATGGGGAACAAAAAAGTGTGCTCCCCAATGAGGTTTTACTTTTCACAATTTGCAGTACACTTTTACACGTAAAGAGCAACAAACTTGCAAAATCACTTAACCCCTTGTCCCCTTCTCATGAACAGACCCCCCATGGCACATTTTTGATCTGATGGTGTCACCTTGGATTGAAATAATAGAAAATTTGACAAAGGGGAGACCAAATTTCACACCTCATCCTTTCACTCAACCCCAGGTCACATCAAAAATCAGTTTTAGCCCCCAGAAGCCATTTTCAGCCCCTACATCTCCCTCACACTACACCAGAAGCTGACACATGGCATGATCTTATGAAAAGTGAAATTATTTTCCCATTTTGTATCCTTGTACCTCTTTTTCCCTATTTTTTAGGGTATAACCACATGTCAACTCTCCTCTAACCATGGTTTAGCTTGTTGGGTCAAATTCGAGTTACAATTTATAAAGCGAATATGATTAACTCCCAACTCATAAACTCTTAATAAGTTTTTGAACTTAAAGGTGTTGTGATTTCCCCAAAAAAACTCTATTATTGCATAGTGATGCTATTGGAATTTTTCATAACCCTCAAGCTTGGAAAATGAATTTTTCTCATATCTCCAAAACCATGCACCTAATTTTCCACCAAAATTTTCCAAAGTAATCCTCCCAAAAATGCCTTCAAATTAACTATAAAATTGAAACCAATTATGCTCTATATAATTTACCGCATCCATAAGAAATATTTATCCCATACTGTTGTCTTTTCAGATCTACAGAATTCTGGCAAATAAAAATCCTTGAAAACTGGAGCAAAACATCTCTAGACAAAACCTAATATTTTGAGACAAATTTCATCCCAATATAACACCCAAAATATCTCTATGTAAAAATATTAATTAACTCAAGGTCTCATATGAATAAATATAGTAAGTTTCCAAGACAGAAAACTCTCAACATTTGTGTTACTCCTTGCAAGAAAAATCACCAAAAAGTGAAAATTGTGAAAAACGTACTAAAAAAGGCCTCCCAAATAGGACTTGCTATAAATATAAAGTCTCACAAATGGGCTCAAGTCACTTGTATCAATCACATTCTGCCTATCTCATTTATTTTTTTCCATTATGAAGGTCAAGAATTCAGGTCTGGTGCCAATCTCAACACTAATCATTGAATACTTCAATATGAAAGAAAATGATGTCATCCACATAAACTTTAAAAACCTGAAATCCATAATATTGAACATGTCATGAGGGTAAATGGAGGAAAATATACTCTCAATTATATTATTCAGGGAAGGAGGCAACATGTTAACTATTCAGAGCATTGAACTAGTCATGGCATATGCACAACATCATGATCCAAACATCAGTAACATCATAGTCATCATAACCAAGGAGTTTGGTTCACGTGAGTAGGAAAGCACAAAGTCACAATTGAAAGGCTAGGAAATTCTATCATAGTTCAAATAGGAAATTAATCCCTCACAATATCCCATAACATTATTCTTAAGGTGAATTATGTATGGCACACTTAGAGGTAAGAAACTAGATTACTCAATGCATCCTAATATTCACAAAAAGGGATAATCATGGTTGAATCATTTGGGCATTTGTCACACAGGTGAATTTTGAAGTTCCAGGGAGTCATGAAGAGGAAGGTGATGATCACCATATTCCAACTCTGACCTTGTGTTCACATCTCTTTCCAAGAGGAGGTTCATTGTGTGAATCACACTAAGGCAAGGAACAGGTCAGAATAAACTAGTGTGTGTAAAAAATTGTCACTTGAACCACATGCTACTAAGGCATCCAAAACCATCATGTCTACAGGATCATGAAGTCATCATAGGTCCACTTAGTGTAAGTCTCACAATAATTTTTTTTTACACTTATTCAATGTTTTGGAATAAGTATGCATCTCACAGAAGAAGGAGATTGTAGTCATAATGTTTCAGTCCAACAAGAGGTCAGAGGAAAAGATTTCAATTCATGGAGCAATCCTTATATTTGGATGAGAAGAAATTTTTCAATGAGCAACAAACAAGTGAGAAAATGTTTGATAATCTTGAATTTTATTCCATTCATAAAGGAGACATCTTTGTCACAGAGGTGAATTTTTAGGAGAAGAGGAGTAAAGTAGTGATCTCTATGCTCTAACTCTTAACTTGTGATAAAATAAGATCTTCATGTTTCCATCTTAGTACAGATTTCATAACAGTATTGTTGAATACTTATTCAATGCCTTGGAAGGTACCCGTATCTCATAGGAGGGGAAGTTTGCAGTCTCAGTGTTTCAAGTCAACAGGAGGTCAAAGGAAAATAAAATCATTCATGAAGCATTTATGCAATTTCTTCATATACCTTCTTTCTACCCCAAGCGTGTCAGCCTATCACCCAACATGTGTTGGGCACTCACCCAAGGTGCACATGGGCATTGATCCCCTCCTTTATGTGAGCTTCGAGAATGGTCTGCCATTGATGGAGAATGAGTTGCAAAAATGGAAACATAGACATTCACTCAAAAACAGAAGATACAGACAACAAATCCATGCACAGATGCATCATAAATGGAAATGAACATTGTAAATAAGCATAATGAAACTAGATCTGACTCAGAATAATATGAAGAACATAAGGGTTTACACTTTTGAGCATGAATAACCAGAATCACACACCATATATTGATTTATAAACATTTATAATGGCTCCATTACATCATGAGGGTCATACAAGACCAAATACATCAAGGGATATTATCTTAAACCCTACAAAAATACTCTGTAGAGAGAGAGTTCTTAGCTATTCTACCCATTACAACCCTTTTTCATACCCAAATCCATGCCTAATATGCTTAAAACCCTTCTTGCAAGCATTTCTGCAGCACCTTGTCACTACCTAAAACCCTCCTTAACCCTTCATTTCCCCAGCACTTCATTCTCACCCTCTTCTCTCTCATTTTGGACCCAACACTCCTTTAAATAGGATCTGGATGCACCACCTTGGTTTCCTTCATGATAAGATTTCATGCCAAGTGGAAGTGTGGTCCTCCATGGTCGAATGCCTATGTCAGCTTGCAAATGCCTCCACTACCTATGTAATGATCATCCTGGGAATATCCCTTACATGTGGAATATTCTTTTCTTGACCTCCAAGGCTCCAGGTTGGCACCTTATCCATTCAACATGCCTACTCTGGGATTTTCACGTGTTTCTCCTAAGATAAACTCCTTCAAAATATGGCTAAGTCCCTAAACCTTCCTGCTCCCACTCGCACCAACCTCTTCTACCACGAGCCTTTCCCTTGCGTGCTTTTTCCTGAGCGCCTTCCTTCTTTACTGCCTCCCACACGTGCTGAATTCTTCCTTGGGACTTAGTCAATTTTAGGGCCCAACATTACCCCACACTACGCATGTTTTCTATCCTCAAAAACACTCTCCCTTCCACCAAAGAATAAATAATAGGGAAAATGAAAGAATCTGTGATTGAATAAAGAATGGAAGAATGGAAGAATCCTGCTACTGCTGCATGAGAAGTGGGAAATATTTCTTCATGAGGGCTTCAATCTTAACCCAAGCATCCACCTCACTCTGTGTCTGTTGAAGTAATCACCCACCATCACGCTAACTTTTTCAAAACTCATCTCATCCCCCTTAGCCTTCAACGTATCTTCAATGCTTTCCATCTTCTTGCTAAGGTCTCCCAGTGCATCCATCCTGTGAGTGACTTGGGGGTACAACTCTTTTAGTTTAATTTTAATCAAAACCCTTAAGGTTTTGATTGCCTCTAATTTCTTCTCTACCTCGGCCAAGATCTTGTCCCACTCTTCCCTATTTCCCTTATTTTTCTCTTGAAATTATTTCAGATCCACTTCATGGCTGGCCAACTAATATGCTTGTTACTTTATCCCTATCACCATAGTTTTCATATACAACTTCTTCCATTTGTGTCGGTCTTTACTAAGGCAAGGAGCTCAGAGTACCAGTTAGTATCTCCCCAGTCTTCAACTTTTCTTCCTTCTTCTGGTGCACCATTACTTCTTCCGCTAATTCTAATGCAAGTGGTTGCCTCTCCATGGTGAGTATGCATGTCTAAGTCTTCCAAGAAATGCATGGTTGACTCGTATTTCTGCTCAGGCAAGGGCAGGTCCGGGTGCTTTAAGATAATGGCATCTAAAATGGCCTCTATCTTCTTGTGGACTTCACACACCTTCACCTTTTCATCCCTCAGTTCATGCCTTAACTGCACACTGATCAATTCCTTCTGTTTTATCTCCCTTGTCCCTCTCAATGATCTCCTCATTATTTTTCTCAAGCTCTTCCTCCAAGACCCTTATTCTATCATTTCTACTAAAGAGTCTTGCTTCCACCTCCACCGATACTTTATTGAGTGCATTGCAAACTTTCTCATCCAACAGTTGCTGGGAATTTACAAGAGGGTTTATTCCCTTGGTGTCTTGGTGTCTTCATCAATGCATCATGATTTACCTCAAACTCAGGCTCATCAACGTGGGACTCAAAATCCTAGGATAACATTTTCCTCGTGCATGGGTATGCACCCTCTTCATCAAAAGAAGACCAAGTGAGGAGTTTTTTCAGTGGGCATGGTACTTTGGAAGTGTGCATGCAGTACCTTTCTTGGATCATTAATATAAGTCATAGCATGTTCCTGTGCCACTATTGTGCCCTTCCCACCTATGTGCTACTGTTGGGAAGCTTACTACTAAGCTGGGGTCTCCACCCATGCTCCCATACTCCTTTCCTACACTTTCTCTCTCTCTTCAGTTTCCTTCAGCACTTCTTCGGTGCTTTCTCTCTACCTTCATGCTCCACTAACTGTTGGATAATACCCACCACCTCCCTCTCTACAGTGTTATCTATCTGCTCCTCGGTCAGGGTCGGGGTCTTCTGATCACGCATGTTTACCTCCTCACTTCCTCCTTTGGTATGGGTGCCCTCCTCATACTCCTTCTCCTCTTCATCCCCTTCTTCACCAGACTTGTGTACATTGTACACAGGAGGATTATGAGCTTCCTCACACTCTTCATTGTCTCCTTCATTTTCCTCCTCATAATCATCATCCTTGATGCTCTCTGTCTTCTCCAAGTCTGAACCTTGTGCCACCCTTTGCTTTTTCTTTACTGGTGACTCCAACACAGGGGACTCCTCCTTCTCGGGTGACTCTTCTCTCCTAGGAGACTCTTCTTTCTCTAGCGACTCCTTCCTGATGGGAGACTTCTTCCATCGAACATAGGTGCTTGTACCCGCACCTGACTCTTGTTCCCCTATGGTTTGCACTGTATGTGTGCTTGGTGCCTTCTCTGCAGGAGTCTCTTCCCATTCTCTCTTCTTAATTACTACCTTCTTCTTCCTCCCGAGTGGGGTCCTTAGGGATTGAGATGTCATCCTCAACATAAGCACCCTTCTCAAACTTGGGCCTTAGCCACACATACACCCTTGTCACCATCCTACCTGCAATAGGAAATGTCACCAATTTTACCATGTGTACATCATGAGATACGTAATTTTCTACATAGGCGCGTTTTTTGGGATACACCAAGGTCTGGCGCATCTCACAGTGATCTTGATCTACAACACTTAGATCAAATCTTAGCTTCTTCACCTCCTTAAACCTATTTACCATGCCTTGAAAATACTATGTTGTGAAGGAGAAGGGTAACTTACACCAAGGACCCTTGGTGTCATCTGTCAAGGTAAACCTACCGATACAAAAGTGTTGGTATACGGTGAATTCAGCTTCTCCATCCACTAGTGCAGGTAGTTATTTTGGTATCCTCCATTCAGCTCTGAATGCATCGTGCATCCATTTATACCATTTCTCCAAGCACGCCTTGTGAGTGGTCATCATGGTGTCACAAGTGTAAGCTTCAAACCTCTTCGCGGGAGAGGGGTTCTCATCTGGGTACTCCCAAACAAACTTATCTGGCCCATTGGGCACTCCAATTTCTGAAAAGACAATGGTAAGGAGGACATTACCAAACATGATCTTCTCCCCATCACGTGCGACATCAATAATCTCCTCCATAATGAAAGCTGAGAGGTTGTAAATGGTGCCCTCTGAGATCTTGCGGTAGACATTCAACCAACTTTTGTTTATCTGTGTCCATCTCTCCTATCCATTCAGCTTTGTCACCAAGTGTGTGACCATCCTCATAACAGGGTCAGTGATTGCAGTGATGTCAAAGTACCATGAACCCTTCTTGTAATCATATGCCTCAACCATTTTCTTGATGGCCTCCTTGTCACACAAGTCCTCATCCAGTGGCTCTCCCTCGCATAGATCAGGCCAGTGAACTTAGAAATCAACTGTGGGGTTATGCACATCCACCTTCCTGTGAAATAGAAGTAGTCCTCATGTACATGTGACATTAACCACTGGTATAGTCACTCTGGTTTTCCAAAATAGGGAAACTCATAAAGTTGCAGAAGCCCAGCCTTTTCTAACTTCACTTTTACTTCATCATCATAGATGGGTTTCCCATCTGGCATCCTCTTTTCCGTAGGGTGAACCAACTCCAGGGTCATCTCCTTTTCTGTGGTGCTCGTGTGATGATTGTAATCACTCACAGCCATCTTCCTTATATGTGACACCCACTCTTTCCCTAGAAGCACACCATCTGGTACTGCATCTCTGCATACCATTCTTCATTGAAACTTGTGGAAATGGTCAGGTTTTCCTTTTCCCTTTCCCTTTCCCTTCTTCGGTGAAGTGGTCACTCCTTTCCTTGGTGCCATTTTTCTCTTCCTCGGTCCTCTGTAGTTTCTCCCTTGCGTCAAGTTCTATTACTTCTCAAACCCTTGGCTCTACTTCTATGAAATTTCCATGAAAACCCATGCCCTAGCTTGTAAACCCTAACCTGGAGCACTTCCTTTCCACAAGATAGTGTATCCACCCATGGGAATCCACAAAAAAACTCTTCCACATACGCCCATGCACTTTTCCTCCACACTGGTTCACAAGTCCTTCAATTTCTTCAACTCCACACACTACTCTTCACAACTTCTTCTCAAGAATCACCTTAAAATGCAAGAACTTCTTTGATAACAAAACAAAGGTGAAAGAATACCTCACCCCTGACCTTCTATTTATAGATTTTTGTTTTTCCACACAAACCCCAATGCCACCTACCAACGTACAAATGCATTAAAGTTGGATTTTTCCAATGCCATCCTTCCACATGTTCTATCCAGCACTTTTCCTCCATGCGTAAACCTACGTGAACACTTCCACAACCTTCTGGCACACAACTTCCTTGACCATAGAATTCTTCACGCTTTCTCCCACGCCGAAGTCAATTCTTCCTCTATGTCTTGGACCAAGTTCTTTCCACTACCTACCTCATGTTTCTCCTGCACTTTTTACCCTTGTACGTGGTTTCTCAAATCCTTTTGACACCAATCTCCTCTAATGATCACCTCTGTTATGCACATTCATTTGACCCCATGCACCTTTGACTTCACAACCCAGGCCACCACATCAACATTGCTCTAGGCACTTCTTCCAACTCTTACCACGTCCTACTCACTTCCCCTTTATGTTCCACCCCACACTAAAAATATGTGACCTCTACACATAACACCTTGATGATGTAATTAGCCACACTTCACACATTGCTACACACAAAAATAAAGGACCACAATTTTAACCTGGGAAACCCTTTCGGGAAAAAAACTAACTGTAAATTCACCATTAACTTAACACAATACAATAATGTACTAAGTTCTGCTTTACCCTATTCCCCTTTATGTTCCACCCCACACTAAAAATTTTACATGTGCGGTCCTCTGCAATAACACCTTGATGATGTAATTAGCCACATGGATTATGACACACATGTACCCAAAACAAACCAAAAGGAACAAAGCAAACTGAGAAAGGGAAACACAAAGAAAGGAGAATGCATTAAGGGAAATCCTAAGCTAACTGGCAATACTACCTTATTTACAAACACCCAGAAGCCTTATTTATAGTAGGGCTTCAGCCTACTTCCATTGAAATACCCAGGAAGTCATGTTCTGTCTAGCACCTGTAGCTAGGCAAGCACCCTGAATCAAGTATATGGGTAATATAATATGGTCCCAACCAATGGACCTTGAGCTTCCCAGGATGGCGCAGGAACTTAGAATCATAAAGTAAAACCATCTGCCCAACCTCAAATTGTTTATTCTTTATGTGATGATCATGTCAGGCCTTTTGTCTCACCTTCTCAGTCTTCTGACTCCATCTAGCAAGGGATCATCTTTCATCCAACTACATTAACTTGTCAATGCACTCTTGCAACACCTATTCATCGGCCAATCCTCCTATGCGTGTGCAATACATAGAGAGGGTAGCATGAACTCTACTGGAAAAATAGCTTCAGGTGCCAAACACCAATTGGAATGGTGTGGCTTTGTTTAATCTCTTGTAAGTTGTTCTATACACCCATAGCATGGCTGAGACTTTTTCATCCCAATCCTTCCTCCCAACATCACAAATCTTGGTAAGTGTATGACTCAATATCTTGTTAAATGCCTCAGCAGTCCCATTAGCCTGAGGGTGATAAGGGGTAGTCTTGTGATGAGCCACCATGAATTCTGCCAACAAAATCCTGATTGTCTCATTCAAAAAATGAGTACCCCGGTCACTAGTCAAACTCAGAGGGCACCCATACCTATTGATTATATTTTCCCATAGGAATCTTGTTTGTGGCCACCATGTGTAATCCCTCATAGGCATTGCCTCTTGCCCACCATGTTAGATAATCAGTGCAAGTAATGATATAGCATGAACTTTTCCTTCATGCAGACAGGTGAAATAGGGCCTACAAAGTCAATTTCCCATTTCTCAAATGGTTCAACACTAGCTATTGGTCTCAATGGAATTTCATCCCTTTTTCCTGGCTTACCAAGGCACTGGAAATGATCACAGGCCTTGCAATATTCAATACAATCCTTGTAAACCATCTCCCACCAAAGGCCAACTAAGAGGATCTTGCACATAGTCACATTCCCCACATAGTGTCCCCCTGCAATTCCACCATGAGCCTCTTCCATGATTGCAGTGTGCTCATGCTCAAGCACGCACCAGTGTAAAACCTCATCATGGCCTAGCTTGTATAAGTCTCCACTAATTAACATGTAGGGCATGGCATATGGCTAACTACTTCCTTTCCAAAGTCTTCATTCCCTCTGGTGCCCACACCCATTTTGAGAAACACAACAATATCTTCCAAGTCAGAGGGTGCACACTGTAATCTGAATAGTTGTGCATCTGGCATTGTATCCTCAATGCTTTACATGTCCTCTCCTGAGTCAATCCTTGATAAATGGTCAGGCCCCAAATTACTCTTACCCAGTTTTACAACAACCGTAAACTCAAACTCCTGAAACAATAGGACCCACCTGCATATGCACCCTTGCAAGATGGGCTTGTTCACCAAGTACTTTAATGCCATGTGGTCCATGTAAAAGATAAAAGGTGTCACTAGAAAATACTGCCTGAATTTTTGTAGTGCATAGATCATCGATAATGCCTCATGCTCCATGGTAGTATAATTTTGTTCTGTTGGGGTTAGCTTCCTACTAGCAAAGCACAAGGGATGGTCAACAATTCCCTCTCTAGGTTGTGCTAAGATTTCTCCAATCACCATCCCTGAAGCATCAACATGTACATGGAATGGCTTATCCCAAGAGGGAAAGCATAATATGGGTGCAGTGATAAGCCTATTCTTCAATGTGTCAAATGCCATCTGTTGCACCTCTCCCCAATGAAATGTACTTTTGTGCTTCAGCAACTCCTCCAATGGCATGTGGTGATCTTGGCATACCCCTTAATAAATTTCTGGTAATACCCCATATGCCCAAGGAATCCACACACCACTCTGGCTGGTAGGCTCCCCCAATCCCACAATAATGAAAACTTTGGTAGGATCCACCAGCAAGCCTTCTTTACATATGATATGTCCCAACAGGGTGCCAAATGGAGTAGCAAAAACACATTTCTTAATGTTGAGAGATATACTCAACTACCATGCATCTCTCAAACATCAACCTCAGATTGTCACAATGGTCCCTCACCAATCCATATATTGTCCAGTCATCTAGGTAGACTTGTAGAAATTTATGGATGAAGTCCTGAAACACCTGAACCACAATGCACGAAAACACAGCAGGCATGTTCTTCAGTCCAAAAGGCATGACCATATAGGAAAAAATTCCCCATTCAGTGGTGAAGGTTGTCTTTTCTTGGTCCTCCTTTGCAATTCTAACCTGATGATATCCTAAGAATCCATCTGTGAAAGAATAGATCTCACACCCAGCTACTCCTTCCAGGATCTCTTCGGTGAAGGGGGTTGGAAAAGGATCAATGACACACACCACATTCAAATCCCTGTAATCAACACAAATCCTTATCCTCCCATCCTTCTTAATGTTGATGACCATCAGACTTATCCACTTTGATTCCTCAATAGCCTCAATGATGCCTGATGTGATCATCTTGTCAATCTCCTCCTTGACTTTGACGCACAGATTCAGATTCATTCAATAAGGTCTCTTCCAAATTGGGCACACACCTTCCTTTAACTTGATCTTCATTTCTCCTAAGGAGTGGTGAACTCCTTTAAGCTCATGGTACCCATGGAAAAAATCCTGAAATTCATGCAACAGATCAATAATATTTGAAACCTCCCTTTCTGTCCAGTAATCTCCAATAGTAGCTTCCTTAGGTTCCACCTCCAAACCAATGTTAACCTTCTTGGTTTTCAGGGGTTCATGGTAGGCACACACTTACTCATCAGCACTATCCATAACCTCACGCATGTACCGACAGTATGGTTAACATCCAAGTTTTCCACCTCTTCACCATCTATCATGTAGACCAATTTTCCTTTCTCCTTTTCCATGCATGCATGCTCAAGTTGTACCTCCTCTGATTCTTCCTCATCGAAGCGTGCTTCCAAGCAGGTTCACCCAATAACTCTAGTACTCTATCCTCCACCATGGCACTATCTCCCATAGTTAGGTGCTTAACAACCTGTAGTGCCTCATTCACCGATGGTTTAGTACTCTGATACTCAAAATCTTGAAGGAGATCAGTCATCAACTCCTGCTAGTTTCCTGTCTGACGGCACAACTTGAATGAATGTACCATGTGCACACACAACCTTGTAAGGTGGAGTAAAGCTTATGCACCCATAAAGATGGAGGCAAGGATTCTGTGCCTTCCATCCAGGCCTTCTCACATGCCTAGACATGAAACAAGGTGGGTTCCTTCCCATGATAGTCTTGTATAGCAGTAGGTGCATTGCTTCAGAGAAACCTAATAGAGAACATGATTCTCACCTCACACCACTCTAGAAGGTTATCTCAATGGGTCACCCACCAACGTGTTGTGGTCCCAAGAAAATTATAGCTAAGCATACTTCTCCTTTCGATCTCACATCTCCACTGGGTCTCCATTTCTCATAGGAAAACATCAGGGTTGGCTCCCCTAGTGTAACTTGGAAACTATTTTCCTCCCAGGCACTTGACTGAGCACACCTTTGTTACTCTCATCACAGAGCCTCTTAACTACCTTCGAACTAACTCATATGTCCCATGCACCCAATTGTCACATGCCACACTAGTTGTATCACTTATAGATTGAGTGTCTTCCCACTGAATAACACCTTCTTTTGTTGGTTGCACAACCTCAGGGTCCCTGATAGTGCACACATAGATTTTATCTAGGTCTTCTTCTCCCAAGGGCTCAGTATAGGGTGTTGAATTTCCATCCATCAAAGGAATGATAACACATTCCTCCTTGTTCTCAAAACTTATATACCCCTTATTGAAACATAAGTCAACATTGTTCTTATAGCACCAGGGGTGCCCAAGTAATGCTGGAAAGTTTTCTGCCTCAGCAAGCACCAAGACTTCAAAGTCTCCAGTGAATTTTTCCCCTTGGATAGTGATAGTAGCATCCTTTAAAACACCAATGGGCATTGCCTTTGTCTTATTAGCCATATACAACACATTTGAAGATGGTTGTAATGGAGGTCTTCCCATTTGATTCCATGCATCCAAGGTGAGAACATTAACTTCCACACCCATGTCAATCAGAATATTACTTAGGATCCATCCATCAACAACTGCATTCAAGGTAATCTCCTTATCATAGTCAAGGTTGTGAGGAGGTAGATTAGCATGCAAAACCTACCTCTCGTGCTCTCCTCTGACACTTGGTACTTTTCCCCTCAGCCACTCTCCTAACAGAGGGATGATATTCTCTTGTCTCAGCATCTTACATACTTCCCTGACTTCATCTATATCCTTCTGTGGAGCCTCAACACTCTTCTTCTACTCTAACTATCCATGACTTCTCCTTCAGGCACTGGATCTCTCCTTGTAGGCTTTGAATAACATCCATGGTTTCCTGATAAACTTCCTTCTGGTGTGTAGGGTCCAGATACTTCCCATGTACCACTTCTTCTCTTGTAATCAGTGGTCTCTACTTTGGTATCTCCCTGGTGTGTAGCCTCAGCTCACGTCATCACCAGTACAGGTTCTAACTCTGACTCACATGCCACCCTTGGCATCCACTATTGATCAACACACTTTACGCTCACCATCCCAACAGCCCTTATCCTTCCACTACTTCTGGCTCATGTGTTCAAACAATTCTGGGCATTCCTCATACTTGTGATTTTTCCCACACCAAGAGCACTGCAACAAATCAAGGACACTCACACTTGTAATGTTCTGTAGATCCACAGTTATAGCAGGTTCCCCAAGGGAATTCACTCCTTCCACCCCATGATTTCCACGGCCTCTAAATCCTCCTCGAAATCCTCTACCTTGACCTCCTCCATCTGTGTGCCCTTCATAATGATGACCATCATCCTTGGAACTACTAGAAATGTTGGTCTAGCACACCAGTATCAATGGCATCATGTATCTGGTCAATCAATCTACAATCCTTGGTGTCATGAGTAGTAGAGGTGAAAATTTTGCAATAGCAAGACACATTCTTCTAGATCACATGCTAGCAACAGTGGACACCTACTTGCATCATGATCTCCATGGAAAATCTCACAGTCCACTGATATGGCATGAACTGACCTTCACGGGAAATTTTCCTTTGTATGACCCTCTACTTCACAATCCATACACCATAACCCACTGCGAAGTCTCATGAGCCGAGTTCACAGACAATTTCTCCAGCTACTTTTCCATTGCAGTAATTTGGGCTTCTAGGAATGGACTAACTCCTGTATCAATGCTTCCTACTACCTCAACATGTAAGGTAGCCTCCAAGGCCTCACACAGGATCTGTGAAAGTGAAAGTGCCCCTCCTGAATGGTGTGATCAGTCCTCTGAATGAACCACTGAGCATGCTGCAAAGGGTGAATGTCATAAGATAACTTGGATAGGAGAGTCTTGAAACATGTGTCATACTCCCACACACTCTCCACCATTCCTTGTTGAATCTCCTTCAACACGTTGATGCTTTTTCTGTTCAAACTCAGGTATGTGGAACTCCACCAAAAAGGCATTACACAGCGCAATGTAATCCACCACTGTCTGGTGTGGGTCATACTTCTTGTACCAGCTATGCACGTGTCCTTGCAACGTGGTTACAAACTTGACTTGCTTTCCACTCTAGGGTAGTGATTCCCTTCACATGCCATAGTAACTCACACTTGTGTACATGTTCTGCATGCATCCTCAATGCCCTTGTAATCAGGTAAGTGGAGTGACATCTCATAAAACACCTGTTGATGGTGTTGTGGACCTTTTACCCACCAGATCCAGGACCTTGATTCCCTCTGGTGTTTCCTCCACCACCAGACCCACTAGATCCACTAGTGCCAACTCCTCTAGATCCACCAGATCCTCCTCCTATCATAGGTAAGGGGCCTAATGCAGTTGCACCCTGTGATCCCACCATCATGCTAAACTATGCACCGATAGTCTGTGATACCAAACCACTCCCAGATGTGTTTCCCACACCACTTCCAGATGTGATACTCAAACCTTGTGAACCCACACCTTGCCCAAATGTTGTGCCAGAAAAAATACCCCCAAACACAAGAAATGACTGTGTAGCCATAGATGTACCAAATGAAAAATTATACCTCCTAGGTGTCGCTCGACTACCAATACCGATACCAACTAGATTATCAAAACTTATCTCAAGAACTGGAAAACTAAGTGCAAGGGTCTGGTCACCATGTGGGTTAAGATGTGTGCCTACATCTCTCCTCCTTTCTTCATATGACGAGCTCTCTCCAGAAGCCGAGGGGGTTTCTCTTCCACACTTTTTCCAAGATGGGGTAGCTCAGACTGCTCAGGTTCCACATCCTCCACGTGAACCTCAAATCCTTCCCACAATGTCTACCTCCATAAATCCATCACTCCTGCAGCTTCACATTTGTCTTGCCAACTCCCTCTCCTGAGCTTCATTATACTTGAGTCACCTCTCCTCTCTCTCCATTTCCACCACAAGGTCTGCCATCCTCTACCACGCCAGCTTCCATGCCCCACGCCTAGCAGGAGTTTAGCCAGCCATGGGAAAGGCTTCCAAACTCAAAGTAATGACCAGGATCTTGATAGCCAGTGGAATAACATGCAAGAATGATCCTCTAGGCTCCCTCAAGAATTCAAACTCAACAATCTCTTGGGCAAGAATACATAGAAATAGTGTATTCCAAGGTATAACTAGTCAGCACTCTACTCCACCAGTGATCAACAACACGGGTCCAGGTCAGATCGGCATCATGCAACCTCTGATATTCCTCCTGGGTCCAAACATGAGGTCTATAGTACCAACTTGTCCTTGATGCATATGTTGAGAGCCATTCATACAACTCTACTGGGAAACAACAGAAGAATGTCTCATAGAGTTCATGATACAGGTTCTCCTCCACCCATTTTCATGCATCAAACTCAGATCCAGTACTGAACCTCTGAGAAAACTCATCCTCCATGATTTTAAGCTAGGTCTCACATGTTTCCAAGGTCAAGACACTCCATCATCACACATCATTCTCACAACATCTTCAAAAAGAGGTCCCGACAACAGAACCAAAATGTAGTCATTTCTTCATATACCTTCTTTCTACCCCAAGTGCGCAACCTATCACCCAACATGCATTGGGCACTCACCTCGAGGTGCATGGGTGTCAAGCCCCTCCTTTATGTGAGCTTCATGAGAATGGTCCACCATTGATGGAGAATGAGTTGTAAAAATGGAAACATAGACATTCACTCAAAAACAGAAGATACAGACAACAAATCCATGCACAGATGCATCATAAATGGAAATGAACATTGTAAATAAGCATAATGAAACTAGATCTGACTCAGAATAATATGAAGAACATAAGGGTTTACACTTTTGAGCATGAATAACCAGAATCACACACCATATATTGATTTATAAACATTTACAATGGCTCCATTACATCATGAGGGTCATACAGACCGAATACATCAAGGGATATTATCTTAAACCCTACAAAAATACTCTACAGAGAGAGAGTTCTTAGCTATTCTACCCATTACAACCCTTGTTCATACCCAAATCCATGCCTAATATGCTTAAAACCCTTCTTGCAAGCATTTCTGCAGCACCTTGTCACTACTTAAAACCCTCCTTAACCCTTCATTTCCCCAGCACTTCATTCTCACCCTCTTCTCTCTTCATTTCAGACCCAAGCACTCCTTTAAATAGGATCTGGATGCACCACCTTGGTTTCCTTCATGAAGATCACATGCCAAGTGGAAGTGTGGTCCTCCATGGTCAAATGCCTATGCCAACTTGTAAATGCCTCCACTACCTGTAATGATCATCCTGGGAATATCCCTTACGTGGAATATTCTTTTCTTGACCTCCAAGGCTCCAAGCTGGCACCTTATCCATTCAGCACACCTACTCAAGATTTTCACATGTTTCTCCTGTGACAACTCCTTCAAAATATGGTGTAATTTTTCACTCTTTCATCTTATTCACTTAAGTGAATTAATGTTACATTGTAAAAGTCCTTTTTCAAAAATAATAAAGGGACTTAATTTCATTCCTAAGGAATGTGAAATTCATCAAGTAGTGGTAAGATCAAAATTAACATGGGGGGAGAAGAAGATACATTTTGTAAGCGCTAAATTGGAAAAGCCTCTCCATTTCAAAGGGTTGGTGTTTGTTGATTATTGATAGTTTTCAGGATTTGTATCACCACTACTGCAAGCAATAAAGCTACATTTCTTTTATCTCCTTGCATATGTTCTTCTACTCTCTCTACTCTCCAACTTTGCAAGTATTGTAAATCTTGTACAATCAAGAAGGAACTTTATGTCTTTGGTTAATGAATATATAGAACTTTGTGTCTCTTATTTATTAGTATGTTTATTGCTTGCATGGTTGAATTCTTCCTATTGAATGTGCACTACTATGTCTAATGTAATTGAGATCTGTAAGTCTACTCATGGTACTAATTGCCTCTCTATTTCCCCATCTCCTCTTTTCCTACTTCCCAAGAAAATTCCTCCATTGTACATTGTATAAGCACTTTCCCACAATTCTAGTGGAGTATTTCTATGTGATCCCCGGCCTAACAGCCACCCCATAATTCTATTTAGTTTGCATTCAATAAATCGGAGCCTCCCCATGCCCAAGAAGGAGGGGCTTAGCCCATGACCATTGGTGGAAACTAGTAATCCACCTGTAACGAATTATTTCACCAACACTATCAATGGTCATCATAAGAAGGTGTCACAAATTTGTGAGCCCTAACGATAAACAATGAAGCAAACTTCCAAGCCATTAATGAGCACTAGAAGTTATAGAACCCTAATGATATTTTTGTACAAACTCCTAGGTACATTAGATCTAGTTTCGAGCTATAGGTACATGAATGCTCATATTTGCTCCATGTCTTCATTTTTATATTAACATTTATGCACATATACACTTACACACATCAAAAGTGGGGCAAGATGTAAACACCTAAAAATGGCCTTTAGTCAATTATTAGTTATTAATTTACATAATTTTAGTATGTTTGTGTACTTATCAATTTCTGGTCTATATTAGGCATTATTAGTGTTTTTTTATTACTTTAAATGGTCCCCAATTGTGCCCTAGCCCTTATCTCTTCCCCTTCTAGTATTATCTTCCTTCTCCCATATTCCCCCCTCATTAGACTCCTTTTTACAAAGAATTCATATGCTTATGGGGCCTATTAGGATTATGAATGTTCTAATAATCCTTTTTAGTGTCCCCTTTTGACTTAAGTGAATTCATCACTTACTCCTGCCTCTTTCAGCTTTTGACTATTGGAGGTTGATTTGGGCACTAATATGGTCCTGATTTGAACTCAATTTGTTCATAAATACACAAGAACTTTATGACTTTTAGGGAGTAATCAATTAAAGACAAGCTAATAATCAAACAACAATCATAAGCACATTAGGCATTCTATAGAGAAATTACTAACTATTCGTAAGTAATTTAAAAGAAATCAAACCAACATTAAATAATTCATTAAAGCACATAGATATTTTAGACACATGTCACTATACTGGTTTGTGTGCTATTAGAGCAGCTCCAATCAATGAGGTTTGTTGTTTTCGATAATGTTATTATCTAGGGGCTTCACAAATATCAAGATTATTCTACTATGATACAATTTATTGAAAATGCCAGAATAATTTTTTATCCTTATAAGATAGGTGTTGCTTCTTAATTAGGGGAGAAAAATATTTGTTATGTGTAATTGGAGTGAAGATGTGATAAATTGTTTGAAACAATACTAGGAGAGTATAAACAAGTTTTCTCAACATGATGATGGATTATGGGACATGATCTGAAGCGTTGATAGAAAAATTTCTAACACAATTAACCTAAAAGTTTCATCTTATCTCATGGGTTGCGTAAGCATAAAATATGTGACTTCAAACAATGTTCTTAGTTTAACACTAATTTTCTTGATTAACTTAGTGTCACATATAAATGTGCACTACTTCAAATCTTGATGAATGACACTAGATCTAGTAATGCTCATAGCATGATTACCTCTTCATTCTAGTTGGGAATTGTTTTAAATTAAATGATGAATGGACTGCACAACGTATTTTTGCATATGCTTGAATTTGTGTGGAGATTGACCTTAGTAGAGGTCTCCCAAATAAATTGATTTTAAAGTAAGGTAACATTCGTTGGACCCAGTTCTTGGACTATAAAAATATGATGTTTAAGTGTCGATTTTGTCATCAAACGGGGCTTCTTCAAGATGCATGTCCTCAAGCACAAGGGCAACCTAAACGGAAAAAAGGGCCTTCTATCAAACCTAAAAGTTGGCAAAGTTGCGAGTCTCCTCCTTCAGAAGACCAAGCCGACAAGAATACGTAAGATGTGCACACCTTGAAGGTGGAGGAAAAAAATATGAGGACACAATAGTTCGAAATGAATAGTTGAATAATTTATTGGTAACTCCAGAAGAAGTTATGGTTGTGGAGAATCTTTGTTCAAGAGAAGTAGGTGTACAAAAACTACCAGTATGAGGAATTAAAAGAGCTTGTGAATATGAAAATTTTGAGTATGATAAAGAGCAATCTCTAATTGAAACCCACAGCTTGGACCTTCAAGTGATTTCCATTGAACCTTCTCGTGGGGGTTGGAATGTAGTCAAAAAGAAAGGAAAAAGGTGCAAGAGTGAGGTTTTCCTTTCACCTTGAAGGTCCAAGATTGAAACCCACAGCTTGGACTTTTAAGGTGAAAGGAAAAATAAATTAAAAAAATAAAAATAAAATAATTGCATTTTGTATTTTAAATGAATACTTTTAGGTAAATTCTTTGTTTAAAATGAATAATTTTAGGTAAATTCTTTGTTTTAAATGAATACTTTTAGTAAAAGGTAAATTCTTTGTTTAAAATGAATAATTTTAGTTAAATTCTTTGTTTTAAATGAATACTTTTAGTAAAGTATATCAGTCATAATTATAAGTATTTTATATGTTATTATATCGGTCATAACATATGTTAGGGTATTTTAGGGAGGGAGGGATGCCTGTGTAAAGGTAGGGTGCCAAAGGGTAGGGAGGGTGCCAAAGGGCAGGGGTCATTTTAGGGAGGGAGGGATTCCAATGGAAGTGGGACCTCCCCTTTAGACAAGGGTGCCCTTTAGACCAAGGGTGCCCTTAGGATATTTAGTGGGACCTCTCCCTTTAGACAAGGGTGCCCTTTAGACCAAGGGTGCCCTTAGGGTTTCCAGTGGTACCTTACCCTTTAGACAAGGGAGGAAGGGAGTTCTAGACAAGGGAGGAAGGGAGGAAGGGAGGAAGTGGGATCATCCCCTTTGGGCAAGGGTGCCTGTGAAAGGAGGCTGTGGTACCTACATACCTACCAACATACCTACCCTTTTGGGACAGGCAGGGGTTTGACTTCACTATTTCTTGAGGTCTATACTCAAGCGATGTGACGTTACTAGCGATCCCGAGCGAGGCATTAAATTCCCTATGGGCTACCGCCAACAACAACTCTTGAGGGATCTATCCTCAAGTGACTCGAGCGATGTGACGATAGAGGGAATTCAATACCCTGAAGTATTTTTTTCCCCTAAAGAGACGAGACGAGATGAGACGAGACGAGACGAGACGAGACGAGACGAGACGAGATGAGATATTAGGGGTATTTCACTATATTGAGGGGAATTCAATACCCTAAAGAGGGACACGAGATTCAAGGAGGGACACGAGATTCAAGGGTATTTTTACCCTAAAGAGGTACACGAGATTAAAGGAAAAATAAATTAAAAAAATACCCCTTGCACCTTGAAGGTCCAAGCTGTGGGTTTCAATTAAAACAAAGAATTTACCTAAAATTATTCATTTTAAACAAAGAATTTACCTTTTACTAAAAGTATTCATTTAAAACAAAGAATTTACCTAAAATTATTCATTTTAAACAAAGAATTTACCTAAAAGTATTTATTTAAAATACAAAATGCAATTATTTTATTTCTTCATGATGGTTGTGTTGCTTTTCTTTAGTATTTGTTGTGTTTCCTTGAGGTGAGTTGGCCTCCCTCTTTGGGGTCCTTGTTTACCATTATGGAGTGGAACTCTTTTCACCCATCTATTTTGTACTATCAATATTATACTATTTTAGTTTTTATTAATAAAAAAACACTTTTTAATCAAAAATAATAATTAAATAAACTATATTTTAATATTACAGTTTTTATCGAACGAAATTAAATGTTTATGAATATTTAAATTGCAATTTTATTTTTTTATATAAATGTCCATTGTCGATTTTAGAAAGGTGGAAGTTTACCCCCCAAAAAAAGGGTGGGGGGGACCATTATGAGTATATTCGAATCAAATTAACCATACACAAACAAACACGCTCGCATAAAATAGTGTTAAACAAAAGGAAGGGGGCATATATAAAATGTATATCACCGAATACATTGTCCAACCAATTTCAGTTCAATGTAATTCCCGTAATAAAATAATGAAGGCATTGATATCATCCAATACGTAAGCTATGGAAACCCATAATGTTTTAATGATATCATTAATACTAAACAAATTATCGGCGAAGTTTTTGTTGGAGGAAAAATCATTAGAAAAGCGACACACGCACGACGTACATAAAATAAAGTTGTGGAGGTATAATCTTAGGTGGGAAGCAAAACAAACATGCCACGATCTCCGCAATCTTTATATTGTTAAAAAAAGGCCTCACATCACAACACATGGCATTGGCATTGACAATCCAGTAATGTCGGAGATATTTCATATATATATATTTTTTCATTTTTACCCGGAAATGTTGTCTACTTATGGAGAAAAAGAGAGAGGAGGAGACCATCTTCTTTTCAATTATTTTTATAAAGATTAAATTTAAAAGAAATTGGACGCTTACCTTTTTTCCAAAAATAAGAACAATAGAATGTAGCAAAACCTGTATGTAAAAAATTATGACATTTTTTTTAAGCAAATTTCTACGTGGATACTACATTTTCAAAAAAATAAAATTTGTTTGAATTTTATGCAGTTTTAGAAAATGGAATCCATAATTTGTTTTAGAAAAAAATAGTCTTAATTTTTCTTTCAAATTTAAACAATGGAATTATCATGTGAAAATGTTTCACAACTTGTGCCAAGTGAGATTCAATCTAAAAAATACAGATTTGATATTGAGATTCAAACTTGAAACCTATTCTTTACCTTCCATTATACTTCATCTCTCTTACAAATATTTGGAGAGATGTTAGGGGAGAGGACCCTATAACGGAGCAAAACTTTTTCACTATATGTTGTTGACAAAAGTACCAATAGTATGTTCAACTTTTGGTTAATAGACACTTTTAAGAGTCAATGAGAATGTGACATCATAGGGTAGCTCGGTCATTGGTCACTCTTTCAAATGCTTTATATTGACATTTTCGTTTCACGTATTAAATCAATTGGAGGGAAAACTACCTTTCCCTCCAATTGATTTAATATGACGCAAATCAATGATAAAGCATGTTGATAGAGGCACGATCATATGCTACACGAGTGATATAATTTTTTTATGCTATCGACATACCTACATATATCTACGTGCCTCTAAAAAGTGTAGGTGCACGGTTATAGGGTCCAACTCCCTTACGTGATTTTATCGTATCATACTTATAGTCCAAAGAGCATGTCTACACGATTTCCTGGTCCACCTCCACATGGGTTATAGGGTAACTTGTCAGCGCTTTTGCCTACTAAAGCTTCCATTTTCTGCCTCTGACATAGACCTGCCAATCATGTCTATGTCGTCTACAGTAGCATTTGCTGGGTCCTCTTGCTCGTATGACCTCTATAGATTTGTGTCCACGACGACTACTGAGGCAATATGTGAACTTACATTGATTTTGGTATTGGACCCATTAGTGTCATGCAAAAAGCTGCGTTTGGCATTGGTATTGGTTTGGATGATTATCAATAAAGTTGGAAATTTGCAATTGTCATTTTAACATTGTCACTGCACCTCCACGCGGGATGGACTCCTCCACGTCTGGGAGCCCATTCTACCTTGTTGGGATTATCATGCTGACACTAACATGAAACAAAAGCTTAAGAGCCTTTCAACATTGAAAATCAACTAACCATTCATGGTTATTATAGTCTACCCACTCGAATCCTCTCACGCATGGGGACTCCAAGTGCATGGCAGTATTTTGATTTTGAACCCTTCATAATCTAAAGCTGAAACTTGATCATGGCTTGTTGGCATCCTCACTACAACATTCGAAGTATGAAACGAAAATAATCAACTTTTAAGATTTCTTAATCGGTAGGGATAATACGAGTTGCAGGTTGATCCTGAAGCACTGTGGAGAATGGCTAAAATGGGTGTGTTCCATAATCGAAGCTCTTCAGAAGCTACAAAGGGATTGTGACGACCCTTGCTTAAGGAAGCAAGGCCTTAGGCATATAGCTACTAACGTCCACATTCTCCCCGTCCTCAAAGGCTTCATTTGAGTCAATCCTTCAACAAACCCACATGCGGATAGGATAGCCTTAATCATATATTTGAGTCCCTCATGCATTCATAGAAGGGCCTTGGACTCGACATGCCCTCTTAGCTCATCCTTAAGTGGTCCAACTTGATAAAATTCCTCATCCCACTTCAAGATGAAAAAAAGATGTCTACAAAATCGTTGAACATTGTCATTTAGAGATATGGATGTTTAGGCTCTTGAGTCAAGTGAAATTCCTAGATATGATGGAGACACTTATAGCGGAACTACCAATCATTCCAATCTGGAACAGCATACATCGAGAACCTACAACCACCATATAAAGGATGACTACAGACTAACCATAAATCGATAGAAATGCAATCCTTAATGGTTCAACTTCTCACATAAATAAATTAATTAGCACAGAAATGCATCTTATGCCTACTTTGGGACCCATAAAATAAATGCACCAAATCACCACCCAGGGCTTGTAGCTACATGAAAGTACTGACTGAAGGACACTACTCATCTAATAAGTTATGTTGACCCAACTGAATGTCGGCCCTCAGATAGATTCTCTACAAGATGTTACTAAATGGGCTTGCCAACATTCCGATCAGAAGAGCATAAGTTCAAGTTTGTAGGATACATATCACTTGACAGAGGATGCGAACATAGTTTCAAATTTACAATCTTGCCTAATTCCAAGATCCAAGCTAGTTCGCTCAGTTATTGAGGGAAACGTGTTTATTGTTTACCTTATCTTACATAAAATTAAGAAGGGCAAGCCTCAAGCCTACCCTTGGGAACACTGAACGTCTACATTGTCCATTGCCCTATAAGAGGCTTCAAAAAGTTTCCAAATTCACCTCCACTATGCAATTAGGTAAGCCCTACAAGAAAATTGTCTGTTCAAGTTCGGTGGCACATTAAGACAAATTTAATATTCCAACAAACATTGCATTAAGTAGACGATGTCGTTGATTTCTAACTTGAATAAATGATGACAAAATTGTTTTAAAGGCTCCGTATGTGACTATGTCGAAAGAAAAAGAAGATCATGATACATTCCTCCACTAGGATTCCCCAACTTCAAGACTTCTCCTCCCTATAATCCCCTTCATGACCACAACACTCTTCCCTCCAATGTTTCACCTTCAATTGCCTTCAACATATTGTTAACTTCTAGCATCAAGGGGCATTTTCTATCGATGTCTCAGATTTGAACCAACCATATTCACTACAAGACTTAGTGCATGTTGGGATCATTCTCAAGCTTCCAGTTAAAAATGAAGGGATCCACGATCTCATTGCTATCAAGACTCGTGTCTTCCTATTATGTGATTTTCATCCCACAAGATTACCACCCACATCACGTCTTTCAAGTATGCATTCAATAGGTTTACCATCTTGCTAAACAGTACTCTACCAAATGGAGGCATGGCTTACTGTATTTGTTTCCACGTGGACCTTTTTGGATGTTTGATCATATGTTTTATGTGCTATCGGGTCCTTACACACTTTTTTGCAATATAGTCAAAGAAACCTGCAAGAGTTTATACCTTACATGCAAGTCTCATATGAACTCTAAATGACCTGGACAAGGGGATAGTCCATAGAATCAATATCCTACTATTGCGTGTCAACATCCCTATGCTCATGAAATATAAGTTATGAAACCATGATGTTTTAAGATATTTCAAAGAAATTTCCTCGAGCATTTCAAACCTCTGACCATTTTGAATTGTTTTCTCTATCTCAAGGACCCTTTTAATGACATCAACTCAACTATGGAACCACGCCAAGGACTAGAGCTCCATATGACCAAATTATGTGTACCTCCTTTATGTTTGCCTCTATCATGATTAGAGCTCAATTCCCAATGGGCCATGGAGTATTATCTACGTGTGTTGCTGTCAAGACCTAAAATTTGCACCATTCCTCTTACTAGTATCAATTCACCTTTAACCTCCAATATTGTAAATCTTTGGTTACCAGTTTTTGCACGGATACACTATAATGTAATACTCAAATATTATTGCACTCCTTTATATATATGTATCATCACACACACACACACACACACACACACACACACACACACACACACACACACACACACACACACACACACACACACACACACACACACACACACACACACGCACACACACACACACACACACACACGCACGCACGCACACGCACGCACGCACGCACGCACACACACACTCACTTATTCATGACATACATGTTACACATATATAGAGACACACACACACACACACACGCACACACACCAGCACGCACGCATCACGCACGCATTCTCACACAGCGCACACACACACACGCACACACTACACACACGCACACACACGCATCTCACGCACACGCACGTTCTCGCACTCACACGCATCTCTCACGCATCGCACACACACACACACTTACACACACGCTTTCTCACCACGCACACGCACACACACACACACACACACACGCACACACGCTCCGCACAAACACGCACGCACGCACATTATTTGTTCTCACACACACGCACGCACACACACACACTCACACACACGCACGCACACACACGCACGCACACACACACACACACACACACACACGCACGCACGCACTACACACGCACATTACACACACACACACATGCACGCACACGCACGCATGCACGTTCAAGAATGCACACACGTGCATTACGCACGCACTCACACACGCACACACACGCGTACACGCACATTATATTATCACGCTACGCATACACACGCATACACACACGCACACGCGCACACACACACGCACGCACACACGCACACACACGCGCACACACACGCACGCACACATTTACATACACACGTTTAATATACATGAGAGCAGCTAACGTGCGTGCAGGATATGCGCGCGCGCTCGTGCGCGCGCACACACACACACATCAAACACAAGTTTCGTCTATAAGATCTCACGGATTAAATGAATTTGATGCATGGAATTTCTTCCTAGTATTATTGTGGGTACAAGTGAATCTGCACAAAGTTTAAATGCATCTAACCCAACATCCATCCATCCTCGCTTGCCACCTTCGAAAACATATCCATGTACACCCATAAATGCGTGTAACAATCACAATATTATATAAGATATCT
The DNA here is from genome assembly GCA_019776745.2 of Taxus chinensis. Classification (NCBI taxonomy): domain Eukaryota; kingdom Viridiplantae; phylum Streptophyta; class Pinopsida; order Cupressales; family Taxaceae; genus Taxus; species Taxus chinensis. Next base: position 949,855,054 of record CM034148.1, on the reverse strand, counting down.
AATCATATAAACTATTTTTAAATAGGATTAAGGTCACTCATTGCCTATGTATCTTATATGTTAGAGAGTGTCATTATGGCATTTGAGTTTGTGGTATAGAGTAGAGCCTTTGTCTAATATTTCGTATGAAAATAAGTGAGTATTTGTAGATGAGACAGGTATGTATTGTTAAATATTAGTTAATGTATTGAGGTGGACTGAATTTTAGATTTTTTAAGTTAGTGTTGACAGGCATCCAAATAATATACAATAATTGTTAATATGTTATCTAATCAAAGTACAAGTTGGATTACTGTATTTCTTGAAAATTGTATTACAAGTATTACTGTTATATGATATATATGTTAAATAAATAGGCCTACTTCAAATTTTTAGGGCAATTGTGTTGGGTATATTTCTTTTTAACAATTGTGATCCACCTTAAAATGCATAAAATCTATCTAGACAAACAAACTTGATCTCCATTATATATAGTATATAGTATATGCCATATACTATAGTATATGATACTAGCTATCATACATAGGGACCTCTAGTGATGTGCATATAGTGCCTTGGAAAGTTTTTGAACAACAATTAATCATCTGATTCATAAATTATATCTAGGCCCAGTCTTGAGTAATAAGTCTTGATGTATGTAAGATACACAATTACACTAATATTGGATAAGCTCCATGGTAGATCCTCCATGTCTTCCATACTAGGGATATTAAATGTTTATGAGGTGATAATGAAATATTTATTCTATATGTCTAAGTTTCTAAATATAATTGATCAACAATCAATATTTCCCCCCAAACTAATGTAAGTAATTGTGCATTATGAAATACCCATTCAATACAAGGACCACATACTTGTAACTAAGGAACTTAAATGGGTTCTACAGAACTTATGGTTGTCTAGAGTTGTTGACAATGTAATTTAAGATTAAGACATGATGTTGAAAGGGTTCTTCAATGAAAACTATAGATACATCAAATGGCCTTTATCAGCCAAAAGTTAAGTGACATTGATTGCAGATTGACTTAAGTTGTTTTATAAAGAAAATAGTTTTATATGTTTTGTTATGACGATGATTGACATAAGTATTAATAGTTACAGAGAAACAATAGTATTTGCCTCCTATAACATAACTAATTTGTACATATACAATTGATGATAAGGTAGACTTGGCATGTACTTTGATGTACAAATTGTCTTGCTTAGATGTACTAAGAGTATAGAGTGCACTATGTGTGTATCCGTGTGTTTTTTTGTCCTTTGTGTATGTAGGAATGAGTAAGGACTTGAAACTCAGAGGTATGTACAATTTTTGATGTTGTCTTCTCCAAACAAAAATAAGTCAAACTGGACCTTTTTTTAAGGTGGAGTGAGTATATGTGTATTCAATTGTGATGTCAAATTTAAGGTAATTGTTAACAACTCATGTATATCTGACCAGCTTATCACCACATAATGAATGTTAAAGTAGTGTAAGATGTATATCTTACATAAATCATGATAAATGACTCTCATACCTCATCCATAAACTAGTAGGCCTACATCAAAATTATGTATGTCTACAGTTACCATTAAATGTTTTCTGTATAAACACCTGCAAGCACATGTAAATACATATGCTAGCTATCCTACAAACTATTTATTAAACTAACAAAAGTGTATACATTTATGCCAACAATGGGTCAAATATATTGTTCCCTTCTCTCTAACACAAATCTATTGACCACTTTATGTCAAGCTTTTCATGGCTAGTTACATGTCTACCACTAACTCATAATTATGCTTAAATTGTAGTTTTACTTCTTCATATATAATTGATTATAATTTAGTTCAAATTTAAAACATATAACTTAATATCAAATTAGATTGGAAAAAAAAAGTTTGCAAACGTAGTATCTCCCTTATAAATTGATGTGAAGCAACATCAAAAATATCTAACCATGAATGAGATAAAACACATGAGCATATATAATTTTTCATACACAATATTGTATGCGTAATTCAATCCCAAATAAGATACATAACACAAACACAATATAATACAATGACTATACACAAAATATTCATACAAAATGAAAAATGTAGGTGTAAAGGACCATCAAGAGATCATCTCCATCATCTCCAATCATTGATTAATTGTAATTCCTTCTCTCACATTTCCTTTTGGACAAGCATATTTATGTTTCCTTGAAGTGTATCACTCCTTTTTCTTTTTCCTTTCTCTAACTCCTCCATATTATCATTCTAGAAATGTGAAATTTTCCTCTAAACAATTGAATGTCATGGCATCTCCATGAGACAATAAAACAAGGCTTTAATGAATACTCCATCAATATATAGATTTATTGATGCACATTAAATACTATACTATTAAAGTTACTAGGTACTCTCCAAAATGCAAACAACCATAAAACATACACCCACACACATGCATATATGATAAATAAATTAAATTCTGAAATAAATACATTATATAGGTTTATAACACAAGTAGTGTGACTACATCTTTATATTATGCCAATATAAATATCATCCACAGTGATGCCACAAACAATAGCTCTATATGCTCTTATATAGCTAAGACAAAGGACAAGTTAGCATCTGATTTAACCTAAATGGTTAATTCTTAGGGAACAGTTATCGATGGTAGATTATCATAATCAATTAGTTTACAATGGTAATTGCAGTAATATCAGGAATAATCATTAAATAAAGCTAGATAATGATAGAAAATGAAACAAAACATTAGCAATGAGGAGGAGGAGACTTAGCTGATATCATGGATTGTGTGTTGATCTGGGGTGGTACGATGATTGGAAAATGTTGAAAATGATCTGATAGAGCTTTGCTACTAAAACTATGACCTAAATAGTTGTTTGGCCAAAAGTGTATCGTACAACCCAAAATGTACCCCTATTATGGACATGAATGTATGCTTTCATCCCTCTGCAACTTTCTAGGCCTGTTTGTTGCTTCCTGTTCTACCCTTGTCTAGAATTTGAACCTTTAATATTGTGTGATGATCACAATGCAATTGATCCAATCTTCAAAACCATAAATGGTGAGAGAGTCCTACAAAATGAACGTTAGGTGGGTTGTGGGCACCCACATGCACCATCAACATTGCCACTACTTTGAAGAGAGATCAACCCACACATCATTCTCACCTAGCATGTGATATCTAGAATGTATGTAACCAAATTGATAATCATGACCTTCCAAAAATGGGATTGTACTTGATCATTTCCCTATCTTTAATTGAATTTAGAAATGTGTCTTTTTTACTTACAAACCTAAGTAGATGACTACACTAGAATGAGTATGCAGAGTATATGAAGCTCAAGGGATTTTGGATTAGTTTTTATTGTGATTTCTCTTAGTATTTTTTCATTAGGATGTTAGGTGCTAAGTAGAATGAATTCCCTTTTTAATGGGAGATGAATAACTTGTTTATATATGTGTTTCGGATTTGAAAAACTTGGATAAGGCTGATTAGAAGTGTACTAAAGGAATTCAAATTGAGAAAAGTAACATTAGAGGAAGAGGGACTAAAGCGGTTAGGTCGGCCCATAACATATGGGAGTTATGCCCTTTCCTAGATGGTATGGTCTTAGAGGCATGTGTGGGTAATATGAAATTTAGAATTGGAATATGTGAGGGTATAGCCTCATTTTATGGATTGATATGATTGTTATGCGAATAAGTAGGTTGTATGTGTAAGCAAGAATGAGTGAGATATAGCTGGGGATAACATAATTAGTCAAATTGAACAAGTGTGGGCTAGTGTAATTACATTATACAATTTGTGTTTTTGCAAGACATGAACTACCAAAATGAGTGTTGTAGTCACTAAATCACATGCTTACTATGTACATATAGCCTCCAAATACTTCATTTTTATTCATGATTCCTAAACAAGAGAACTAGTCATTAACAACCCTATTTACTTTTCTTTGACATTGTTTTTATCATTTTCATCTTTATTGCTTGATGTTTTTGATTGACAACCTATAGTTTTACATTCTAGTCGGCATCCTACTCAACTCTAATTTCACTGTATGACCTTTTGAGCACCCTGTATAAGACCGCCCATTAGGGACAGGAACTCTCAGGAGCTATTGTCCCCTATAGGTGCCTTTGTCCTCTTTGTTTCTTTTTCTGATCTTTCAAATGTTACTTCTTTCTTTTCTTATTTTAGCACTCTCGGTCAACTTTTCACTTGTTAATGACAAAAATTAAGTAAGGGAATCATATACATATATACATGTCCTAATTAATCTCATTAGGGGAAATCATTCAAGAGGAAGATGTTATTACACATAGCTAATAATTTCTATCTACTACACCAAGGACTGCATTTTGGGACTGCATACTTCACTGCATAGGAGGGTTTATTCTAAATTTCATATCACACATTTGTGTTAGGAAAAAGTATTTGTATCTTGTTATCTTCTTGTGCAACTGACACTAAGGCATCCTAGCTCAAGGGAATCTCTCTCTCTCTCTCTCTCTCTCTCTCTCTCTCTCTCTCTCTCTCTCTCTCTCTCACACACACACACACACACACACACACACACACACACAAGAACTACATTGAGTTTAAACTGTAGTGTAGCGCTCGGTGACAATAACATTGGTGTGATCATAGAGGTCAGTACGTCTCAAACATATGCATATGTTTATTCATCTGATGTGCACTTGAGTATTGTGCATGTAGCTAGGGTTTATTTTCCATGTATAGGTGTGGCATAAAAAATTTGATGTGACCTATAGTGAACAAGGAGAAAAACTGAGTGACACAGAAAGAACTAGATGTTGATTCAATCAGCAGACACCATTACCCATATCAGACACTAGCACCTGTGTGGCCCTATCTTATTCTGGGTGGTTATATCCTGTCACTTTCCATATTACAGTTCCAAACACAGAGCTCACACATCTAGAATATCCCCTTTCAAATCAATCTCCAGTCCAAAATCGGTTCAGACATACAGATATAAGTTGATTCATTCTTTAAACCCTATATATCACTCTTGCTTAAATATTGTTATATTTATCTACTTAGTAGTGTCCTTACATTAGATTTAAAATTTCATTAAATCAAGTGTCTACATTTTCCCCCTTTTAAGTATGGAATTGAAAATTGTTTTCTTAAAGAAAAAGTCACCTAAGTATGTAGACACATTGTTCCTTCGCTCGAAGAACCTTGTGGTTGTGCTAGAATTTTTTTTTTGTTCTAGTTGTATTTGTTTTACCAGGATGAGTACATGTAGAGAAAAGTGTAGTTAGTGTCCATAATATAGGAAATCAAACTTTAGCATGAAAATTTTGAACTTAGTATGAAAATCACAATACGTAAGTAGAAAATCAAAACAAAGGAAAGAGTACACTTGATTGTTTTGCGAGAGAGGGGGAGAGTTTTAATACTCACACTACCATTTTTGTGAAGATTTATTGAAATTTGTGTTGGAACTAGATGGAAGGACTTGGGGATGATTAGTCCCCAAGTGGAATGCATAAAGGATAATTGAAAGAAGTGCACATGTACCTTGCATGGTGAAGATAATTATATGGGGAGCCTTCTAGTTTCTCTACATCCCTCCACAAAAATATGAGTAATGGAAATTCAACCCTACAAGGATAACAATCACCTTGATACTTCTCAAGACCTGCGGATAAGTTACATTTCAGATGACCATGAACCTAATTGATTTGTAAATGATAAAATAATGTACAAGGGCAATGATAGCTTACATGTACCCTTGTTGCCACATTGACCTGAATTGCACCATGCATTCTATCATTAGAACTAAGTGAAAGGCTTGTATATGTCCTTGAGAAACTATATGAACTGAAATTTTTATTGAATCTTCCCACAAGATAGAAGTGTATGTAATGGGCCATAACATCCATACGATATGGTTCTATAGAAAATAAAATTTGGCAATCTATCCTTTGACACTTTTGATCTTGACATTGCATACTTGTATGGACAAATGCACTCTCCTCACTTTTGCTTAACACACCTTGATAGCACTTCATGTACTTGCTTATCTTTTCACACCTCTTTGTCGTCAGTTTCTAAAATATAATTACACAAAATACATCTAGAAACATCTATGCTTGCACATAAAGTCAAAATGACATTTTCTTTCTCTTCTCCAAAAATGTCAGTTTCAGTCGGTTTGTAAAATTATATATCAAGCCTACTATACAGTTTTGGACCGAAATTTTGTGCATTAATTCTTTCGATTCCATCACATTCATACGAAAAAATATATCCCTTTGGTTGGTCTTTCATAACATAACAACCTTTGAAAGCATATATAAATAAGTAAAACATGCCTCATTTATGGACTTGGCACTCTATGAACTCATCATGCAAAAGCTAACACAAAAGGCATCCAAAACTCCATAAAATACAAAATATCTTATGCACATCCATTAGGGCAACACCCTCTACTAGTCTGAATTCTCCTCCTAGGTCTAGGAGTCTCCATATTCATCATACAAGAAAGAAAAGTGACCCTTCTGTAATGAATTGTTACACCAAAATATCAAGGCATTAGTAAAATGCACACATGAGGATCATAAAATCCCACCATGCTTCCGTAGCCTAGACCCTAGGCTATATTTGTTCCCGTATAACAGACCATGGCCTGCCCTATAGGATCCCTAGGAAAACACTGCAATGTCGACGTAGCCACCTGTGTCAGGACTTAAACCTAGGTGGTTGCTCTATTTCCAAATGTAACAAACCGTTACACTAAAACCTCAAGGCATTAGCGAAATCCACACATGAGGATCATAATACCTTCCCAAGCATGTGAGAAAGTGTGAAACTCAAGCAAAGGATCGTTAATGCACAATTATCAAATTCAGATTGCATTATGGTAGATATTACATGCTAGGAGAATGATGTGTAGTTTGATCCCTCTTCGAGTAGTAGAAACATCGGTGGTGCACAGGGGTTCCCATAACCTAACTAACTTTGTTTTGTAAGAAATCCTTCTCACATTACAAGGGTTTGAGGGTTTGAGGGTTTGAGTAGAGTTTATAGAGCCATTCTGAAGGTGATCAAAGAATACCGATAGATAACGACACACATTTCCAAATAGGTGCAACACTCAGGAAGTTACAGAACAAGATTCCAAGTAGGTCCAAGACCATATAGAAGGGCCAGGATCGTATGGATGTTATAGACTAAGTTGTATGATTTTGACCAATCATAGTTTTAGAGACTAATCATTTATAGTTCCAGACCTGCTTGTTTCTACACTCAAACCATCCAAACTCCTCCTAATCCAAAAAATAAGTTAAGTGCACTCTCTCCCTTTTGTTTTGGCATTTGTTAAGTAGTTAGTCACTTTGAAAAGCATTATTTTGATTTGTGAAATTAATGTTGGAAGTTAATTAAATTGGAATATCCACCTGTAACATTATTGATCCTTTTTATGTATGTTAATTAAAAAATTCTTAAATTAAAAAGGGTGAAATTACCTAAAACATGAAATCATTTGGTGAACCCGAACCTCTTTAATCAAATGTCATATCCCTAACCCTAGTGGCACTAGGGTTTATTTTTAGAAGCATAGGTTGTTGTTTTCTTTCACTTTTATCATCACTTTTCAATTTCTATATGCTTTCCTTTTATGACCTACCAACGTAGTGCCCAACTTTATAATCAATCTATTGAGCATCTTGAGTTTTCATCTCCTACCCACAAGTATCGTAGTGTCATGGCTACTTATATTCCTACTTCTATTTCTCTTCTTGATCTGCCTGCACAAGAGATTCCCTTGCATGACATTGAGACCCATAGTGAACACTCTTATGATTATGACCATGATAAGGACAACAATATTGATCAAGACAAAGTATCACTCTTATCTAACTTTCGGGCTAATCCACATCATATTTAACCTATTATAAATATTCTACTTGTTGCTAATCTTGAGCGTGATCGAAAATCTAATGACACATCTTTTACAGATAGATCTCAACCCTCATCTACTATACCCACATCTTTTGTGCCTACCTCCTTGGGGGCACCTAACATCCCTATGTAAAATGTGTTTATGTGTATTCCTACAGACACTGTTGCTACTACATATCCTATCTATCATCATAATGGCTTGCATGCATCTTCAACTAGCATGTAGGCTCTTGAGTCCTTTGTTCATTATTTACAAGCATAATTTTACAATTGCAACAAGGTGTCTCTCATAATTCTAATGTTATGGACTCTTCTCAATTATTGCATAATCCACTTGCACTTGAAGTTATATCATATCCTTTTCCTATTGGTTTTGTTGCACCTAATATTTCTATCTATGATGGCAAGGGTGATCCCTAGGAGCATCTCATTATCATACTATGTTGCTTGTTTTGACTATACATCTAATGATATATTGCTTACTAAGCTATTTCCTAGGAGTCTTAAGGACTTTTCCCTTATAATGGTTTTATGATCTCCCAATACATTCTATGCACTCATCTACTACTTTGAAAATCAAATTTCGGCACAATTCTCTATGAACATTGGGGACAAATTTTCTTATTGACAACCATCTAAAATGCGACAAGGATCCAATGAACCTATCAACAATTATGTCTTACCATACAAGACCATGAATGCTAAGATGAGAAATATCTTAGCTAATAGCGAAATTACATGATCCCTTTCCACAAATCTCACTTTATCCTTTTCAATAATTGGTCATATTTGACAATTTTTGATCTTTTGACAATTTATGTCATACACTCAAGGAGAACAAAACTAAGTTTTTTCATATGAAAAAAATCAAGTATGTTGTTAGTGCCCCTCTTAATGCCTCTAATGCCAAGTTTATATAAGAAAACCCACATTTAAAGGAAAGACTAAAGATACCAAAATTACTTCTAAAGACATTGTCAATCCTATTACTCAACTAACTAAGCTTCAAATTTAACCCGCATGACAACAATTTAATCATTTACCATGTGCCCTCCACATTGTATTGAAACAATTGCTTGAGTGTAAGACCGTGTCTCTCCCTCCACCATTTGAGGTTGATACGAGGATGCCTCAAATTAAGAGTTTTGATGTTAGGTATTATTATGGTTATCATAAATTTATTAGTCACCACATTGATTGGTGTATCAATCTTCATCATGTTATTCAAGATATTATTGATTCAAAAACCATTGAATGGGATGAGCCCACTAAATACCTTCTAAGCAAACCAATGATAGTGCCGAATCAAAAATATTCAATGATCCACTTCCTAAGCATGAAAATGGAAAATCTAATTTAGAAGTGCACAAAAATTATTGTGTGGTGCCACCACCATCCCCATATGGTCACCATTTAGATGTAATGGTTAGAATTATCACTCACACATCATCTCTTACAACACTTATCACTTTTAATGACTCTGATATAGATGAAATGTTTTCTTCATATACTCTATTCATACCTATCTCTATTAATTAAGTACCTATACATGATGTTTTGGTTGATCAACGTAATAAGGATAATGTTTTCTCTCTCACATTACTTCAAACCATTGGCATATCTATAAAAATATAGATTTCAATAGTAATCCTCACTACCATCATATCACCCTACCTATTATTATTGGTTATATCACTACATTGGTTTCATTCTTGGTTGTTGATTCTTTTAGCTTTATTGCCTTGTGTTTAGTCAGGCCTCCCTTGAATATGTACTCTTATAACTATTCCATCAGTCATTCACCAATGTGTAAAGTTTATTCATGATCAACATGTTGTCACAATTAGAGATGTTCAATTTGATGATCCTTCCTAACTTGCCTGGTCATTATTCTAAAAGTTCTATCCCCACCCCAAGTGCATATACAAACAACTTTTTAATTTCACACAATGTCTCTGTCAACTCTAACACTCCTAGGTTATTTTGTAGACCCACAATTCTACATACTATCTCTAGTAATTCTAGTCCTCCTAGGTATCTCGATAAGCCTTTGGTTGTACACACCACCTCTCATGGATCTATCTTTCCTAGGTCTTTTGATAAGCCTCTAGTATCACATATTTTTCCTCATATTTCTAACTCACATAGGATCATGTGTCAGTCCTTTAGTGCACATGCTCCCTTCATAGTTTCTCACTAGTCTTCTAGTGCCCAAAGTATGTCTTGGTGTACTCATTCTTCCAGTCCTTCCCATATGGGTTCTACCTCACACACTATCCATGCATATGACTTCATCTCCCAAGCCTCATTTGTTAAGAATTACTACTACTGTACCAATTGCATTTGAGTCACAATTGAGGCTCGAGCCTCCATTTCTCTGTGACAGTTTCTCCTTCTCTTTATGAGGTTCTCATCAAATAGATTTCATACTACCCCTCTTTATTGTACATATATAAGCATTCAACAAATAAAAAATAATTAACATATTTTAAAAATACAAAAAAATCATATATTTGTAAAAATACAAAACTAAGACATGTACATTTAGCTTGAGTTATTTGCACTTTACATTATATATGCTGTTTGTCACTATGGATTTGATAGATAACACATCTTTTTACTCTTTACACACATACATTCACATGGTATATTGAGCTTGCTGCAAGACACACATAAACCTGGTACACAATGGAGAAGGATGTTGGCATATACCCTGCTACCTAGATGTATTATACATTTGGGGGCATCTGGTCTATGGACACTGTCACAATATGTTTTATTATTATGGTTGCTAGGTCTCCTTAATCTACTTCACTCATTGGTGCTTGAGTGTACATAAATTGATGTACATGTCATTTTGTTAGGTAAACAAGACTAACACACGTGTCACAAAGCAGTGTTGACACCTATTGCTTTACATAATTCTTTCTATATTAAGGGGTCGGACTGTCCTCATTATTTCATTATGGTGGTATGACAATCTTAGTTTTTCACTACATGTTTGTACCCAATGTATGTTACTGTGCTTGTTTAGTTGATTGTGGCAATGAGTGTCTTGCTTGGTCATCGTTGACACCACAGGTGTCACCATGTTTGTGGCAATAACTATGCCTATCAATGTTTTCAAAATGTTTGATGGACCTACGAGCCTTGAACTCCTGTTCTTGTGACACCATGGGTTTCCCATGTTTTAGCCCAAATGCTTTATGCCTTGCTCTATGTAGACAGTTGATTACATGACTAATTGATAGTCTGACTTCATATAATGGTATGCACTTGTTTTATTTATACATGCATTATTACTACTATTGCTAATTATCTTTACTATTTTTGTTGATTTTTATTATGTACGCACCAGTGGCTCGCCAGACGATGTGGAAACACATTCCATTTTACAGACTAACATGTTCTATCAAAAATGGCCACCTCCTCAACATTCTACACTCTTATACAGGCTTCTAGGCTGGACATCCTGTGCATGTAGCACACATCTTTCCATCCCTGAGCGCAAGTGTCTCAATATGGTTTTCACACATGCATAAAAAAAGGGTGCATTCAATTGACAGTATATGGATACACTTATAACAGACACTATACAAAATTCTAGTGTAATATGACATATATAAATAAAGTACATGTACAAACATACAATACAGTCAAACACAGACAATATGGAAAAAATGCACTATGGGATGTGTCATCTGTGAATGGATTTCAATTTACGCAAGATTCATATAAAAAAATACAAAAAACTTAGTAGGATGACAATGATGTTAAGTGTGTGATTTGGTGTCGAAAAAACAATGTTGAGATGTGTCGAATGAAAAATGTTGCGAGGGACTCCTGCTTCTAGCAGATGAGAGGAAACTATACACATGAAAGTATGTACTAGACAAGGTAGAGATTGAGATAATGGATGATGATGAGTTTGGCTCAGGAAAGGTGAGGATCTGGGGAACCAATAGGGATTCCTTGACAGGTGTCAACTCATATGTTACAGATCAATAGTGATAATTGGATAAGGAAGTGTATGACTGTTGACAATAATATGAGTGGAGTGGTAAAAATTCAAAGGGATGAGTAAGCAAGACCCTGATCTCCACGAATGAGTAGGTGGCCCAGGTGAGGGCTATTTTTGTGCTGGAATGCTTGACAGATCCAAGAGCAGTAATCCAACCATCAAGTTGTTTAAATAACATCATGTTCTTCAACATATGACATTCAAGTTGTATCAGGCAGATTTCTAGGACAACATTTGGTGTTCAATGGAGCCAATGGCAATATAATACTGAGTTCATGTGCAAATGGAGCAAATCCTTATCCTAAACTAGTGGTTGTGAAATCCAACTTACACAAGGTCGTATCATGCTTGTAATTAGATGTTCCTAACCTGGTACAATCATCATACAAAGAGACAATAACTTGAATCTCAACATGTAGATTAGATAGAAAATAGATTCTATATATTGATGTGCAGCAGATAGTGAGAAGATGACGATGGGAGAAGATGATAAAAGGGAGACATAGGATTAGTAGTAGCAGATTCGAGTGTAAAAAGTTGTTGATTCAGATAAATTATTGGTGATTACCAGTGGAAAAGGTTGATTTCCAAATAAGGTGTGAATAAGGTGCAAAATAGATAATTTGGTGAGGGGGAATTGATTCGATGATTCAAGGTGACACATTAACAAACTAGAAGTAATAAGATCAATTATACACTGATTGAATGAGTTTACCTTCAGACTAGAAGAATGTTAAAAAATGCATGTTAGTAAGAATCTTAACGAGATTTGATGAATCTTTGGATAAGACGTGACAAGGATGACAGGTGATGTCATGGATGTCCAAGTAATGATGTTTTCTAGGTTGTTATGAGAACATCTACAATATGAAATAAGGTGACGATCCTTGTCTATGGAGGTTCTACATGAAAATCTTATATAATCATTGACATATAGATGTTTTGAATCGTTAGTGACATCAGAATCACATAGTGGGAGAAAACTTTTCGACTTGTCGTAGTAAGGTTTTAACCACTTCTGTCAATAAGGGTTAATTTAGGGCATATGGGGATGAGTAGATCCATGGTTAATGAGCATATGCTTGAGTGTTATGAGGTTAGATGTGGGCCATAGGGGAAAGATGGGTTAGGAAGGAGTCACTATAGGTGGTGATTGAGGGGTATCCTAATTGGTGAGTGAAATAGATTTTTACATGAGGGTAAAGTGTGATTCCATGATAAGGGTGAAGATCTATGGGAGGATTATTGCCTTGTAACTAAAAAGAGTGTAATGCCTCTTCTATGTATTTGACATATGAATGCAAGAGAGTTACGGATGAAGATAAAAATGGGGTATCTGAGTAAGGGTAGGTATTCTACATTTGCCCCTTTAATGTCATAGTGGTTTGTGATGGATTCAAACTGGGCTAGACAAAAATGAGTAGAATGCACTCATATTTGTGGGGAGTGGTAGATGGTCCCTATATGATGGAAAAGTGACATGCGAGCATGGGAATCTACAAGTACCTCTTCCTCGTACCTGACCTCCTGAGGTCATGCCGAGACGACTGGTGAATGTGGAATATAAATGGATACAGACAAAATAATCGGGTAATCTTATATCCTCAATACGCAATAATGGAATCTGTGAATCTAAGGCAAAGAAGGCCCTCCTAACCTGAATTGGTGTAATGGTTCATTCAGATATAATAGCTGTTCGGAGGCTCCAATCAATGTCGAGCTCTACCGAGATCCTGTTTATTGGTTGTTGGATACGTGGGAAGTGACCTGTGGGAGCTTCATATATATCTCCAGACAAGGTCATGAAAATGGTGATAGGAGGTTTAGTGGATTTGTAGTGAACTATGGGTGGTTTTCTGGTCTAGTCCAGAAAATATTAGATTGATTGGCTTCTATATTTAATACGGAGAACTACGTTATGATATCTGGCGGGAGTGGTGAGGATCTAAATACCAGCGTTCATAAACCGGTATCAATACTTAACTGATTTGCAGGCCCGTTGGGTTGTGGGACTTGGGGATCACAACCGTGAGTTCGTGGTTGTTGTGGACCTGTTATGGTCATGTGAAGAATCAATCCCTTCTTCTGACTATCCAGTAATCATACGCCTTTTCAGCCTCTATGTTTAGAACTAGAAGTTGTATAATTTTCTCAGAATACCTTACAGGTGTTCTAGCAACTTGAATGCGTAAGCTAGTATCTATGTCAATGAGGAGGTCTCCTGCGTCAGGTTGTGGAACTAAAGGATCACAACCAAATACTTGTTCTCTTTTGAATCCTTGTACAGTCATTTAGATATTTTATCAAGGCAGTCTATAGTTAGGATGATTTGACCAAAATGTGTATGCCTTGTCGTCTTCGATATTTAACCCTCTCAGTTGTTCACTAATTGCTTGTAGGTTTGTTGTTGCTCGAAAGACCTGTATCCTAAGGTCTTGATCTATATCAGCTAATGTTGTGGGTAGATTTGGTTGAGGCACTATTGGTTCAAATATATATTCTCTAAGCTCTCTAGGTCCTGTGATTGTCATGCAAAATGATTCAACTTTTAACTAAAATTAATAAACTAATTATGAAAGATGTATCTACACTATGCATGTATTCTTCTATTTTTGTATTTTCAATGAAGTATTTTAATGAAATTAAAGAGCAGCTACTCTAATATATTTAGAAAATGGACAACTAATCTAGTAATAGAATTAAAACAAACAAAGTAGCCTGGTGTGGCTATTTGCCTGTGTAGTTGTGATTTTATCCTAAATATCTAAGCAACTAATTATTTTAAATTGAAAGACTCTCGATCCTACCTCAGAAGTGAGGAATGAATCATAGTTTCTCAGAAACTATCAATCCCCACAGCTTCCCTGGTGATATCAAGAGTGAGCTTTTGACTGAAATAAAATAATTCACTACTCTATTTGATACGTTGTAACTAGAACTTTGATAGCTCAAACCTGGCATTTACAGAACAGTGGTAAATCCAGTTGTGTGTGACTTTGTCCCCTCAGTGTGATCTCCTCATTCCTTCATGTTCTCATGAATCCAGAAAAGCATGTATATGATAGCATCAACAGAAGAAGGTATTTGAATAATGGCAGCTTTGGATATAGACCGAATATAATGCGAGTAGGAGAGGGATAGCACAAGTGAACAGAGCTTGACTATGCAATTCCTAGTGGATTTATTGCGGGAATACAACACAAATATGCCGAGAGTTCTTAGAAACTATCCTTTGTGACGAACAGAACCTGCAACTCTAATGGATTCCAATCTACAAATGAAACTACTTTACTCTAAACTCACTTGCATGGAACAACAATGAAGCAAGACTGAAACAAGAAGATCAAATGACCTCTAAACAGCAAAGGAAAACTAACAATGGAAGCAAAACATGAAACTATGGGAATTCTAATTGAAGAAATTCAAAAGACTGAATAATAGAATTGAGAAGGAGAGGGGCCATTTGTTTGAAAACAAGCTGGCTATTTATAGCAAATGCATTTACCAGAGGGTAACTCCCAATTGAACTCTTTTACTATAAACAAAGGAAAAACACTATTCACAGGGCGGCCAAAACATAAATGCAAAGCAAAGTAGCTGAAGAATGTGGGTAGAAATTGAAGATTTACGTTTGATGTGATCATCAGAAACTTTCTGGAAAATGTGAACATCGACCGCCACCCTGTGCAGGGTGGCAGTTACGGGACCGCCGCCTGTCCTGGGTGGCGGTCATGGGACCACCGCCCAGGTAGGGCAGCGGTCTCATCACTGAAGACCAAAATGCAAGGAAAAGGGGGGGGCAGAGGGAAAAACAAAGCATGCAGAGGCCGAGTGGGGCATGCGGGATACAAACGTATACTTGGCAAGCTTTTCTGGATTCTGAACACCTTGCAAGGAGACCTGTATCATCATTGGGGTATGTGTAACATCTTTTCGGTAGTGCAGTACCCTACAATTTTGGGTACATACATATTGCCCCCTCGGAGAAGCATCTTAGCCATGAAGAGGTGTAAAATGGTGGATCCGAGTATGGTGGTCCCGAAATGGGGAGTTAGGAGTTATACTTGACACGCCGTGTGTTGGAAAGTCACCATCCAAAATCCCACTATCTGCAAAATGAAAAAGGGGACTCAAGTGTAGCTAGATAAAACAAATTGAGAAATAAGAGTAAACTGATATGAAATGAGGACTTACCATCTATGCAGGGTTTAGAACTTACCTCCGTCGACACTCCCGACCCTGCGAAAGACATTCAAAATCAATTTTAAAAGGCTATATATATATAAACATGAACTCATTTCACTATTCATTTGCGTGGATTGATTTGATAGTTTTTGAGCTCTGGGACCCACGGTGATGGTTTTTGACGAGAGTATAGTCAAAACATTCATGGTGAGATAGTGATCATGCCTCTGAGAGTGGAACATCGACCCACGAAGTCTCAGGTTAGTTCTTCTCAATTTATTGTTTTTGAACCTAAAATGTGGAAATGATGAAATCTTTGTCTTGGGGGGGTTATTTTTGAAAATATTAGTTTTAAATGAGTCTCTAGGGGGGGGCGCCCATAGGGTAGGTCCTTATTTTGGTTAAAATGGTGTCTTTTGCTTGTTTTTAGGCATTTTTAGGGCTTCCGAGCCATTTGCGGTTTCGGGACAGGACCGCCACCCTGCACAGGGTGGCGGTTACGGGACCGCCGCCTTAGAAGGTGGTGGTTACGAAACCACTGCTCTACACAGGGCAGCGGTTCATGACAGAAAGTAAAAACAATGCTTTGCTTTACTTATTTTTGCATTTTTAGCACTTTTACATGTTTTTGATAGTTTTCCCAATCAGATTTTGATACTAACTTACTCCTTTTTTGTTTTTGGGTGTATGCAGAAGGAGGAGGAATACATTAGATGGAGCCAAGAGAGGGAGTGTGATTGGCTCCCAGCAGTGTTAGAGGCACTCACTCAGGCAGAGTGAGATACTCTTCAGAGGGCTGGCATTTGGAGGATTGCACAGGTCCCTCACGTTGCACCTGCTAGTCACATACTATGTGACTTATTTTCATACTGGGATGCGGATCGAAACACCTTCCAATTTCCAGGAGTTAGGGGTGAGTGGACCATCACCCTGGAGGATGTTTACCATATACTGGGGGTTCCGATCCTTGGGTGGCAGCTGTCTCTTAAGACAGCAGTATCGAGATCTCAGGTGGTTCAGTGGGCCACCTATATGGGGGATGTAGTTGTTTCGATGGGGTCGAAGAAGGGGGTGAGGATCCACTCCATTGTTGAGTCAGACATTCTTGTGCTCCGCAAGGCCATCATGGGCATCCTTGCTTTGAGATTGATTGGGGACAAGGGAGGGGACACCCTCTTATATTGTTGGGCCCCCATTATTGCACAGATTGAGGGCCATGGATGTGTTTACTTGGGGAGCAGACATCCTCGGGACCACCTACCATGATTTATACAGGGTGGTCTGACTACAGGGACAGTCACTGAGCCACCCCACTCTTGTCATGAGTTGGGTGTATGAGCATATCACTCCGTATGGGAGAGGTGTAGAGGCAGAGGATCCCAGGGCCGTCAGGGCAGCGAGGTGGACAGGGATGACCATTCTTAGAGCACCTCACCAGCCAGTGGCCTCTTTGACCACTGCAGACATGGAGGCCACTCCTTATCAGGCCATGGTAGGGTTATGGGGAGAGGAGACTATCACATTGATTACTTGTCAGACTACCAGTCAGCTGGTAGACAGGGTGGGGAAGTTGGAGATCCACCCCTTTGACAGAGTACCACAGTAGTTCAGCCTCCCCTATATTGACATGTTTCCTCCAGCGGGGCCAGTGTATAGATCTATTCGTGAGGCTTGGGGAGGTCCTAGAGGCCGGGGTTGGACTACTGTTACTCCTGGTGTTCCCATCGTGGCCAGGAGGGTGGTACGTGCTCGAGGGGGAGCCGGTGCTCCTCAGGCACCTTTACTTCGGATTTCCACCGGTCCCGCCCATAGCAGCGATGAGCCCATTGACGTGGACTCCAAGTCTGAGGAGTTCACTGGGGGAGAGACAGAGGAGGAGACAGAGGAGATGGAGATCGGAGGGATGGGCAGGGAGGATGATAGTGATTTTTGAGTGGCATGACACTCAGGATATCCTACGGGCCGAGAGGGCGGAGCGGAGCGCAGAGAGGGTGACTCTGATCTCAGAGGAGTTGCTCTCTCAGGATTTAGGGGGAGATGGTGAGTCATGTCGCAGGCCGTCACATTGCCCTAGATGTGAGAGAGGGATTCCAGTCAGTGGCAGCATCAGTGGCAGGTGCACGGATCCTAGAGATCCTTCCTGGAGGCCCGGAGATCCGAGTGAGTTGTCACTCTTCTCTTGACTTGGTTTTAGTTAGAATTGTCTTAGTTTTTTATTTTCATTTTGTTTATTCTTGGTTTTATTTTTGATCATTTTCTAACTTGTTTTCTCCTTTATTTGCAGCGACTGCTGATGAGTGGCGAGACTTGATTCACCGAGTATGCACAGATACCTTGTTGCTCCCCTCAGAGAAGACTCGTGCTGAGCTTTCTGTGGACGTGGGGGAGCCTTCAGCAGCCGGTAGGCATACCGATGTTTTTGCCTCTGTCTGGCAGGCGGTGAAGATCATGACTTCTCTCCGTGCTGAGGTAGCTGGATATAGGACGGTCGAGCACTTGATGAGGAGGATCATTCTCATAGTGAGACAGACAGCTACTGGCCATGACCATGAGCCCTCAGTGCATTCGGAGTGCCGGCGTAGCCGGAGTCCTAGACGTGGTCGTGCGCCCTCTGAGGGATCCCATAGGGATTGAGAGGCCATTTTTGTAGTGTTTTATCAGATATTTATATGAGTGTTTTTGTACTTTTCGGCTCATTGAGCGTTTTGACCATGCCTAGTGCATGATGGCATTGTATATAAAACTTGATTTATATATATATATATATATATATATATATATATATATATATATATATATATATATATATATCTTTTTGGATCTAGACTCTTGGTGCCTAGAATTTTGTGACTTGTTTCCACATGTATACTAGATGTTTTTAGAGTACTTGTTTTCATGCTTTTCAGAATGTATGTGATGGATGACAAATGATAGTAAACAGAATGTTTTACTTTGTATGTTTTTGTAATGCTGATATGAGATGATACAAACATATTGTAGTACTGAACTTTTGAATTCTTTGGGCAATATCTGTGATTTCTTCTTATGTTGGCAAAACGTGATGAATGTATAGTGATAAAGAGATGAACTTGCCCCATTCCCAACTCCACGCAACCAGTAAGATGCGAGGGCTCAACACCAAGGGTGAGGAAGGGCACAAATTGTATGAGTTTGACTGAATGGAATGATGAGAGATAGACAAACCAGTAACAGAAACCAAACTTAGACCTACACACTTACCCTACTCAGAACTACCACCAAGCTTAGAAGGCCACTTACTTTCTAGTTTATCTAGACTTAGATTTATAAATGGCAACCTAGTTGACAAAATCTGGTTTTGAGGATTTGATCTCTTTGGAATTTGGACATTTGTTTTCTCTTAATATAATTTGATTTGTGCTTCTAGCATACCAAGATTTGTTAATTTGTGTGAATGGACCCCCCACACCCTGCCTCATGCCACTAGTAAGAAGCATGGGTTTGTCACCAAAGGCAGGATATAGGCGAGTAAGGGCACTTCTTTCCTTTCCCAACCTCACACCACTAGTAAGAGATGTGGGCTTATCACCAAAGGTTGGTGGGGCAAAGAAGTGTGTAAAATAAAATATTATGTTTTGCTTGGTGCACTTTGATTCCATTTGATTTTGACACTTCTGATCCTGTGAACTTTGGGATATCCTTTCTTTCAAAGAGATTTAAGAGGGATAGATGTGACACCAAGAAGCTTCTAGAACAGACCATAGGTAAGGACAACTTCACCTAGTAGAAAGAAAGAGCAAAACCAAGTATGCAGGCCTTGGTATGGTTTTCGTCAATACTTGTCTGTCAAACTTGATGAGAAGATTTGAAAATACTTGATGATGTTTGAAGAGATGTGTTTTGAATGCTTTTGCCAATACTTTCAGAAATTTGTAATAGATTGCTTAAGAGTAAGTTCCTGGACTACAATTTTTACGAAATGAGTGGACAAAATGAAACAGCTAAATGACTAATGCAATGTAGGTAACTATAATGTACAAGTGGTGATTCTGATGTCTTATGCGTAAAACCATTTAAGATGCAAGGAATTGATAGTTTCATTGAATTCCTCACCTTCTAGTGTGCACAAAAGATACACACCATTTCCGTAGTCCTTCATGACTCGGTATGGGCCCAACCACTTGGGCCGGAACTTCCTTCCTTCACCAGTTTTCTTATCGATCCGGTTGTCTAGTCTTAGAACTAGATCTCCCTCATATATTTCTCACTCATAGACTTTTTGTTATACTACCCGACACATCCGGTCGGCATAGGCTCTGTGTCATTGTTCAACATTTAGCCTGGCCTCATCAAGGCTTTCCAGTTGAGAGAGGCGTGCCTCCCTATAAGCTTCTTCATCCAAAATCCCTTGTAATGAGATACGGAGACTGGGTATTTCAACCTCAAGTGGGAGAACTGCTTCTGCCCCCAAATACCAACGAGAAAGGGGTTGCTCCTGTTGGTGTTCTTATTGAGGTTCGATGGGCCCACAAGGCCAGATATAGTTTTAAATGCCAATCTCACTTGTTCTCCTTGACTGTTTTGAGGAGAATAGCCTTTAATGTTTTGTTTGTCACTTCAGCTTGCCCATTGGCTTGAGGGTAGTAAAGAGAGGCCATGTGATGGTTTATTTTGAATTTGCTGCATAACTCACAGACCTCATCATTTTTAAAGGACGTGCCATTATCTGAGATAATGACTTGTGGGACACCATACCTGTAAATGATTTGGTTCAGAATGAATTTGGCAATTACCGAACCTGGTACTGTGGTGAGAGGCATGGCCTCCACCCATTTGGTAAAATATTTCATGGCTGTAATTATAAAATTATGGCCATCGGTTGATGAGGGAGAGAATTTCCCTATCAAGTCTAGACCCCACGTGGAGAAGGGCCACGGGGTCGCTATTGGTTGCAGGGATTGTGCTGGCATGTGAATCTCGTGAGAGAATTCTTGGCATTTGTGGCACTTACGTACAAATTCCACTACGTCATGTTCGAGAGTGGGCCAAAAATAGCCCATCCGATGTATTTTGCGAAGTAGTGGCATGACCACCGAAGTGGCCTCCACATATCCCACTGTGGGATTCATGAAGAATCTTCTTGGATTCTTCTGTGTCGACGCATCTTAGAAGCATGTCGTCATCGAAGGCTTTACGATAGAGTACCTGTTCTAAAACAACATATTTAGCAGTAATAATGCGTAACCACCTTCTTTGTTGTGATGTGGCACCTTCCGGGTATGTGTGGTCTATGATAAAATTGATGATATCAGTGTACCAGGGACATGTAGAGATGGGGGGCCTGGTTTCGACGAAGTATACACACTCATCAGGAAAGTCCAGATTTACCAGATCACCTCCATCTAGTGGATTGTCAGCTAACCAATCTGTAATGATTTGTCCCTTAACAGATTTTTGGTTTACAAATGTCAACTCAAATTCACCCATTAAGGTTATGAAACGTCCAACCTTTTTAGATAAAGACCCTTGCGTGAGGAATGTTCGTAAATGATTTGTCTTTACAATGACCCTTGTTTCTTGGTTTAACATGTAATGTCTTAAACATTTTGTTGCAAAGACTATGGCAAGGCATTCTCTCTCTTCCTGTGTATAACATGTTTCATAATCAAGAAACGTTCGACTGATGAAATAGACCACACGTTCTCATTTATCATTGTCTTCTTGAGCCAGCATGCAGGCTAGCGAGACATGAGTGGCTCGTGAGTATAGGATCAAAGGGTGGTCTGGTTTGGGAGGCATTAGCGTGGGTGGAGACAACAAGAAGCGTTTAACTTGCTTCGAAGGCCTCGTTGCATTCTTCAGTCCAATCAATGCTATAATCTTTCTTTAATAGATTGTTGATTGGATGAATGGAAAAACTTAAATCTGGGATGAACCTTCGGATTGCACCGAGCTTCCCAAGAAATGACCTGATTCCAGACTCATCTGATGGTGGGATCATTTCTAGAACAGCCTGTATTTTGGCTGGATCAACATCAATCCCTCATGAAGATATAATATAGCCCAGAAGTTTGCCTCCTGTCACACCAAACACACACTTCTCTGGGTTTAATGTGACGCCATATTCAATTAATCATGAGAGGATGATACGAAGCACTTCTGGATGATCACAGTGCTTCTTGGCCTTGGCCAACAAGTCATCCACATAGGATTCCACAATTTTATGGATAAGATCATGGAATATGTATGTCATTGCCCGCTGATATGTAGCGTCGGCATTCTTAAGACCAAATGGCATGACAGCGTAGCAATAAGTTCCCCAGGGAGTTATGAATGTAGTTTTGGCTTGATCCTGTTCAGATATTTTAATCTGATTATACCCTGAGAACCCATCCATGAGGGACAACAGTTCAAATCCAGTTGTTGCATCAACGATAACGTCAATGGATGGTAATGGGAAGTCATCCTTGGGACAAGCTTTGTTAATATCCCAAAAATCTATGCAAATGCGTATCTTCCCATTCTTTTTTAGAACAGGGACGATATTAGATACCCATTGTGAATAGTCAATGGGTTTGATGAATCCCACTTGGAGAAGTTTTATTACTTCCTCTTTTACCATGAGAGCCACTTTTGGCTTCATTGGTCTTGACTTCTGTTTAATTGGTTTTGCATCTGGTTTAGTGACAAGATTATGTACCGCGATGTGTGGTGCAATGCCTGTCATTTCTTTATAGTTAAATGTGAAAGCCTTTTGATGTTCTTTGAGGATTTGGGTGTGTATTTCTATCTCCTCCGGAGTTAACGAGGATCCCAACTTCAAAATTTTTGGTTCTTCCTCCGTTCCAATGTTTATGTCAATGGTTTCTTCTATTAAAGAAGTGTTACCTTCTTCAAATTCAGGTGGGGCTGGAGGTAGTTCCAAGATTTCTCCATTTTCTATCTCGTAGATATCGAGATCCTTCTGTGGAGGAGACTCTACCATGGGATTTCCAAAATAGGAAGAGGAATGTGGTATTAGGGAAAGATCCACTATGCGGTGAGCAAGGTGTAGCTCTGCATAGGCGTTTAGATATTCGAGAGTGACTCTATCATCGTCAAAGTGATCCATGATAGAAAAATCATCCTCAGCTTCTCCATGAGTCAGGAGTGAGTTTGTTGGTATTTTACGCACTAATGGTTTGGTACGAAGTGATACTGTGAAATTTGTATCTTCCAACTCACTGTTTGGAGTGAAACGGGAAGCTGAGGTTGCTATTGAGTCTGCGAGAAGGTTCTGCTCTTGTGGGATTGCTTCAATTGATATGAAGTTAAATCCCTTTCTTAGATCTAATACCGTTGTTTTATAGAGTTGTAAATGCTCAGCCCTAGTTTCATATACCTCAGAGACTTGGTTTGCAACTAGTTGCGAGTCTCCTAGCACTCTAATGTTATCGACACCCATTCTTTTGGCTAGGATGAGGCCAAGGAGGAGAGCTTCGTACTCAACCCCATTGTTTGTACATTCAAAGTTTAATTTAAAGGTGAAAGGTAGGATCTTTCCCTCAGGTGAAGTAAAGATCACTCCTGCCCCAGCTCCAAAGCGACATCTAGCTCCATCGAAGTGGAGAGTCCAATACTTTCTTGGAAAAATGGATGTTGGGATATCTGTCGTATCTATTTCTTTTGCTTCGGTTACTTCTACCATAAAAACTTCATCTGATGGAAGAGAAGCAATTCCCAGGGTGCGTCCCATACCCATAGAATCAAATGGTAGGAGAATAGGTAAGTCTTTCTCTAGCAACTCGACAATTTTTGCGGTAGTCCCTAGTGACACTGTTTCTATAACATTGGTCTCATTTTTGAGTGTTGGAATGTCCTTGGCTAGATTTGTAATTTCCAACTCTGTGGTGGGTATCAACTTCTCTTTTGGTTTTGAATTAATTGGTTTGATAAGTTGATTTGTTGGGAGTTCAAACTCGGAGTGAATGCCTGGTCTTTTCTTCAAATCAGCTAGGTGTATATCGAAGGGTTTTGGGTCACCTTGTGCCACAAATATTTTCCCTAAGTGTAGAAATCTTATTTCTTGGAATAACGTGGAAGGGATTGCCTTCATGCGGTGTATCCATGGCCGACCAAGGATCATATTATAGTTGGTTTCCCGATCTATAATATAAAATTCGGTGAGGACCGTCTTGGGTCCTAAAGTGACTGGTAAAACTATGGTTCCAATTGAAGTGGCCTTGAGGCTATCATAACCTCTTAATGCGTATTTCATGTTGTGGAACAGTTTGTCTCTCCATATCCTAACTTTTGAAGAAAAGTGAAGGGGACTATGTTAACTGCTGCCCCATCATCAATCATTGCACGTTTAACATAATTATTGTAAACCCATACTTGTAAATGTAAAGTTGGGTCACCTCTTCGTGCAATCTCAGCGTCTGTTGGCATTTTGCTTATATCAAATATAAACTCAGTATCCCTATCTGGCTGCCCTGGAGGATAGATGTCAAAGTCTACATGGTTTACTTGCATTTTCCAGGAGGAGGAGTGATGTTGATTAAATGACCAAGGCCTAATGCTTCTAAGAGGGCAGCCCTGTGGGCGGGAGAGTTCTTTAACAAATCCAAAAAGGAGATGTGAGAGAAGGTTTTAGTTAAGTCATTAATTAAATCATAGGCGCCTATGGGTTTTACCAACATTTGTTGAATGTTTTCTGGTTCCAATGGATAACTTGGAGTTGGTTGAGAAGAATAATCCCGTGTTCTTGTTATGGTTTCTACGGGTAGCTCGGTGTCTAACTCCACCAGACCAACTATCTTGGTTTGGGGTCGAGTTCCTAGTTGGGGTGCGACTGGTGGATTTAATGAAGTTGAAGCTTCATGATCATTGTTTCCTGTTATAACACCCTTGTTTGTTCCATTAGGATCTAGCCTGTTATTGTTAGAATGGTTTGGGAGTGGATCATTAAAGATCTTGAGGGGTGCATTTTGAGGGGAAATTGCCCCTGTATAAGTGTTTGGCGTGGGTACTACAGAATTTGCTAAAAACATATCTATAAAGAGTTGTTTTTGATCTTCTGGAAAATGCTGCATGAATTTATTGTAGTCACGACAAGTCCTAGTATCGTGGCCTTGAATCTTGTGGAAGCCACAATACAAATTGGGATTATAATTTCGAGGTTGTTGATTTAAAACCTGTTGTGGCCCAAAATTCTGATAAGGTTGTTGGTTGTTAGAGTTAAAATTTTGAGGTTGTTGCCTTTGGTTTTGACTCTGATATCCAGTTGGGTTTTGATTTGGACCTTGTGTTTGGATTTTTCGTTGTTGTTGTTGTTGTTGTGGTCATGGTGGATGATTAAAATCCACCGTGTTGATTGTTGGAGTAAAATTGTTATTTCGCTGATTATTAACAGGTGGCGAAATGTTTACAACGTTTTCCCTTTTAACTTGGTCAGTTACTCCATCTGTTGTAACTCCGCGGTTCTTGTTAAGGATCTTAGGTCCTTGATTAGCGTTCCCAGTATTAGGATAGGCCACGGTGTTTTGATTGGGAGTGGTTAATTTCCCATTTGTTCCATATGTCTTACGACCACTATCTATCACTGCTTGGTCGATTCGGAGAGCACTCTCGAGTACTTCATCGTAAGTTCTTAGTGGGAACTTCTGGACTTCTTCCTTTATCTCTCTATTGAGAGAATTAAGGAATAAATCACATAGTTCCATTTGATCCATGTTTGGAGCACTTGCTGATGAGTAGAGAACCATACACCATCTTTGGATAAAATGAGCAGCGGATTCATTATGTTCTTGTTTAATATGCAAGAATTCCCTGATTCCTGTTCTTAACAATTTGTTCATATCAAAAGCTTTGATGAACTCAGACACGAGTTGTTTAAATGAGTGTATCGAGGCTTCAGGTATTCTGTAATACCAATCAAGGGCAATACCTTCTAAGGTTTTAGGGAATATCTTAGCAACAACCCCGTCCCAAGGGAGTAATTCCCATATGGCTGTGGCATAGGCCTTAATGTGTGCATTTGGATCCCCTTCCCCTTTATATTTGGGTAAATCGGGAAGAGGTCTTGGAAGCATAACACTTCGTATGGTGAAGTCTAGGGGCTCTTTTAAATATTCTGAATAAGTCCCTACTGCGTAGGCCTCGACCATCGATGGTGCTTGCTGAGGGGGTGGGGGTGGCATGGTTTGTTGATATGGCATAGCATATGTATTTACAGGGGCATAAGGGAATCCCTGTGGTTGAACGAACATCCCGGGAGAAGAGAACATGTCCCCTTGTGGTGACTTTGAATAAATGTTTAAGTAAGGAGGAGCATTGTTCTGGTATGGGTTGTTTGGTGCCAAGCCGGGAGGTGTCATGTTTTCAACTGGAGTGGCATTTGAAAACGCGGTCCTAGTTGGTGTTTGTTGTGGGTAATTATAAGGATGTTGAGGAGGCATGCCTAACGTGCCTGTTCCTGTAAGGAGGTCAACCTGACTGGGATGATGCGGAGGGTTGGGGATTCCTACTTGCCCAAAATATGAATTTTGGTTTGCTTGAGCAAGTTCCAGCCCTCTAACCTTTTCAACTAAGGCTGAAATGACCTCTATTGGTGAAGACACAGTGTTTTTCCTTAATGGCGTTTGTTGTATACCTTGAGGTTGTAAAGGGGTGTGATACCCTGCTATGAATTGATCATTACCCTGCCAAGCTTCACTGAGGGTATTTCCCATAGGTGGAGGAATGGGGGTGTTTTCTTGGAATAGGGTATCAGATTGTGTTTGTAAACTCCCTATAGGTGGATACATGTTTTGGAAACGTTGTTCACTTTTAGCATAGCGTGCTAAGTACTCCTCATCCAAAAATGGGAGTGGATCTGACTGTCTACTGATCTGTGGTCTGAACAAGACCCAAGGAGATGAAATGGATTCTCCAGTAAACGTCATATTGTTAGAGCCTGATGGCTCTGGTTGTTGTGTTTGTGCAAGTTGATCTAACTCCTCAATTTGGAATGAAGAACTAGAACTAGTTCTGTGAGGGGGAGTTTGAGATGACAAGTAATTACTTGAATAGTTATCAGCCCATGCAGAAAGCGAGGGTGATGGTTGTCTATTTGTTTGACTATAGTTTGTTTCAAGACCTGAGAGAGGTCTACCATATGCATCGTATCCCGACATATTCGGGGGGTATATGAATACCCACAGAATAATGGGAAAGAGTGAAGGTGGATGAAAGAAATGAAAAATAAAAGGGGAATATTTGTTTGTTTCACGTCAGGTTCACCAATTTTGTACGATGGAAAAGTGACATGCGAGCATGGGAATCTACAAGTACCTCTTCCTCATACCCGACCTCCCGAGGTCATGCCGAGACGGCTGGTGAATGTGGAATATAAATGGATACAGACAAACTAATCGGGTAATCTTATATCCTCAATACGCAATAATGGAATCTATGAATCTAAGGCAAAGAAGGCCCTCCTAACCTGAATTGGTGTAATGGTTTGTTCAGATATAATAGTTGTTTGGAGGCTCCAATCAATGTCGAGCTCTACCGAGATCCTGTTTCTTGGTTGTTGGATACGTGGGAAGTGACCTGTGGGAGCTTCGTATATATCTCCAGACAAGGTCATGAAAATGGTGATAGGAGGTTTAGTGGATTTGTAGTGAACTATGGGTGGTTTTCTGGTCTAGTCCAGAAAATATTAGATTGATTGGCTTCTATATTTAATACGGAGAACTGCGTTATGATATCTGGCGGGAGTGGTGAGGATCTAAATACCAGTGTTCATAAACTGGTATCAATACTTAACTGATTTGCAGGCCCGTTGGGTTGTGGGACTTGGGGATCACAACCGTGAGTTCGTGGTTGTTGTGGACCTGTTATGGTCATGTGAAGAATCAATCCCTTCTTCCGACTATCCAGTAATCATACGCCTTTTCAGCCTCTATGTTTAGAACTAGAAGTTGTATAATTTTCTCAGAATACCTTACAGGTGTTCTGGCAACTTGAATGCGTAAGCTAGTATCTATGTCAATGAGGAGGTCTCCTACGTCAGGTTGTGGAACTAAAGGATCACAACCAAATACTTGTTCTCTTTTGAATCCTTGTACAGTCATTCAGATATTTTATCAAGGCAGTCTATAGTTAGGATGATTTGACCAAAATGTATATGCCTTGTCGTCTTCGATATTTAACCCTCTCAGTTGTTCACTAATTGCTTGTAGGTTTGTCGTTGCTCAAAAGACCTGTATCCTAAGGTCTTGATCTATATCAGCTAATGTTGTGGGTAGATTTGGTTGAGGCACTATTGGTTCAAATATATATTCTCTAGGCTCTCTAGGTCCTGTGATTGTCATACAAAGTGATTCAACTTTTAACTAAAATTAATAAACTAATTACGAAAGATGTATTTACACTATGCAAGTATTCTTCTATTTTTGTATTTTCGATGACGTATTTTAATGAAATTAAAGAGTAGCTACTCTAATATATTTAGAAAATGGACAACTAATCTAGTAACAGAATTTAAAACAAACAAAGTAGCCTGGTGTGGCTATTTGCCTGTGCAGTTGTGATTTTATCCTAAATATCTAAGCAACTAATTATTTTAAATTGAAAGACTCTCGATCCTACCTCAGAAGTGAGGAATGAATCATGGTTTCTCAGAAACTATCAATCCCCACAGCTTCCCTGGCGATATCAAGAGTGAGCTTTTGACTGAAATAAAATAATTCACTACTCTATTTGATACGTTGTAACTAGAACTTTGATAGCTCAAACCTGGCATTTACAGAACAGTGGTAAATCTAGTTGTGTGTGACTTTGTCCCCTCAGTGTGATCTCCTTGTTCCTTCGTGTTCTCTTGAATCCAGAAAAGCGTGTATATGATAGCATCAACAGAAGAAGGAACTTGAACAATGGCAGCTTTGGATATAGACCGAATACAATGCGAGTAGGAGAGGGATAGTGCAAGTGAACAGAGCTTGACTATGCAATTCCTAGCGGGATTTATTGCAGGAATACAACACAAATATGCCGAGAGTTTTAGAACTATCCTTTGTGACGAACAAAACCTGCAACTCTAATGGATTCCAATCTACAAATGAAACTACTTTACTCTAAACTCACTTGCATGGAACAACAATGAAGCAAGACTGAAACAAGAAGATCAAATGACCTCTAAACAACAAAGGAAAACTAACAATGGAAGCAAAACATGAAACTATGGGAATTCTAATTGAGAAATTCAAAAGACTGAATAATAGAATTGAGAAGGAGAGGGGCCATTTGTTTGAAAACAAGCTGGCTATTTATAGCAAATGCATTTACTAGAGGGTAACTCCCAATTGAACTCTTTTACTATAAACAAAGGAAAACACTATTCACAGGGCGGCCAAAACATAAATGCAAAGCAAAGTAGCTGAAGAATGCGGGTAGAAATTGAAGATTTACGTTTGACGCGATCGTCGGAACTTTCTGGAAAACGTGAACAGGACCGCCGCCCTGTGCAGGGCGGTGGTTATGGGACCGCCGCCCTGTCCTGGGCGGCGGTCACGGGACCGCCGCCCAGGCAGGGTGGCGGTCTCGTCACTGAAGACCAAAATGCAAGGAAAAAGGGGGGCAGAGGGAAAAACAAAGCATGCGGAGGCCGAGTGAGGCATACGGGATACAAACGTATACTTGGTGAGCTTTTCTGATTCTGAACACCTTGCAAGGAGACCTGTATCATCATTGGGGTATGTGTAACATCTTTCTGGCGGTGCAGTACCCTATAATCATTAAACATAGTTAGACAATGATAGAAAATGAAACAAATCACTGACAATACAGAGGAGAAGAATACTTCGTTGATATCCTAGATTGTGTGTTGATCTAGGCTGATATGATGATTGGTAAAGGTTGAAAATGTTTTGACAGAGCCTCGCTACTAAAACTATGACCTGAATAGTTATCTTGCCCAAAACATACTCCCACTATGACCCTTTCTATATGCTTTGGTCCCTTTGTACTTTCATCCTGTGTAATTTTTTGTGCATGTTTGTTGCTTATTGTTCTTCCCTATTTGGAATCTAGACCTTCGATACTGTGTGATGTTTGTCGTGTAATTAATCCAATCTTCAAAACCCTAGATAGTGAGAGAGTCGTACACAACAAATGTTAGTTAGGTTGTGGGCACCCCTGTGCACCACTGAAGTCACTACTACTCCAAAGAGGGATCAAACCACACATTTTTCTCGCATAACATGTGATATCTAGAATGTATGCAACCAAATTGATAATCATAACCTTGCAACAATGGGATTGTACTCAATACTTTCCCTATATTGACTTGAATTTGGAAATGTGCCTTTTGTACTTCCAGACTTGAGTGGATGACTTCTTTAGAATGAGTATGGAGAGTATATGAAGCTCAAGGGAGTCTTGGAGTAGCTTTTCTTGTGACTTCTCTTAGTATTTTCTCATTAGAATGTTAGGTGCCAAGTATAATGAATGCTCTTCTTAATGGGAGATGAATAACTTGTTTATATATGTGTTTTGGATTTGAAAAACTCATATAATGTCGACTAGAAGTGTACCAAAGGAATTCAAATTGATAAAAGTATTGTTAGAAGAATAGGAACCAAAGTGGCTAGGTTGGCCCATAATGTATGGGTTTTGTGGCCCTTCTTGGATGCTATAATCCCAGAGGCATGTGTGAGTACTCTGAAAGATGGAATTGGAATATGTGAGGCTATAGCCTGATTTAATAAATATATATGATTGTTATGTGAACAAGTAAGTTGTATGTGCAAGCTAGAATGAGTGAGATATATCTAGGCATTACATAATTGGCCAAATTGAACAAGTGTGGGCTAGTGTAAGAGCATTGTATCATTTGTGTTTTCGTAAGACATGAATTACCAAAATGAGTGTCTACAATATCTCAAGAGTAGTTAAATTACAAAACAAGTTTTATTTATGTTATTTAATAATAGAACTAAATTAAGTCCATAGCTTGATTGACACTCTTCAAGTTATAAATAACAAGTGGATAAGTGTGCACCAATTAGTACATTATCCAAAAATTATATTACAATGAATACTATAAAATGCATCTTAAAATCATAGAATATTGTATGGATAAAATAATACACTAACATTCCCCCTTAAGATGTACTTCGATGAAGGGAAAGATGGAGAAATAACTGAACTTTCCCCCCTTGAGGACACCTTCCTTCACTCCCAAAAGTTTCTTGGGATGAATAAATTAGGCTTAAAACAAAAGCTTTGTGAATATGTTTGCAACCTAATCATCTATTTGAAAAACTTAAGATAAAAACCTTGTTTCGTATCATTTGTTGAATATAGTTAGTATGAATCTCAAATGGGCTTTGTGTGCTGGTGCTCTACTAGGTTGTGAGAGATGTGGATAACACTCTAATTAATTCACCAAATAATTTTGGGTTAGGTATATGGAAATTTAAACTCAACAATCATGTTTTGAAGCCACATTGACCCACGCCTAATAATGACAACTCCATTATACTCAACGTCCATATTAGAAAAAATAATAACATGTTTATTTTTTACAACACCAAGTCACTAGACCTTCCCAAAGATGATAAATATATCCTATAGTTGAATTATGATCATATGGTTTTCCTACCAAATCATTATTTAAGTATCATATAACTATCATAGAGAAGCCCAAAGTTGAATCTTACCTTGAAGATCTTGGGGATCCTAACAATTAGCGATGAAGACACTGAGACTACTAGAGGTGAGAATCCCTTCTAACGAGAGACCACCATTACAACTCCAAAAAAAATTAGAGAAAAATATATAGATTCCCAAGCACACAGAAGACCTATAGAAATACCAAGGGAGAAAATAGCAATGCTTTCCTAATATATACCAATATTGTGATGAAAGGTTTCGACAAATTATTTGAAAAGATTAGTTTTTTGAACTAACTACATAAAAGGGTTACATTCTTTAATCAATCTTCGTACAAAATTTTGTTTGGGTTTGCTAGCAAGCCCTTTTACATTCCAAAAAATAATCGTGTTTGAGAAGGATGAGGGAGAGAAGATTCCACTTTATTCACTATTTTTAGAAGATATGTTGCCAACAAGTGCTCTCCTAATTGGTTAGACTTATCCCAGTCAAGCTTATGTTACGTTTTGAAAGTATCGTGTCTCTCTTGTTTTTTATTTTGGATTTGTTTAATACCCAAAGCCTATGTGGATAGATCTTTGTTCTTATTTTCTTTGAAAGATTGTGATTTCAGACTATCTACTAGATGCAAAATAGAATGATTTTCTTGTTTATCCAAGTCCATGACAGGGGTTTTAGGTACATATTCAATTTTATCAAAGGAAAGAAGAGTCTCTTGAACTTCAAGGGGTGGAGAATTATTATGAATAAAAAGAGGATTGTGAGCAGATTGAATGTACTCATTTGGCGCCAACGAAGCATGGTGAGCCTTAATAGTGCCAATTGTCTTATTTGGACGTTCCTAAGAGAGTGGGAATTCTTGTACAATATGGGTTTTCTTGTCATTAAAATACCCTTGAAATTTACCATAATTTTCGTGATCCTGCATTATTGAATCATTCCCCTGTTGTATCTGCAACTCCTCTTGGTTTTCATCATGGCCATCCTTAAATATAGAAGGAATTTCTCCCAGAATAGCAAACTTATTCTTGTTTCAAGAAACCATTCTATTTCATCTAAGGTTTGGAGGATCTCGAGCTTTACCTTTCCTATAAGCTATGGTGAAACTGACTACATTAGCAGGATCAACAATAAATTCTTGATTTTCTTGCTAAATTTTTTTTTTAGGTATCTTCTTGTCTTCTTGTGGCATTTTCTCAGAAGAGTCAAATAATTTAAGTTGGGGATATTCTCGAAGTAAATGTCTACGCCAATGACATTCCCTACACCTGAAAGGAATGAAATCATAATCAAGGGTTTGGTGCCAAACAAAATCTCTGACCTAAATGTTAAGAGGCTAAGGAAAGGGATTATTTAAATCCAATTCAACACATATTCGAGCATAATTAGATATTTTTCCCCCCCAGTAATTTGTGATGTTACCAAATATGCACCCAAAGAGTTGCATAAAACTTGCATGCATTCATCTTTTCAGAAACTTAATTATAGGGAAAATAATTGGATCCATGCTAGAACCCTAGAAGAGAGTTCTTTTGTAGGGATAAAATCCAAATGCCATGGTTTCATGAAGAGAGAAACATGCTTGAAGAAATAAGGACCTCCTTTGAAGATTCAAACACAATCAGAAACATAGTTAAAGGAAACAAAAAACCCATTGGCCACCAAGGTGATCTTCATGTCTCCTTCAATCGACCAGACTTTACTTGCCTAGTTCTTTAGCATCTATAGATTTAATCTGACCCCCATAAATTTACAGACGAGGACATGTCTATGAAAATAAACTAAATTCTCCACCACAAAATTAGGATTGAAAATGATGGTTGGAATCTCCTTGCATCGAGGAAGACATCTGTTGATTTGAAAATTGTGTCCTTTTCCTTTTCCTTAAAGCAATCCATCCTCCCGTTCCTGGAAAATATGTCTTCTTTTTTTATATAATGTTGTCACTGCCGGAAGACAAGTGTTACTTATCCTTTCATACTCACAATTTATTCCACCTCATAACCTTTTTATAAGCTTGCTGAAAATAAACATTAAGTGTTCACTATTTCATTAATGTACAAACCGTGTGCAGCTGGGCTAGATATCTTATTTACACTACACAAGTACTATTTCATTTTATTAGTTCTTTTCATTTATTTCTCCCAGCTAGATCCATATCAAGTCTTACCTAATGATATTTATACTTTAGTTCTTCTATAAGGGTCATATAATTTAATCATTGAATCCAATATCATCAATAACATTGTAAGATATAAATTCCACAACGATACCTAGCTATAAATTATATTAATAACTCCGCCTAATTAATTCACCATTTAACTGATGATAATACTATATGTATGATTTTTGGAATTGGAGTATTTTAGTCTTGAACCATTGATCTAAGTTACAAGCTATAAGATCATTCTTTAGTGCCTACCACCAAGCTCCTAACTCATTTGTAGCTTCCTTAACAAAAGAATGAATAAACTATCATGCAAATGAGTCAAGCATTTACTTCCTTCATATACAAGTCAGAAGAAGCTCCTTTAAGCTCATTCACATATGATATTGATCTCGTCATGATTTAGTTAAGGTTCCACCCACAATTTTACTCATTTCCCTATTTGAATATTTAAACAATATCATCTCATATAATAATCCCATAACAATTACATAATTGATCCCAAAAGTAGTATTCAAGTGTATAGACTTAAATTACAAGTCTTTCCTTCATAAAAATATCTGCATAAAGACAAATCTATTTATATCTAAGGCTATCATTTATGGAAATGTGCATTACCAACATCATAACAACTTGTTTTCATTTGTTTCTTGAACTCAAGATCGTAAGGAGTTATATTAGCCATAACTACTTATATTCCCATTTGTCTCATAATTAACTTTTGGAATATTAATTCTGAGAAGATAAAAAAATGCTGCAAGAAAATCCTTTTCCTCGATTAACTGTTTTACTTAAGTAGTTCCGTCAACTTCAAATTTATTGTAAAGGAACAACCTTAGTTGTTTTAGAAACAAGATGCAGTCTTCATAAATATGATTGTCATTTCATTAAATGTTCCTTCATAAATACACTGTGGAGGCCAAATCTTATATTTCTCATTCCTAACAGTTACATGGTCTTTCCTTATAAGATTATTACAACCTCTTTGAACTTGTACTCAATAATTCATTTCATCATTCCTTTTGAGTTATATCGATGGGAACAACATTGTTCCATCTAATGAGTTCTCAACTTAACATCATGTCATAAAATTGTTATAATTACACTTAACCATTTCATTCAAGATTTACTACCATGACTATAATTTAATTAAGCAATGACCTAGTATTGGAGTTCCCAACCTATCAACAATGTCTTACTACTGTTCAAGGGTTAATCCAAATCCATTAAAATAATATCTTCATGATATGAACAATTCATATATTCATAACCGTCCCATCCCATTAGTCTCTACAAAAGTATCTTGCTTATTGAATTCAAGTTGCTTAATCAAATTTATATAGTTTCTCATACTTGTCCCAATTATATAACTATTAACATATTATCCCGAACATAACTGACATTTATATTCTAACGCTTATTCCATATCATTACCAGAGTATTATTTTACGAAAAATAAAGTAAAAATTCCCAAGTTTTCCATTTATAAATTTGAGATGGTCCAAAACCATATGTGGGAAAACCTCCCAAAAGGTTTTGATAATTACTACTTAAGTAATTTACAAGTTCTTAGATTAGCCATCCACAATGATGGGAAATTAAACCTCCAATTCCTACTATTTATATCTCAATTTTCACTTAAAGTTTACAAAGAGAAACATTAAATCCTAAATACTTCAGATATAACACAATAGAAATATAACACATAGCAGTTCAAATGTAATATATCAACTTAATGATATTAACCCTTTTTGTGTTATCATGCAACATAACATCAACTCATGCACAAAGTAAAACAAATGACTATATTCACATTCCTTTTCCATTGATCATAACAGACCAACATATACCCATAACATGTTATAATTCTTGACAGAAAAATTTGCTTGTTGGTTACTAGTATATCATCTTAATTAGGGAGCTCAATACTAGCTTAGTGCTCCTTAAGAACAGAGTAACAAGTACTATAACTATGTATAAATTTAGTATGTTAGAAAAGTTAGGTTACATGCCTTAGGATCTAGGTCGTACACAGCCTACTACCGAAAAATATGAGAATCTTTCAAGCAACCTCTTTTTATTCTATAACTAGATGCCCAAAATGAGACGTATCAATAATGCAAATCTCAGTCTCAAAACTCTTCAACAGTTATTACTAAACTTGTACAAATAAGAGATAAGGCCTATTTCGAGAATCTATACAGATTCAATCCTTTAATAATGCTTAATTATTTCTTTATTAATTATATATATAAAATATAACAAGGGTTTATAAACTTTCTACCAGTACCCATAATGTCTAATATATAAACACTTCAACATGAGATTTAGAAAGTAGTCAAACAAATATTATTCCATCTCCTTCAACAGTCCTGTAAGGGGACATCAAATCAGCTCAAAACACTATTTAGAGAATCTACTTTTACAATTTGCACCCAAATACATATACTAATTTAGTTATTTATTTTTCGTAGTCATAAGCAACATTGTTGCAAAATAGAACAAGACCATTAATGACATAATTTTCATTAATACCCTCACTTATTTTCTGAAAAGAATACTGAAATGGAAAAGCTTCACTTCTTCATATTTCCACTAACACTTGCAAAACCCTATTAGGATTTGGGTCAACATAAAATCCTGGCATGAATTCCATTCCTTCTCAATAAGCAATAGTTATCAATAAATCATGCATAACATGTTACCAACTAAGTTAACAATAAGTATTCCAATGCTTTATTTTATTTTTACCAATTCCCCATTTTCATCCATGAGTTCAGGATTAGAAAACAAAGATATTTCATGCAACTAAGTTCCATCACACAAGTTTAAGAGAGAGAACTTATAACCCTTTGTTGAACATTTTAATGTTTTTCCATCAAGACCATGTTTACCAGATTTGGAGTTAAAAGAGAGACCCAAATACTTTAAAAATAAATTCACATAGTGCCTTCATGGCCATTCCAGAGCCCCTTATAGGAAAATCCCTTACATAATGCAATAAGGTCTTATCACCAAACTTTCAACATAGAAAAAAAAACAATCTTGGCGGTTTACCAATATATAACAATGTATGCTCTGAGCATATAAATATATATACAGAAAAACATGCATTCATACATTATTCAAACCAAAACCAGGCACAAACAACCACATTTGTATATGAGCATGCTCACCAAACAAGTAACCCATATGCAACATTTATTGTTAGCTATTGCTTAAGGAAAAGAACAGAAAAATATGCCTAAAAAACAACAATCATGGCCATAGACTAGCTGAGTTATTTCC
Source organism: Taxus chinensis (assembly GCA_019776745.2). Classification (NCBI taxonomy): domain Eukaryota; kingdom Viridiplantae; phylum Streptophyta; class Pinopsida; order Cupressales; family Taxaceae; genus Taxus; species Taxus chinensis. The sequence goes on along the minus strand of CM034148.1, from coordinate 949,817,839 downwards.
CTCACCCTCCTTTCTTTCCATGTCCTAACAACTACAACCTTCTCTCTATGACAACACAAAAATCGTGCCATTCAGGAGATATAAACCCATTTAATTCATTGCTCACAACTTTGCCTTGACTATGGTTTTTTATACTTTCTCAACTCTCTGTTAAAAATGCATGCAACAAAGAAATAACCAATCACAACCATAAAGTTAGCGCCAATAAAATACTGCACTTCTCTAATGCAAATAGCCATCACAAAACTGCCATGCAATAGGGTTGAACAGAAATGGCGCCCACATAAACATCCACTATCATATCTGTTTTCATGCAACTAGGGTTTTCTGGCATTCCCATGAGCTTGCCCATGCAAAACAACATTGAGCACTTTACAAAGTCAAAATGCCCACATTTGAGCGGATTCCGAACTTAATAAATTCCTTTCCATATCTTGGTCAGGTCCGTGACCCTTGCATTTTTATTGGAGTCGTTTAAATCCAAAAACATAAGCACTCATTAATCCAAGTCAATCATTAACCATAATAATAAGCATACATAATTCATTTCTATTTCCATGTCAATCACCATTGGAGTCGTATCAATGACCAAAACCATATATTTGTAATATTTAACAATGATTAAAATGACCAAAGTCAACAAACATTATACTCCCTTATTATTCTATGGTCGGGTTTGTGACCCTCCACCCTTAATAATATACCATGAGTTAAAGATTGGTGTAACGGTATGTTTTTTACTTTCACTGGTGTATTTCGACCTATTGACAACCTTTTGATGTCTTATGCGAACGTCATTTTTTTGGGGTCAAATAACGGGATGTTACATTATGAAAAAAGATTGTTGTCTTTGAGTGAGATCCAACACCAATCATGGGATGATTGTCAAATTTACCCAATACTTGCTTAAAAGAGTGTGGAGAAAACCCATCTCTTGTAGACTCATGAGAGTTATTAACAACCCCCACAAAAATCGATGTTGCAAAAGATAACTCTTAGCATCGATAGCACTTCTTCTTAGCTTTCGGTGAACCCTCGGAGGGTAGGTACTTAACCTATTGTCCTAACCAGCACTACCTCTCTAATCATTTTTTTATTTCACCGTATCCAAGTACCTTTCTTTCTCGAATTTTCGTGTTCCAATATGGCCTTTGGACCATTTACGGTTCTACCTAGGTATTTCAATACTTTTCTACAAAAGATTAGTAGAGATATTTTTAAAAATAAAAACCATTAAAATCAGCCGAGGCCCGCGAATCTTCAATAAAATTCAAAAGAAAGGATCGGCAAAGAGTCCGTGTAAACCAAAGCCGTTTAATAAACAGACACATTTATTGGTTTGGGACTTCCAAAGCTGTGTCTCCATCGAAACAGAATATGCCAATACTGATTCCACAGTCATAAAAGTCAAAGCCAAAATTTACCGTTGTTCCAACTTCCAACACAGTAAATAATATCTCATCGTTCCCAAAAGTCTGACTTGTTCTGTGGCGCGGAGGTGGCAATGGTACCTAGTGACAAATAATATAAATATAATAAAATCTTAGTCTACTTAAACATTGCCGGTGACCAAAGATTCATCGCTGGATGATCCCGTGAATCTTTCTCTGTCTTCATACAGTTGGCGGATATGTACAGATTAAAAAAGAAAAACGTGATATGACTTCCACGCCCACCTGCCACTCAATTCTTCCCTAGTCTTTCTCCGCGCCAGCGCGGACTTGCATTAATACTACCCTACTTTTCCGCCGTTTAAGCAAAACCCGCTTCTTAATTTCTCTCGTTTATCCCATCTGCCTTACGATGCGTGCAACGTCTAGATATCTGTACCGTCACTGTTAATAATTATGGTAACGACAGGGACGCATGTGGTGTTAACTAGTCTCGGGCGGCAGGCGCTATAAGGGTTGGAAAATACCTAGTGACCCTCATTCTGTGGCCCCCTTTTATCTGTTCAATAATACCTAGTCGGACGGACTAACTGACGGCGTTAAAGACGAGGGTGGGCCCTGGGTTGTCGACAAAAGCTGCAGGCCCCTGCGTAACGATCACGCTAGCGGCGTGGGTGAATTAATTGCGTAGGACCCACTTCCCAAGTACGAGGGACGGCCCCTGGCCCACCGTCGTGTTCGTGAAATAGCGGGAGATCCGTGATGGGTTTTTTATTTTTTTAATACGTGTAAAGTGGGGCAGGGTGCATGATGCCCACGCGACTCGTACATATCGCCGTCGGCAACGGGGTTTGCTTTGCCCAAACTGTCTCCTGCTCCCACTACTCATTGGACCCCCCCCTATATATATACCACTTCATTATTCCAAACCGTGGTCTTCACTCTCTGCTGTAAGCTATTAGTTTTCTCACCCACCCTGCTCTGATAAATACCTGAAGCCCTTTGGTTAGTGTTGCTTGTGTTCAAAGTTGGCTGTTTAGTTATGTCTGAGACGGAAAGATTCAAGCGTGTCCGTGAAGAGGACGAGGAGGACCGCAACCACCAGGGTTTGTGCGAAGCTAACAAGCGGTTTCGCGGCCTGACTGCTGAAGAAGAGCTTCTGCATCTTCTGGAGGACGACTCTTGCGGCGAGAAAAACGAGGAACTTCTAAATGGCGTCATGAGAAGCCTGGAAGAGGAAATTGGCGTCGGCGTCAATACTGAAACTTCCGCCGCTTCTTGTTCCGAGGGTTCCGAGGTCGAGTCAGGGAGCTGTTCGCCTGATTCGAGAATAGACCTCGGCTACTTGCTGGAAGCCTCTGACGACGAGCTCGGTATACCGCCGACCATGGAGGAGGGCTGCTGCGCTGATATTTTAGATACCCCTGCGCCTTCCAACAGGGCGGATTACGACGGCCTCGGCCTCTGGCAGTTTGAGGATTATGGCCCGCTGGAGTTTGAATATGATGTAAATAGATTCAACGAGGTCGAAGCTGAGAGGGAACTCACTTCCTCCGCCTACACGCTCTTTGAATACTCTGATGTAGATCAGTCTTGGAGACGAGAGGCTCCTACAGCCTGTGGAATTTGAGAGGGTTTTGGGCCTGGCCCCTTCCTTTGATGTATCATATAATGAAATACGACAATGGAACTTTTACTCTTTCGAAAAGAATATCATCAATGCTGTTGAATTTTGAAATTTAATTTCAGTTTATCCGGAATGGCGATGAACCTCGTGCGAAAAAATGTATCGGAAGTACCTAAAATAGAAATTATAGTAAAAATGTAAAGAACAGTAAGTGTTTGGATATATATTTGCTCTAATTTTGGAACCCCTGAAATGAGGTGCTTCGCTGGATAAGGTAGTCTAATGGTAAAAAGGAAGGGCTAAAATGGAAAAAGTATTTTACTAATTACTATGATTTGATACGAATGGTGTTGTAGCTTATGGAGCCTACAAAATGTCAATTTCTTTTTGTCCGTTTCTAAATGTTGTTAGTTACAATGACAACTGTTGTTTATTACTATTTCGGGCTATGATTGTCGTGTGTGTTGTCTGGTCTGTTTAATTTATATTAGGTACCTACCTAGCTCTTTTCATTTATTTATATTTATTTGTGAGTCACAATTACAAGCGGTGTAGCTGTAGGTGGCCATACACCATTTGTTGTCGTGCAATAATGGACCATGTGGTATATATTTGTTGGTTGTGTTGGAATTGGTTAGACTTATGCATGTTCTCATCACTCATACCCCACTTGTTTACATTGCTTATGATGTCATGCACTTATCTATTTCCTCGACTCCTCTTTGTTGACATTCCACTATATTCTTAATTATAAACATTGCGTTCTATTAAAAAAAAGTGAACTTGGGTGTCATTGATGACTCCCAAATATCAAATTGGTACAGATACAACCCGGACATATACTAAGTTGTTTAATAATTATGTCTTCTTTTCAAGGTGTTTTCTGGTTACATAATTGTGTATTTTTTATTTTAATTTTAATTTTAATGTATATGATTAAAAGATTTTTAAATCGACCCTTCCAAACCAAAAGATAAGACTTCACAATGCTCATAGTTAAATGGAGATCAAATTCTGTGCTACAATTTCTTGAGAATTGCTAAATCGGTGACCCCATTCAAAATCAAATATTATAGATATTATAATTCTCCATCGCCCATCACTAAACAATTTCTTGAGAATAGCTAAATGGGTGTCCAATTCAAAATCAAACATTAATTTTACGCAAACTTATAGATATTGTAATTTACCATCGCCTATCACTAACTTCGAAGAATGCAATGTAACAAGTAAAAATTAAAAAAAGGTTCAAACAATTCACTTATACTTGGGCAATAACTGCATAACATTTGTTGCTTTGAACTTACTGGCTTAACTACATAACATTTGTTGTTTTGATTAGCTTCCACTTAATAGGTATAAATTATCTTTTAACTAGTGTACGTAATTCAAATCTTAAGAATATACGGTAAGAGAGAATAAGTAGTAATCTAACCAAATTTGTGAGTCAAACAAGAAATATTTGAGTGGTAGTCATCATATGTTAAAAAAGACAATGTCGTTAATAGAATCTATGTACATTTTGTGCATTGAAACCATGTTAGCCTAACCTAATTAATAGAGGTAATTAGGTTTGACATTGAACATGTATATTGTTAGTCGAACTTGTTTTCCACTTCTCAAAATTCGTCAAACATTAACACCGAACTAGTTGAATTCTACTTCTTATATCTTAATGTGCGTTTAGTGTAAAATTGACTTCTCCCGAGCAAGAAAAGCCCAAGACTAAAGCTCAAATTGTCCTCTCACACCCCATTATGTAAAAGTGCTACATTAGATATCGAGGATCAAGGCCCACGTGATTCTCCTAAATTGAGTGAAGTTTTGATGTGTCACTCATGCTTCTATGTACTCAAATCAAATGTAGCTAGATAAATCATTGTGCGATTAGGATGGCCGCTCTTGTGGTAAGGGACACTTAGTAAAATGTAGCTTGGTTTGGGAGTGTTTCAAACTCTAAATTTTGTGTTTAGACTGCACTTGAGAGATTTAGGATGTGTATAAGCTTTTTGTGTAATGATCTCCAATGTATCTAGCTGATGAGTCATGAAAATAAATTTAGGGGTGATTTGTATATCTATGACTTGTAGATTTTTATGCAAATCAACCTTAAAAGTCACATTTAGTTTGACCCAATGAATATGCTTAATTTGAAAAATTGATTGTTGCAAAGGAGAAAGATAAGTTTGGAAGGGTATAGATAGGTTCACTATCAAACCTATATGTTGATGTTCGAACTTGACTTGTAGGTCAACAGACATATTTGGAAATGGAGAAGTGTCTAGATGATTCACAAGCAAGCTAGAATTGATCTTGAATGTATACGATTGGCACACAAGGTGACCAAGGGGTCTTGAAGGTAATTGGAAGGGAAAAAAGGATGTCAAAAGAGTCAAATATGTGCCACTAATCCAAATGTCTAGGAAAGTTTCAAAATTAAGTTGACAAATGCCTTAGGTAACTATATATGCTGCCCTTTAATATAATATTGGAAACGCTATATCAAAGGGACTAACATAAAATAGGAAATGTGCACCCATGATAAACTACTAACGATGGGAAGTTTTGTAGTTGGTATGTTCTGTCCTCCCATGTGAATATTTACAACTAAGTGGAAATGCAAGTAGGTAAATATCTCAATAATAATAATCAATGTGAAAAATTCAAACCATTTGAAATATGACAAACAAACGAACAAATAAATATGATAATACATGAGCCACGTTGTCACTTTAATTATTTGCTAGAGAGTATTGCGGGTTGTACATGTCCTAAGTATCTGAATTGTTGTTGATCTAGTTTTACCCCTATCATCTAGAGAAGGAAAAATTGAAATCACTAAAACCAAGGGAGCGTCCTATGCCACAAAGATAGGACCATACTGAAACTAGAGAGGAATGCCATGGGTGTTAACAAAACCAATTGTAAGATAGACGTGACCCTAATATACCAAAGCTTGGAATTGATATGATATTGCAAGGTCCATTTCTTGGCCAAAGATGTGAAGCAAAAGTGTTCCTTATATGATAAATCAATGTCTATCACTTAGCTAAGAAGGTGAAAAAATGTGATCCACATACAACACATTGAAAATAAGATGGCATAGTAAGTAGTTTGACAATCAACCTATGGTGGGGCAAAAAATCGAGTACTTTGCTGCAAATGAAACAACCCAAATGTATAGTACATTCTCTTGGCATCGATCTTGAATGTGAGAAACTGTTCGAAAATGTGAATATCATGTCTGTGAACGCTATATGTGACCTCTAAAATTGCATATGGTCTTGTATCAACCCTAATTTAACTTTTTGATTAGTTTAGAGTTGATATATATAATTACAACTGGTTATAAATGGAATAGAATACTATAGGTTACAAGTTATGGAGTTATACAATTATTTACATATTTATGATGAAAACTAGGCTATTTACAAGCATGTCAAACTAATATATCAATTAAAATTGCAAGAGAGGTTAGAAGAATGACTTACGATATCTTTCTCTTGCTAGAGTCAAAGGAGTGAGTCAAAATATTCAAGGAGTCCTCAGTTACGAGAATTTGGCAGAAGAGGTCCAAGTCAAAGGAGGAAATCCAAAGATTGAATTGGTCTTGAGGTACGAGACTTGCGCGGAATAGGTCCAATTCAAAGGAGAGAATCAAACAATTCAATGAGTTTGAAAGTACAAGACTTGGGCGGACAAGGTCCAAGTCAAAGGAGGTATGATTGGATTAATATTCAATTGGACCAGAAGATCTATGTGACGTTGAAGGAAGATTGTCGATGTATGGAGTATGTTGAGATTCATACTCACCTGTGAGTGAAAGAATGCAAGGAACAAAGGATTGATTGCTAAATGTACACCCGAGGTTCCTTATAGGTTGTAGAGAGCAAATATTCAATGTTGCTCTGTAGAGGCTATGGATTAATTGATTTGATGATAGATTTGTAATTAAATCTTGAAAAGTTTGAATAAGGATATTCCTGGGTATACACAACTCATGGAGTGTACACATGTAGATGTCTTGAAACGTAGGAACCATCGTTTATGAAAATCCTGCACGATTAATCATTTGAGGTATTACGGACACGAGAGGTAGTGTTGTCGCAAGTGTCCAAACTTGTGGTTGTGTTTCTACAACAAGGCTAGGGATATTAGGCATAGGAGTTGGAAGTGAAATAATAGAATCAAGCTCAATGGTGCTTGATGATGGACCCTCTTCCGTGGAGTCTACAATTATATCAAGGGTTGAAAGGGAGTATTGAAGCAAGGTCAAGCTCTCGTGTGATGGTGGAAGGTTATTGTTTGAAATTGGTTCAATGTTTGTTTGAACTGTAGAAAGAAAATATGGAGAAGAGATTGATTGGTTTTGAGTGAGAGATACTTGACCTTTGTCGTCATGATCTCGTGGAGTTGTATTATGTACAGGATTTGGGACAACGTTCAAATCTTCTTGAGAAGTTGTGGTAGTTGATGTGTTTTCGGTTGTGATAGCTTTGTCATCGAGCTCTATAAAAATGTCTTCATTGTCAAGTAAGTCTTGGACATTATGACGAAGACCTGAACAATGATCAGTAGAGTGGCCTTCAATGCGGTGGTATTCACAATATTCTGATTCATTATACCACTTAGGCTTGGGTTCCCCATTATAAAAGGGTCTTGTAAGACAAATATTTCATCATAATAGCCTTTACTAATTGATGAAAAAAACTAGAGAGAATTTCTACGAGAGGTGTAAACCGAAGTTTGACTTTGTGCAGAGTAGTGTCTTTGCTAGGTTGTATGCTTGGATTTTTGGTTGATTATTAATGTATGTTGTGCACATGTCAATTTTCTGTGACACCGTCATTGACGACATTGCGGTTGTGATTGGCATACCAAGATTTATCGTGATGAGTGCTAATATTGTGATTATTATGATTGTGCCCATTGTCTTTAGAACGAGGCTTGATTAAGCCTTTAACAATGAGGGATTTTTTAATTAGATTCAAGGTGACTTTGGAGTCAAGGTTGAAAGAGAAATGATTGATGAATGTCTTTGAGAGGTCTATGAAGGTGGTGATATATCCCATAGGAAGGTGTAAGAACCATTCAAAAGCTTGTCCTCCTAGACTTCTAGGAAAAAGGTACAAGAGAAAGATATCATTATATGTCACTTTGTGGTATGCTACAAAAAAATATTTGATATGCTTTCTAGGATCAGTTTTGCCCTTGTATTTGTCAAATTTGAGAGTCTCAAAACTTTTTGGAAAGGGTGTGCATAAGATGTCCATGTCAAAAGGGGAGGGACAAAATTCATCAAAATTGAATTGTTTGTGTTGTTTTTGCATACCCAATATAGTGTCTTTCATCATTTGTCATTCTTGAGCAAATTGTGTGAATCTACCATTGTAATGAAAAATGGGGGCAGAATGAAGAAAGGTGTGATGAAGAACTCAACCCTTAGCAAAGTGAATGCCAAGATGGAAGAGGATAAAAAGGCTTGAGAGTTCGACCCTTAGCAAAGTGAATTCTAAGATAGAAGAGGCGAAAATGTTTGATAGCTTGACCCTTAGCAAAGTGAATGCTAATATGGAAGAGGTGAAAAGGTTAGAAAAGTATTCAACCTCTAGCAAAGTGAATGCTAGAATGGAAGAGGGGAGGAAAAGTACTCAACCTCTAGCAAAGTGAATGCTATAATGGAAGAGATGAAGAAACAATTGAACAATGCAACCCTTAGCAAAGTGAATGCTAAGATGGAATCAAGATTGAAAATATTTGATTTGTTTGACCCTTAACAATGTGAATGTTAAGATGGACGAAATGTGAAATGATGATAGAGTACACAATCCATTACAACGTGAATGTAAAGATGGAATAGTTTGAAAATCAAAGTTGCTCGATTCTTAACAAAGAGAATTTTATAGTGATGAGAAAAGGTTACTTGATTCCTTACAAAGTGAATGTAAGAAAAGAGGAGTGGAAAATATTTGATAGAATCGACCCTTAACAACATGAATGGTAAGATTGATGAGGGATTTGAAAAGATTGTTAGATTCGACCCTTAAAAATGTGAATGCTAAAGTGGACACAGATAAGAAGCTTTGATAGAGAAATTTTGAGTGTGGAACTCTTAGCAAAAGAAATGCTAAGATGGGAGAAACATTGTACAAGCTAAGTGACGTGCTCGAACCTTTGACAAAGTGAATGTACAAAGGAGATGAGACTTTTATAAGGTTAGTTTGATACACTCTTAACAAAGCAAGTGATAAGAGTGACGCAAAATGTTTGGAAAGGTTAACTCTTAACAAGGTGAGTGTTAAGAGAAACAAAAGGGTGACTTCAAAACACTTAAAAAAAAGGAGTGTTGTTAAGGTAGAAGAGGGGATTGAAATATTGGTTAGAGGGCTCTTAACAAAGTGAGTGTTAAGAAAGACGACAAAGAATGAAAGTTTTCTCAAACTTTTACGAAGTGGATGTAAAGAGGGGAGAGGTGAAATAGGTTGGCTTGCTAAACTTGTGACGAAATGAGTGTTACAGGAGGAAATTTGAAATCACAATGAAAACTATCCATTTTGTACAAAAATGATTTTTAAGAGAAGAAACTTAAAATAAACGATGAAGGTGATCAACTCTTAACAAAATGAATGTTAAGAGAGGATACTGAATAATTGATGGATAACACTCAAATAACAATAGTGAGAATATTGAAATATAGAGGTGAAAAGATGATGATGAAAAGCTTGAATCTCGACAAAGTGAAGATGAGAGATGAAGGGAAAATGAATGATTAAGGATCTCAAATTGGAGAAAAGTGAATGCTTTAAAATATATGAGTGAAGAGGTATTGAAGATGTCAACAATTCAATAAAGTGAATGTGAAATGTGATGACGTAAGATGAAGGAGATGCTTGAAGCTCAACAATGTGATGTCAAACTTAATACTTAGAAAGATGATAGATCAAGGTGATCGTGATGGCGCTTAACCATGATAAAGTGAGTATTATTATGTCAAGACTTAGATGAAGAAGGATGACAATGCTTAAGTGCAGATATTGATGTCCACAACTCAAGAATTAGACTCGTTTGTAAAGAGGTGAAAATGAGCCCAAATAAGCAGTATTTGGGAAAGTGAAAGATATATGAAGATGAACCCAAATAAGGAGTATTTGGGAAAGTAGTAAAGATGCAAGAATGAACCCAAATAAGGAGTCTTTGGGAAAGGCTGAAAATGAGATTAAAGTGAGAACATAAAATAGGATTGTGGAACACAACTCATTAAACGAAAAGAGAAAGAGAAAAATAAGTTTTGTTTATTGAAGTTTTTGCCTCTACCTTAGATTGAATTAGACAACGTGTGTCTTCCTAGGTGGTTCTCTCAACTAGGTGTCAATAGTATACTCGAGCGAGCACGGTGCTATTGCTATATGTCATATTTACTTTACCCCCTTTGAAAAAATGAGTAAATATCTCGCTTAAATGAATCACACTGGGATCGCCACTACTAGATATCTGTGACTCTAATATCACAAGGTGTACTAGTCAGGTAGGATGGGGGTAGCTATTTCGTCATCCAGTTCCCTCAATTTGCTGACTACTTTAGGGTTCTTGTGGTACTCCTCAAATGAGTTTTATGGCTTAAGTCAAAGCACTTCCCATAGTTATAACAGTTGGGAAATAACCTTGTCAACCACACCTACAAATACAATGCAAATTATTCATTTTATCTTAAATTACGATGAGATTGTTTTAACCACTGTTCTTTAATTGAGGCAACCTGTAGTTATTAATATTTTTTTAAATGTCGTTCAAGACAATCTGCAGCTAAAAATTTAAGAGTAACCTCTTGTAGAGCTGGTCCTGCAAATAAGGATTAGCACGTTTTCCCAATATGGAGAGGGCAAGACGAAAGAAGCAAACCCATGTTTCTGATTTTCAAGATCACTTAAAAAGTGCGAGGAAAAGAGCATACATGTGAGGTTGCTTTGATTATGGGTTGGAAAAGAGTTAATTCCTAAAAAACACAAGAAATGACCACGTTTCTAATTTCCAAGATCACTTTGAAAGTGCGAGGAAAGAATATATGCGTGGTTGTTTCATGATTAGCCTCACAAAAATAAAAAACTACATCAAAACGTTAACAAAAGCAGCCACAAAACGTTAGTGACAGTGTAAAAACGATGAAACGTTTACCAAAAATGCCAAAAAAATGACAATAAGTGGATGAAAACATCCAATAACCCTGCACCAGCAAGTTGTACAATTAGTCCAATTAGCGAAAATGATAAAAAAATTAATGAAAAGGTCCAAATTTAATTTAAAAGATCTAAATTGAATTAATTAAACTAATTAATTTAATCTTTGTTAAACAAATTAAGCTAATTGAATTTAATTGATGGAATTTAATTTAAACTTAATTAAATTAAACAAACCTAAGTCACGTGGGGTTCACTTAGTAAAAGTATGGTATATCACGTTCGTTCAAAGGGTATTTAAGAATACTCGTAATTCTGGTTTTTACCTCTAATTATTCATTTGATAATACCCCGTCCCGTTATATTCTTAGAATGAAAATACCCCCTATTTTACCAATGTGCCTTAGCTACCCATTTTTCCATGACAATTTTCTTTACCCCTTTTTATTTCTACCCTAATATATTAAACAGAAAATAAATCATATTTCTCACTTAATTTTTTTAATATGCATTTTCTCTCAAAAGATAGTTTGAAGACATTCAAGACCTATTACCAATTACCTTATAAATGTTAAGCTTTAAGCATTTATCAATAGTTCTTCAAATAATTAAGATAGTGAAATAATATCACTTGTGTTGAAAAGCATACCCAATCCTAGTTTTCTACCATCTTATTATTTCTTGGTTAAAAATCTCTTAATTGATATTTTTTTATTCAAAAAGAGATTATAATTTAATTTTATGACTACACTCTTTAAATTGCAATTTTAAGGTATTTAGTTTTAAAAACTAGGGTTCAAATATTTTAGTTTTATATTAAAATTAAACCCCCCTTTCCTTTGGCCCACCTCTCTAACCTACCCCTAATACCTGATTCAAAATATTAATAACTTAAACCCTTTCACCCCTTATGTCTACCGGTATATTGACTTTACTTTTATCAATTTTAATTACCTCAATATGAACTCACGTGCTAAGATATTGCCTAGCTAATGAACCCACCGTGACCTAAGTTTAGCCTAAGCTAAGTTAAACCTAAGAGAATAAAATAAAATTGAGACTAAGCTAAATTTATCCTAAACTTATCTTAAATTCTATACTTTTAACCTGTTAGTGAAATAATTTGTTGTATGGAAAATTAGTTGATTTCCACCAACACTCACGAGGATATGCCCCTCTTTCTTGTGTATGGGGAGGCTCCCATTATTTAATGTAGACTAATCTACTCCTATCTATTGTTGTGGGGTGGCCAAATAGGTTGGGGATCACACATGAAAACTTCACTGAACTTACGGAAAGGTGCTTGTACGAAGTACAAGGGAGGAAATTACAACGATGAGGGGTTAAGGAGAGAAATTAGGAAAGGGAAGGTTATTACTGTAAGTAGGAGATTGCAGAGTTCACACCCAATAACTGGAGTAGTTCAACGTTTAATTAGATGAAAGCAACAATGAAGCATCTAGTGAGACTAACAAACCTAGATACACAATTCTTTAGATTTATTCATCAAGGATACAAAGTCCCTTCTTGATCACTATGCTTACAAAGTGTAGAAAATAGAGAAAATAGAGGAACACATGAGAAAGGGAAATGGAAGAAATGTATCTCTTATTTCTTGTGTTGGTGATACAAATCTCAACACCCAAAACCACAATCCACAATTGCTACAAAGAACTAAATTTTCAATATTTTGGGATTCTTTAGAATGGAAAAACCATCCCAACTTATAGTAATGTTAATTGACCTTTTACCTATTGCTTGCATGTCTCTTCATGATCTTATTCAACTTGTGACTTTACGTCTCACATTATTGATTTATCCATGTTTGACAGAAAAACATGAAAATCTCACGTGTTCACCACGATATCTCATGCATTATAACATAATATTTTAAAAAATTATACTACAATGTCAAGCTCGATTTTACCTTGGTGACGATATAATTCTTTCTAAATTCTTATTAGTTTAAGGCTTTCATCCGTAATTTCTTTTCCTAGTGCCTTTTTTTCTTTGTAAAACATATGCATACGTTTTGGTGCACAATTTATGATTTTTTCATCCAATTTTTTTATTATAAAAAAGTGGTTTTTTCTAAACTCCATTCTACATGCACTAAAAAAACAAAAAAATAACTTTCTCAAAGTTATGGGGGCATACACACAAATATTTCATTTTTGAGGATGTGTGCACTTTGAAAATTAATAAAAAAAATATATTCATCCAAAAATTATGAAAAATTAATGGGACCTCGTACATGGTCTTAGCTAACATTCTTTACTGATGGTATTTGAAAAATAATTTATAGAACTCAAAAAATGGGGGGGGGGGGGGGGCGCACACACAAATAGGTTTTTATCTTTTTGACACAAAAATAGACATACTTTGTGTGCGCACCATATTTGAACCTCTTAATCTCCACCATTTTTTTTTAAAAAAAATAGTAGTTTAGAAACTAGATTCCAAGCTCTATGGTACTTATTCTTATCACTTTGTCAAATTTTGAGCATATGCATGCCAAATTATTGAATGAAGTTCAGGTTTCACTGATTTCAGGAAAAATTTGTCCAATTTTGACCCTCTTTTGGTCCCCATTTCCATGCACTTACCCATGTCCTCAATGGGATTTTCATTAGAAAACTTAGGCATAGAAATGTTCAACGTATTGATTACTATAAAGTGGAGGCACTAACGAGAAGGGGGATGTTGTCTGAAACTTTCTTTTTTTGCTTCAAATTTATGTGTTCCTGAGATTTCTTTGAGACTGGTTGATAACATGGTAAGTTGTATCAATCACTTCCGAGCATTTTTGAATCCAAGGAAATGGATCTTTAGGAAGTTGACACAATGTCAATTTTTTATCAATTTGAGGAGCATGTCAAAATGAAATTAACATCAAAAAGATCACAATGAAATCTCTACCATCGAGGGAGACAATACTTGGATGCCCTTGAAGAAATAAATGCTACAATGAATCACTCTTTGCAATGTTATTCTTTAACCAAATCACCTTGAACATCCCACCAAGCTCACTCAGACAATCCAACTCACTTGTAGTTGTCTCCCAACTCACCGATCTTAACTCAACCAGCTCGCTGAGGAGGTGTGGATGGATCAAACTTGATTGATGAGTTATAATGACCCACTTTCTTTGAATTTCAAAAAATATATTTGACTCTTTTTGAATATCTTAGGAATGAAAAATGTATACTTTGGATTTTACTTGCTACGCCCCACGATATTTGAAAAATGCTTTAAGCTACTGCGATAAAAATGATGGAAGCTCAAGAACTCCGTGAAGTGATTAATTAACTTGTTTGAGATATGAAACCATCATAAAACCTTGTGAATATGTCATAAAGTAGAAGAGATATAATGATTATTTACGAAGCCTACTGCAACTTTCTGCACTTAAAATAGAGGGAACTTTTCTATTTTTAGTAGGTTGAACGAACCAGCTATTTGAGGGATATTTTGCATGTTTTTTTCACCATTTGAACTTCTCGATCTTTTGACATAATTTATTTAAAATTTGTTGACAATGATTACATTATATTTTTAGACACCTTATATTTTTTACAGGAAGCAACTATGCTTTTGCTTTTTTTGAATTTTTCTACTTTCGGCCCCTTACTTGACTTTTGGTCAATAGATTATCTAGTTGGGGTATGGTGCATTTTATGACTGTTCACTGAGTGCTTGTTCTAAGATGTGCTACTATTTTTAGTAAGTTCACTATTTATTAGCAAGTGATAACACTGAGAGTACCATAATATTTTTATAAACAATATTTGTCCAACCTCAGATTGCAATGAAAATTGCATTATCAGGTGACTAGATTAGGCTTATTTTTAACCTTAGTGCTCCAAATTTCACCTCGCTCTGAATGGAATGTATGGAAAAAAAAAGGAATAATCCCGTAGTAAACATCAAAGTCTACGGCCTTTGATTCCATTACTAAACTAAGGAGGTCATAATTTTCTCTACTATCACAATGTTCTTGAAGGCACCTGGGATGAAGAGCGACTAAGAAGTGTCATTTAGCACCTCAAGATATTTCGTTCACTAGTTTGCAAGATATATTTTTTCATGATTTGGTGTATATTGTAATTTTATTCACAAATAGGAACGGAAGCCTGTTATTTTATTAATGTGAAATTAATCAACCATTATAATGGAGTGCTGCAATATTTATACATATTGGACAGTCAATATACAAACAAATAAATATGTTGTACAGGTGCAACAATATGCCTGAATACATAAGCTTCCAAAATATCATCGGGAAGCACAAACATTTAATGATATAATTGTTATAACAACATAAAAATAATATGGGGTGTGAATATAATACAGAAAAATATGGTTTAATAAAACCATATAACAACAATAATTAAATAATAAAATTACTTAAATAATTAATTATATTATGCATAATTGATTATCCTAACATTCCCCCCCTTAATTTTGCATTGTCTCGAGGGATGAGGAGAGGAACTCTCTGAAAAACTCAAACTTGTCACGTGCAAGTGACTTTTATGAAGATATCTGCTCTTTGTTCAGCTATTGGAAAAAATTGGAGCTGGATGTTGTGCTTCAACACATGCTCGCGTATGAAATGAACTTGTACCTCAATGTGCTTTGTTCTTTAATGAAACATTGGATTGCGAACAAGTTTGAGAACACCTTCATTGTCAACATACATGGTGGTCAGTTTTTCCTGTGGTATTCCAAGTCCTTTTAGTATGCGACGTAGCCAAATCGCTTCATAGACAGCTTCTCCTACAGAACGATACTCACTTCTATGGAAGAGCGAGAAACAAAGTGTTGTTTCTTGCTTCCCCATGATATTGGTCCAGATCCCATAAAGAATACAAATCCATAAGTGGATTTTCTATCATCAATGTTTCCCTGTATGATCTGAATCTGAATATCCAGTCAAGAAGAAGTTGTCGTTCTTCTTGTATTCTAGACCAAGATCCACTGATCCTTTGAGATATCTCAAAATGTGCCTTGCTGCTTTCCAATGACAAAATTTAGGTTCCTACATGAACCTGGATAGATAACTCACTACAAAGCTAATATCTGGTCTAGTGTAGGTCAGATAAATGAGACTCCCAATCAACTGCCGATAGAGAGTGGCATTTACCTCAGGAGATGGATCTCAACAAGATAACTACAATTTGTTCTCCATAGGTGTAGCAATTGGTGTGCAATCCATCATCCTGAATTTCTCAAGTGTTCATCTTGGTATATTTCATCTGAGAAACAAAGATGTGATTCTCTTTCTTGTCATACTTCCAATCCAAGACAATAATGCATTAGCCCGAGATCTTTCATGTTGAACGATTGATTAAGATCTTTCTTCGTTACATCGATCATCCTCAATAAACTACTAGTGATGACTAGATCGTTGACATAGAAGAACAAAAATCACAATCTCCCCCCCTTGCTTTTTGAGGTAAAGATTGGGATCATATGGATTTCTAACAAATCCATGTTGTACAAGATGCTCATCAATCTTGATGTACCATGCCCGGGGTTCCTGTTTAAGGCCATACAAAGATTTCTTGAGTCTGCATACCTTTGCTTCTTGACCAGGTACTACATATCCCTCAGGTTGAGTCATGTAGACTTCTTCTTGTAAATCTCCATGTTTAGGAAGGAACTTTTTACATCCATATGGTGGACTTTCCAGCCAAACTGTACAACTATAGCAAAGATCATTCTGATTGTTTTGATCTTAGCCGTGGGAGCAAATGTCTTCTCATAGTCAATGCCTTCTTTTTATGCATACCCCTTTGCTACTAGTCTTCCTTTATACTTGTCCATTGTCCCATCTACTTTGTACTTTGTTTTAAATATCCATCTACATCCAATGGGTTTCTTCCCTTGGTGGAAGATCGACAAGCTGCCAAGTGTTATTTGTTCATCACTGATTGATATTCAGAATCCATGGCATCTTTCCAAGATTTTGACTGTAGGGCTTCCTGGACTGTAGAGGGCTCATCAGATTCAATAACTCTACTCATCAAAGAAAAGTTAACTTCTTCCCTTGCTTTATAGTGCAAATGGTCAAGGGGTGGATGTATCCGGTGGAGCATCCATTCTTGCATCTCGTAATGTACTAGTACACCACTTAGGCATACCTGAACTGTTCCCATGGGTCATGGTTGTATCTGATCAACACCATCATCCCCATCATCACTTTCATCATCTGAGGGAACATCAGCTTCAATTTTTACAAAATGGTGAAAAATCTACATCTAGGTGAGTCTGGAGGAGGAGTCTCTGCTTCCTTCTTCTCAAAAAACTCAACATCTCTGCTAGTGTAGAATTTTCTGGTCTTAGGATCCATCAATCTGTACCCAAGATTCTCTTCATTGTACCCAATGAAGACGATTTTCTGTGACTTCATGTCTAATTTATTTCTGTTTTGCTTGGGTATGTGCATGCTTTCTTTGCACCCGAATACTCTAAGGTGTGCAATAGATGGTTTCCTCTTTGACCATGCTTCTTGTGGTGTTACTCCATCAAGAGCAACTGTGGGCACTCTATTCAAAAAATACATTGTTGTCTTTGTTACTTCTGCCCAGAATGTCTTTGCAAGTCCAGAATCATCAATCATGCATCACACCATTTCCATGATAGTACGATTTCTTCTCTCAACAACACCATTCTGTTGCGGTGTGTGTGGAGGAGGAATTTGTCGATGAATCCCATGAGTTTGTAGGTAGTCTTTGAACTCATCACTGGTGAATTCCCCCCTCGATCTGAGCAGAGAGTTCTGATGTGATGACCAGTTTCATTCTCAACTAGCTACTTTGAACTTCTTGAAAGTTTTAAAAATCTTCACTTTTCTTGCGAAGACAAAAAATCCACATTTTTCCTCGAATAGTCGTTAACACATAAGCATGAAGTACTGAAATCCAGAATGACTTGGTTACATTGGATACCGCAAATATCGGTATGAACCAGATCAAGTTGACCATGAGCTTGATAATGTACTCTTCTAGAATGAAGCTCTATGTTGTTTTCCTTGCTAGGCAGTGAGGACACTTGTTTGTATCCTTCTGAAGAGATGGTAGCCCATGTACCATATTACATGTCGGTGAAGTGTTTCGAGATACTTGAAACTTACATGACCAAGTCTCTGATGCCACAATTGTGCTGAGGTAGAGTTCTTAGCCATAAGTGCTTGATCATCTTCTATGAAAAAAATCAAGCTGGAACATGTGTCCCACATTGGAGGCTTTTGCAACTATTTTCGAGCCTCGTGATTTATCTCAAATCAAACATGTTTTCTTGCCGAAATGACTATCAAAGTCAATTTTTAGGTTGTGATCAAGGAGTTGACTAACTGAAAGTAAATTCTTTGTCAACCCAGGGACATATAAGACATTATGATAGTCTACATTGCGTGAACCAAGGGGTAGAGAAATGTTTCCAATCCCCTAAACTGTATATGAAGAATCATCTCCCAACGAAACATGATTTTTTGCAATGGCGTGTCCCTCATTGAAATAAACTAGTCTCTGTGGCTAGTCATGTGTCGAGTGGCCCCCGAATCAACATACCAAACATCACTAGATGACGTGGATGGTTCACTTGATCGAGCAGTGAACAAGTAGTCTTCATTGTCTGACTGTTCTTGTTGCTCAGCAATATTTCCTTATTGATGGGGTCTTCTTTTCCAGTTCCCCTTTTTCTTCCCGTGATTGTAGTTAGAATGTTGCCTTGTAAGATTGTTGTTGTTGAGGTCCAGAGTTTCTTGATGAACCTTTCTTGTAAGTATTATACCAACAATCTTTGTAGGTCATGTCCTCTTTTGCAGATAGGACATTGCTTCTTCTGTTGTCTATCCCCTTGATACTGATTTTGATTTTGGGACTTTTGATATGAATTAGGTTTTCCTTTACCTTTTCCTTTCCATTTTTGATGTGAAGAGAGTGCCTGACTCCTCTTCATCATCCTTATTGTGCATTGCTTCCTCTTGTTGCAGTAGGTTTACCAATTTGTCAAAACTAACTGTCGTATCTGACAAGTTTAGTGTTGTTACAAAAATGTGGTATGAAGAAGGGAGTGCTCTCAGAACAATGGGAATGAGAGCATCATCTGTGACCTGCTTCTCCCAGGGCTAGAAGTGAATCCCTCAATTCTGTAACTCTTCTTAAGGAAGCTTCAATTTTCTCATTCTGCTTGAACTTCAATGTGTGTGTTTCTAACAAAAGATGTTTCAGTTCCTAGAATAGAGTTGCTTCTATCCTTTCATTCTCTTGAGAAACAAATAAGGGTTAGGGCTAGGAGGAATACCTGTTGAATGTTTGGAGGGTGTGCGCGTACCGTAGAGAGAGATCAGATCGATTGCGAAGAACTCCTTTTTGTCTAGGAAGGACTACCTGCAAGTAAGAATACAAGACCACCAAATTCTAATTAGACAATAAATAAGGGAACTGCCTTAGGCCCAGGAAATATTGGACTTCCTTTCAAAGGTGGTCAGTTCCCCTGCTAATACGAATTGACACAAATTCTAACAAAGAAGTTATTGCAAAACTACAATTTAATTACCTTGTTAAAACAATAGAGAAAAGGCTGGTCTTGGTTTTGAATCACAGTGACCGATGCTGGTCACTGTCACTGGTACCGGTTTTTGATAACCGATATTGGTAGGGGCAGTGATTTAGGGGCTTTTAGTGAAGGTTGGCTATAAGGTGGCTATGGTGTTTATAAGGCTGGTAAATGAGTGGGGATAGGTAATGGGGTGATGGAGAAGACTCAGAGAGTATGTTGGCTGTTCTTGGGGGCAATGTAAGGGTAGAGGAATGACAGTTAGATGTAGGATGTTACCGGGTAGTGGATCTAAGAGTAGACTTATAATTACTGTGATTCAGAAGTCCAAGAAATGTTATTGCAAGAACGTACCAGACACTACTTACTAGTTCCTGATGAAGATACAGGTCCAAGGACTGTGATAACGAAGGCAGGGCTTAGGTAGGATGATCTGACAATCAAAGATGAGCTATCTTCTCTCCCAATGCTTGGATGAGTGTCACTGGGCTCTGGTTACTCAGTTGCAGTCTTGGGCTTGATGTCCTTCTCTGCAAACTCTTCTCTTTCCTTCACTTATCTCTGCTCGGCCAAGTGAATTCCTGATCTTTCCAATGAATTCCCGGTCCTTTGTTTTTGGTTGGGGGAGGTCATTTACAGGGAACCGATGGCGGTTACGTAACCGACGGCGGTCGAGTAGGAACCGATATCAGTTAAGTCAAAGTGGGCTATTTTTAGTAAAATAGCCAACTTTCCCTCCTTTTCTCTTGAGGAATTAGTTGTGGGGTTGGTCAAGTCATTATTAGGTTGATTTTGGTGCGGGTGAGGAGTAATTAGTCATGGGTGTGGATGTAGACCAAGTTATAGGTCTTGATTAGGTCAGTTTAGGGTTAGGGCTAGGTCATGATGAGGTAGCAAAATGAGGTGGCAGGTTTGGAGATGTGGATTTATTAATTATAAGGTAATTAATAAATAATTGTGTAAGGTTTAGGTGGTGAGGCTAGGTTGTGAAATGAGATGCGGGGCACAGGGGGTCGTAAGACACAAATTTGGTGTCTACATTAGCCCTTTGTTGTCGTGTAGCTTGTCTTGTAAAGCTGCACTGACAATAATAAGAAGTGGTTACTCCTGTTAAGGGTATAGGTAAGCCCCCTCAAATCTATCACATATTGAGGTAACGTGAAATCAGGGATAGGGTTGATAAAGGGTAAATGGTGTTGAAATGATGGTAAGATGGTGGGGTAAGTTTGAGGAAGCAGACGCACGTTGAAATGCAGTAGTGCGACTAGGGTACATGATTTGAAGAGCAAATAAGCAATTCATAGGCAAAAGTCGATAGTTTATCCAAACAAGGGTGATATAATCTTGGTATCCAAGGCATAGGAAGTAGCTCCAGGGGATATAACGGGTAAGGTACAGGAACGTTTAGGCATGTTCGGCAGTACCAAATGGTTGGTTTGGTTGAGATAAATGTCACGGTCTCGGTCTAGGCAAAGTTGGTCAACTGATCAAGTCAAGTACCCTAATCATGCTAAAACACGAACATGTGAGCTCGATTGAACAAAAAGCTACACGATGGGTGGATAAAATTGTAATTTGCGGGTTTTGGGCGAGGTATTTAATTGGTGCGGCCTTGGGTCGGGCCGATTGATTAGTGAGAGCCATGGGTTAGGCCTGATTGGTTGGTTGTGGCCTTGGGTTGGGCCTGATTGGTTGGTTGCGGCCTTGGGTCGGGCCTGATTGGTTGGGTACGGCCTTGGGTCGGGCCTGATGGTTGGTTGTGGCCTTGGGTTAGGCCTGATTGGTTGGTTGCAGCCTTGGGTCGGGCCAAATGGTTGGTTGCAGCCTTGGGTCGGGCCTGAGTGGTTGGTTGCGGCCTTGGGTTGGGCCTGATTGGTTGGTTGCAGCCTTGGGTTGGGCCTGATTGGTTGGGTGCAGCTTTGGGCGGGCCTAGTTGGCTGATTGCGGCCGTGAATTGGGCCAATGAAGTCAAAAAAGGCTATTTAGCAAAGGAGGGTATAGACAATGTGATGAGAAAGGGAGATTGGTAAATAAGGGCAAAAATTGTGGTAAAAGAGGGATTAAACCGATATTGGTTAGCTATGATCGGTATCAGTTAGATGACCGATGCTGGTGTTTTAGGGCACAATATAACCGATATCGGTTATAGGTAAAAAACCTATAAAAAGAAAAATACGGCCTGTCATTGTCACATTGTCAATTTGATAACCAATACAGCTTGTCTGGATTTAAAATTGATTTTGTTGAGTTTGTACGCTGAGTTGGTAGTAGTTGAGTAGAGGAGTGAGTGATTGGTAGACCCCAGTGAGTAGGAGGCAGAATTTGATTGGTGGAGGACCCAGCTGAGGAGATTTGGAGCCATGACACAGCCAGGAGGAGCAAGAGGTGCTGAACCAGCTGGACCACCGCCACCTATCCCACCATGATGACGTGTAGTCGTACTGGTAGGCTTTAAACTCTTACCTTTGTGAATTGAATGAGTTTAACTTAGATTTGGGTTTTGGGTAGGAATCCAAAATTTAATGAAATAATGAATAAATGGATGTAATTTGCAAAATGGAATGGGTAGGTAGGCTAGTTAGGTCAAGGCGACAGGGTGGGTAGGTTTTTAGGGCGTTTTGATGGGTAAATAGGGAGAAATAGGGTAAAATGTGTTTTGCGGGCTGTTTTGGGTTCGGCCCCGGGATAGGACAGTGATCGATGTCGGTCACTAGTCGACCGACATCGGTCATCGAATATTTTGTATAGACCATTTGTTATCTGGACCGACATCAGTTGTAGGTTGACCGGCGCCGGTGCATAGAATGTCTTGGGGGGACCGGTGGCGGTCGAGGGTGACCGATACCGGTGCATAGAATGTTTTGGTTTGTTTGTTGTGTGTTTTTGTTTTTGTTTTGTTAGAGTTTTGTTTTGTTTTGGGGGTGAAGAGGCAAGAGGTCGAGGTGAGAGATTACGTGGTGTGGATGAAGTAGGGGCTGTTAAATTGGTGGGGGTATAGTTAAATGGCTAGAGTAGATCGGGGTGGTAGGTAAGGCGTGAGGTAAGTAAAGGAGATATCGTAGTAGAATAGGTGGGTGTAGATGTGTATTATAGAGTCGGGATGTGGTTGGGTGGGTAAAAGGGGGTATAGAGGGTTAAGGTAGTTGTTTTTGTAAAGGGTAGGTATAATGAAGTGGGTTGTTTTTGCAGGCACGCCAACAGCTTACGATGCGGGATCAGATGCCCCCGCTATTGAGACGGATGCGGCCACATGTGTCCGCAGTACAGTGGGCCATTATGCGAGAAGTGGGACTCGGCGGAGTCCAGCGGTATAGGGCTATGGATAGGGACCACAGCCTGATGGTTGCTCTCATTGAGAAATGGGATCCGGCAACCAATGTCTTCCATCTCCCTACTGGAGAGATGACGATTACCCTAGAGGATGTGTATCGCATCCTGAGACTGCCAATCGTAGGGGAGGCAGTGTTCCAGGTAGATGCGGAGACGACGATGGACAACATTCTTCAGGTATTTGGGGATGCAACCGCATTATTGACCTATCACAGCTCGAGCATTACCTATGGCGACATGTATCGCACACACAGACATGAGACACGGCTTGCCGTGTTGATGATGATAGGTATCACATGCTTTGCCCTCCTGGATTCAGAGGGAGGCCACTTCCCACGGGCTTTGATGGGGGTGTTACATGAGATGGTAGAGGAGCTACGTGCTATGCCTGGGCACCAATATATCTGGTACAACTATTCAGAGAGCTGTGGGGTTATCGCCGGATGAGGTGATTTGGGATTTGCTCGACATTTTTATTACACTGTTGGGCATATGAGCACATCATATGTATACGACCAGTAGGGCTGCCCCAGCAGCCAGGGCAACAGATTGTATACAGATATGGCTTTCAGAGGTGGTTGGGGGTCATGGGCCAGCCACGAGCGGTGCTCGTAGGACGGGATGTGGCCTACTACCGTCATATGCTAGAGGGTTTGACCGCACTAGACATTATATGGAGGCCCTACAGAAGCCATTAGCCCCGAGGAGGAGCCCGAGCACAGATGCGCTGGATCCAGTATACTTTCTGGATAGCTAGACGGAGGCCTGGAGAGCATGAGCGGATACCCTTAGAGAGGGTACGATGGCAGTTGGGCTTGTGACAGGACGAACCACCTCCCTTTCCACAGTACCAGAGGGATGATGTAGAGGCCCCACTACCTGCACCGCAGCCCGTTGACCCAGATTGGGTAGCAGAGAGATCGACGGACGATACAGTGGACGACGCTGGTTGCACAGGTTCATTTTTGGTGTGGTGGGCAGGGGAGAGAGCAGCTAGGAGAGCATAGCCCACATAACCAGATTTAGCAGCTGTTATAGCAGAGAGGGACCAGCTCTTAGGACAGGTACAGTTGTTACAGGGGCAGCTTGCTGCTGCACAGGCACAGATCGGGGTACTACAGGGGCAGTTAGCCTAGGCACAGGTGTAGGCACAGGTACAGCCACAGGCACCGGCACACCCACAGGCACCAGCCCCACTGCAGGCACAGGCACCACCATAGGTACAGGCACAGGGTGTACTGGCAGAACAGGGGCCACTACTATTAGGAGTCGGGGGACCAGCCCCAGCAGCCATGGTGGCACGAGCTTGCTATATGGAGGCAAGAGCGGAGGCCCGATATTATCAGGACGTCCTTGATGGTACCGGGGTTGACTATCAGCCATATGTGGCACACAGAGCCGAGACCTCCCATAGCCAGAGATCCTAGGGGGCACAGC
This sequence comes from Taxus chinensis, assembly GCA_019776745.2. Taxonomy (NCBI): domain Eukaryota; kingdom Viridiplantae; phylum Streptophyta; class Pinopsida; order Cupressales; family Taxaceae; genus Taxus; species Taxus chinensis. The sequence continues at coordinate 949,793,315 of CM034148.1, read as the reverse complement.
CACAGCCGGTGGGTCGGTGACAGGGAGGAGGCGAGAGCTAGCACAGGGACCAGCAGGGAGAGGGGATGAGGGTGGTGGGGAGAGCTGAGACATCCCTGGAGTGGAGATGGGTTTTTGGATATTGGAGTATGTATATAGAGGCCTACGTGCCCACACATGATTTATTTATTCATTCTTGTTGTATATACTGGCCTGCGAGCCAAGTACAGGTTGTATAGTTGATACCGGCCTGCGAGCCAAGTATATTTTTGACATGAGAGACCGGCCTACGAGCCGAGTCGAGATTTTGCCAGTGATTGCGGCCTGCATGCCAGCTTTGTATTATTTTGAGATCACAGAGGCCCCCATGCAGGGGAAGTTGTATATTTAAACATTGATATATATATATATATATATATATATATATAGATGATGATTTTGATCCACATGGTGTGTATAAAAAATGTTTTATGTGTTTTGTCGATGGTTTTTGAAATTGAATGTATGTAGATGATGAGTTTGATCTAAATGGTGTGTATAAAAAATGTTTTATGTGTTTTGTCGATGGTTTTTGAAATTTAATGTATGTAGATGATGAGTTTGATCCAAATGGTGTGTATACTGATGTGTTTGATGTATATATTAAAATGTCGTATGTATTTTGTCGATGGTTGTTTTAATATAGATAGATGATGTTGATGAAATTGTGACGATATATATGTGTTGATGTGATTCTGATGACAAATAGTGATAATGGTGTAGTTATGTAGGAAAAAGAGGTGGGCGCCACAAAATTTTGCAAAAAATAAAGAAAATTCCCAGGTTTAAGCAAAAGGAGACATGTGACCGATATCGGTTAGCTAACCGACGTCGGTAGATTAAGGACCAATATCGGTTAGGTAACCGATACCGGTTATGCCAAAACGAGCTTTTCTAAAAATAGAAAAGCTTGGGCAGTAACTTAAGTTCTTATTTTTAGAGTCATGTAACAAGTTAAATACGCAAATGCGATGTTGTTTGATGACTGATACAGGTAATTGCATGACAAAATTGAGTGATAAGGAGGAAAGAGACAGGTAAAGTGAGTGTGGGCTGAGATTAAGAAGACAGAAAGGTAAGTTATATTTGAAGAGGGTGGTGAACATGGCTGAACGAGGAGAAGCATCCAGCAGGCAGGGACGAGAGGGAAGACAGGTTCCACCCCAAGCTGTTGCATCCCAAGAGGTAAACTGTTTGGTTGTATTTTAATTCTTGCATGTTTTGATGAATAGGATGAGAGAAGGTAAGAGGGTAGAGATGAGAAAGAAAAGGTGATAGGCAAGGGTTTGGGATAGAGTGAGTGTTATGGGGTAGGTAAGCAGGGTGTTCATGTATGTTTATAGGTATAGAGAGGAGTAAATGAGCAAAATAATTATCATAGGGGATGTTTTTAAGTAGGCTATATAGGATTGACAGTGACCGGTATTGTTTAGAGATAACCGGTATTGGTTAGTAAACCGGTATCGGTTATCTATAACCGATACCGGTTACTGTAGGAATTTCCAGAATGTGAGAAAAAAATACGTGGGGATTTGATTTATTGAATGGTTGTGTGTCGTTTTGATGTATGCAGGCTGAGGCAGGGTTGAGGATGAATGATAGTGTGCCAGCTTTGTTGCCACGAATCCAAGCGGATGTAACACTAGCTGAATGGGCATTGATAAACCGTGTGGGGTTAAGTGGAATCCGCTATTATTCACGAATCACATGCAATCATGCTATGTTGCAGGCGTTGATTGAGAGATGGAATCCAGAAAAGAATACCTTCTATCTGCCAACAGGGGAGATGACAGTGACGATGGAAGACGTGTTTAGAATTTTGAGGCTCCAAATTATAGGAAGACCAGTGTATCTGGCGTTGCCTAACACGGCGCGGGGAGCGATAACAACAGTATTTGGTTCAGCTGCACGAGATTTGACACAGCGAGGTTTGACATTCACTTATGGTACAATGTATGCAACACACCCTGAGGAAACAAGGTTGGCAGTGGTATTAATGATAGCGGTGGGGTATTATGCATTACCAAGGGCAGATGGGGGAAGATTTCCAAAAGCATTGATGTGTGTTATTTGGGAAATGATAGAAAGGAGCCTGACTTTCGCATGGGCACCCGCATATCTGGCAGAGTTATATAGGGGTTTATGGGTTATGGTGGGTAGCAGAGCTGCGAGGTTCATGTGAGAGGGCCGATCAGTATTATAGGTAGGTATGGGAGATGGTGATGATTGCGGATATCCGTTGGAGGCCTTATGGAAACTGACATAGTTGTGATTACAACGGAGAGAGATCGTCTGCAGGGTTTAGTTCATCAGCTCCAAACGCGGGTGAATGAGACAACAAGATTGTTAGCGGTTACAGAGTCATGAGTGGAGAGACTAGAGGTGAGATTCCGCCACGCGAGAGGACGTATTCGTATGTTACAGGAGATTTTATGTTACAGGAGAGGTGGATCAGTGGGAGGAACCAATAGCAGTGGCACCTTTGAGGATGGAGAGGCCAAGTGAGTGGCATCGACGATCACGATCACCACCTGATTCGGGAGGAGGCACAAGGGTCTAAGTGAATTTCATAGGAGTATAAGAATAAATAAGGATGCTGACCTATGCGTCGATGATAGAGAAGATGTATTTGTTTAACATCTAAATAAAAATAAATATGTATGTTGATTTGAGAGATGATAATAATAAGAATGGTTGTGTTTTGAATGTTTTTGTTTTGAAAAAGGATAAAGATGAATGTTATCAAATAGAAATACAAAAAAATATTTATATTTACAACACATGATAGGTTATGGTAGGGGATGGTCGAGCTAACCTTGGGAGACCCCATGTCTCCTAAGTGCTACCTACATAGCCCATTGCACAAAGCAAGGAGGGGCCTCAGACCGATGTAGTTCTCCCTTAGGATCAGGGAGAGGTGAATTTAGGAAACTTGGTTATAGTTAGGTAATTTGTTGGCTGGTAAAAATATTGATATTGGTAGGGTAATGTTGTTGGTGTTGGTAAGGGATTGGCGATGTTGGTATAGGTATAGGTGAAATGAAAGTTAGCTTACCCAAGTAGTAGGGAATCGTGTCCTGATTAAGGTCAACACACAATCCTAGATTCGAGTAAAAGAGACAAAAGTGTCCCGTAGTTGAGAAGAGCTAAAAAAACCACATATTAACATAGGATGAGCTTGAATCCCTAGGTGCCTTGCATAAGTGAGAAGTCGATAGGTGAAAAGAGTCGTATAATCACAATATATCAGATATACGTCACGTCCCTTGAGTTTTGTTGCGTTGACGAATGGTGAGGTGAGATGGCTGGTATAGCTGGGGTGCAGAGAACTTATTATAAGGTGATTATTCTGACGAAAGAGAACCAAACCTAAATAGACAAGTCCATGACTCAAAAGTGCTTTGGAATACTACTTTTTACTTTTCTGGATATAGACTGATCGATGCGGGAAGTCCATAGGGGATATGCATTTTATTGTTATTGAGCTCTTCACGAAGCTGATCAATGCAAGAAGCTTATGATAAAGGTTGACTTTGTATAGCTGTCCTTCAAGGGAGCAGTCTATTTATAGTAGCAGATGTGGTTTTTGTGCATAGCTATCCTTCGGGGGAGTAGTCTATTTATAATAGTAGAAGTGGCTTTTGCACATAGTTGTCCTTCGAGGGAGTAGTCTATGTATAACTTTAGAGGTCTAGATGTCCGTTTGGCCTGAACCATCTAGTGTTGTAGGAAGTTTGACTCAAGAATATCCCATAAGCATATAATTGAGAATGTGTTATTTTGATACTTTTAAGTCATGGACTAGACTAAAAAAAGGGGAAGGCATCTTTAAGGGGAGGTTATGACCAAACCATGTGAGCTTGATTTTATTTTGAGATGTATGAAAAAAAGTGTATGAGGTGGTAAATGAGCTCAAGGGACGAGCACAAGGTAGATAAGAAGTGATGTAACACTAAATTCAACAGTAGAATGGTCGGAGATGTAAGAAATTAAGGGGTTCAGGCTCAGGTTTACCATTAAGCGAAGCTAAACGATAAGTGCCTGATCCATAGATGTGAGTGATAATGTAAGGCCCAATCCAATTTGGAGCAAATTTACCACGTTTTCTCTTTTCTAGTTTGGTTACATGTTGATTCTCTTTGAGGACAAGATCACCAACCTTAAAGGTACACTCATGAAGTCGCTTATCATAAGCACGTTTGATGCACTTTTGATAGATTTGAAGGTGGTCAAGAGCTGTAAGACGACGCTCGTCAAGAAGCTCTAATTGGGCTAACTACTCTTGGTAGAAATCATCATTAGTGAGAATATCCTGAAGAGATATTCTTAGGGAGGGTATTTATATTTTGAGAGGTAAGATAGCCTCGGTACCATATACCAAAGAAAATGGGGTGGCATTAGTGGAGGTGCGAATGCTAGTCCGATAAGCCCAAAGGGCAAAGGGGATGTGATCAGGGTAATTGCTTCTAGAATCGTTAACAACTTTCATGAGGATTTTGGTGAGGGTTTTATTAGAAGATTCGGCTTGACCATTTACTTGTGGATAGTAAGGTGATGAGAAGCTAAGTTTGATACCAATGTAGACACCAAATTTGTGTCTTACGACCCCCTGTGCCTCGCATCTCATTTCACAATCTAACCTCATCACCTAAACCTTACACAATTATTTATTAATTACCTTATAATTAATAAATCCACATCGCCATACCTGCCACCTCATTTCGCCACCTCATCATGACCTAGTCCTAACCCTAAAATAACCTAATTAAGACCTATAACTTGGTCTACATCCACACCCATGACTAAATGACTCCTCACCCGCACCTAAAACCAACCTCGTAATGGCTTGACCAAGCCCACAACTAATCCCTCGGGAGAAAAGGAGGGAAAGTTGGCTATTTTACTAAAAATAGCCCACTTTGACCTTACCGATACCGGTTCCTACTCGACCGCCATCGGTTACGTAACCGCCATCAGTTCCCTGTAAATGACCTCTCCCAACCAAAAACAAGGGGTTGGATTTTTCATTGATCGGAACGAGAAGTCATTGGAGGAATCTAGAATTTACTTGGCTGAGCAGAGACAAGTGAAGGAAAGAGAGGAGTTTGCAGAGAAGGACATCAAGCCCAAGACTGCAACTGAATAACCAGAGCCCAGTTACACTCATCCAAGCATCAGGAGATGAGATAGCTCATTTGGATTGTCAGATCATCCTACTTGAACCCTGCCTTCGTCATCACAGTCCTGGAACCTACATTTTTCATCAGGAACTAGTAAGTAAGTCTTATACGTTCTTTTAATAATATTTCTTGGATTTCTGAATCATGGTAATTACAAGTCTACTCCTAGATCCACTACCCAGTAACACTCTCCATCTAACTTACATTCCTCTACCCCTACATTGCCCCAAGAACAGCCCCCATACTCTCTGAGTCTTCTCCATCACCTCATTACCTATCCCCAGTCATTTCACCAGCCTTATAAACACCATAGTTATCATATAGCCATATTATAGCCAACCTTCACCAAACCCCTTAAATCACTACCCCCACCGATATCAGTTATCATCAACCGGTACCGGTGACACTGACCTGCATCGGTCACTGTGATTCAAAATCAAGACCAACCTTTTCTCTATTGTTCTAACAAGGTAAATAAATTGTAAATGGACAATAGCTTTTTTGTTAGAATTTGTGTTAATTCATATTAGCAAGGGAATTGACTACCTTCGAAAGGAAGTCTCATATTTCCTGGGCCCAAGGCAGTTCCCTCACTTATTATCTAATTAGAATCTGGTGGTCTTGTATTCTTACTTGTAGGTAGTCCTTCCCAGACAAAAAGGAGTTCTTTGCAATCGATCTGATCTCTCTCTATGGTACACGCACACCCTCTCAACATTCAACAGGTATTCCTCCTAGCCCTAACCCTTATCTGTTTCTCAAAGGAATGAAAGGATAGAAGAAACTCTATCCCGGGAACGGAAGTATTTCTGTGCAAAACAACCAAAGTTGTCACAAAGGTCTTGTAACAAATTATTTTTGAAATATTTTCCATTATCTGTTATCAGGCGATGAGGAATGCCAAAATGACAGATAATGTGATGGTTAATGAATTCGACGATTTTTTTTTTTTTGGTTGAAATGAGTGGAATGGCTTCTACCCATTTAGTGTAATATTCGGTTGCTGTGATTATCCAACGGTGACGTTGCGAAGAGGGTGGGTGAATCTCACCAATAAGGTCTAAACCCCATTGTGAGAAAGGCCAAAGATCTCGTGCGACTTGTAGCGGATGGCTAGGAGTATGTTGAAGGCTGGCATGTTGTTGACACATAACACAACACTTAACATATTCGTAGCAGTCGTTATTAAGAGTAGGCCAATAATAGCCTAGGTGAAGGATCCGTTTGGCCACGACAAGGCCACTAAAATGTCCACCACAATTACCGTCGTGGACTTGTTGGATGGTATAGGTGACCTCCGCACCAGTTAGACATCGGAGGAGGATGCCATCAAAGCCATGTTTATAGAGGAGTCCCCCCATGATGACATAACAAGAAACACTTTTAAGAAAAGCACGTTCGCTGTTACTAGTAAGGTCAGGTGGGAGAACAGAGGTTGTAAGGTAGTTATGAAATTGGTGATACCAAGTATCCTGTGAATTAGTAGACACATTATTTATCATACAAACATCCGGGGCTGAGTAAGATGGGGCAAAGAGTTGTTGGATCAAGACGAATATGTCAGAGTCAGTTGGTGAGGCAGGAATTTGTGAGGCTAAGCAAGCCATAGTATCCGCAAATTTGTTAGTGGAGCGGGGAATGGTTTGGATAGAATAATGAGTAAATAAGGTCAAAAGTGAATCCACGTAATGTTTGTACTTTTAAAGTTCCTCATTTTTACATTGGTAGATGCCCATAACTTGATTTACTACCAGTTGGGAGTCACTAAAAATGTTAATAGACTTGACACCTAAGGGTAACGCAGCCTGGAGACCCAAAACAAGGGCCTCGTATTCTGCTGTATTATTAGTGCAGGGGAAATCGAGCCAGAATGAAAGAGGCATAGGCTCAAGCATCAAGAGGAATGAGAACAATGCTGACTTCTCCACTGCGCTGGCATTTGGATCCATCGAAGAAGAGGGTCATTGGATATGACTCCTCACTGAGTGAAAGAGTGGCGATGAGTTTGTCAGGGAAATTAAAATTGCTAAATTGTTCCCCAAGTAAAGGGGCTTCCGCGAGTTGGTCTGCAATAGTTTGTCCTTTTATTGATTTCTGGTGTACAAATTCAAGGTCGAGGTCGGTAAGGAGCATAAGCCATTGGGTGATGCATTGGTTTAGATGTGGTTTGGTGTACATATAATGAATGGGGTTTGTGTTGGTGATGACAAAAGTTTTGTGATTCAGGAGGTAGTGTCGGAGTTTGGTGGCTACGAATGACAGGGCTAGGCACAACTTTTCTACATGTGTATACCTAGTCTCGCAATCCACGAGAGTACAAATTATGTAATAAACGGCTTGTTCTCGATGCTCGGAGTCACAATGTGCAAGCATGGCTCTTACAGCATGGTCGGTGGCAGAAAGGTAAAGGTAGAAAGGGCGATCGTCCTGAGGTGAGATAAGCACAGGTGGCTGCAAGAGATAGGCTTTAAGAGCCTCAAAGGCTTGGTGGCACTCTTAGCTCCATTGGAAGACAATGTCCTTTTTAAGGAGGTGATGGAAAGGTTGACATCGATATGAGAGTTGGGAGATGAAACGCCGGATAGATTAGAGTTTACCTTGCAAACTACGCAATTGTTTGAGGTTAGTGGGTGGTGGCATTTCTAGGATAGATTTGACTTTAGCTAGATCAACCTCGATGCCACGCAAAGAAACAAAAAAACCAAGGATTTTTCCCAAAAGGACACCAAAGACACATTTCTTTGGTTGAAGATGAACACAATATTGTAAAAGGTGATCGAAAATAATGGTTAAAACATCGAGATGTTCACTGCGATGTTTAGATTTGCCAAGAAGATCATCGACATAATCCTCAAGGATAGTGTGCATGATGTCATGAAAAATGTAAGTCATAGCCCACTGATAGGTCGCACCAGCATTCTTAAGGCCAAATGGCATGACACGATAACAGAAGGTTCCCCAAGGAGTTATGAAGGCAGTTTTATGTTGATCGGCTGGGGCTACCAAAATTTGATTGTATCCCGAGAAGCCATCCATGAGAGAAAGCATCTCATGGCCCGCAGTGAGATCAACAAGTTGATCAATACTTGGGAGGGGGAAGTCATCCTTCGCGCAAGCGAGGTTAAGGTCCCGAAAATCCGTACATATTCGAAGTCCCCCCGTTGCTTTAGTAACAGGTATGATGTTAGAGATCCATTGACAATAGTCAATAGGTAAGATGAAGGAAATAGAAAGGAGTCGTTGAAGCTCTTCTTTGACCAAGAGGGAAATGCGTGGATGCATTTTTCTCAGTTTCTATTTAACTAGTTTGGCATCGGGTTTTAGGGTAATGTTATGGACAGAAATGTCAGGATCAATTCCTGGCATGTCAGCGTAGGACCAAGCAAAAGCTTGGTTGCGGGCACGAAGGAAAGTAGTGAAGGTAGTTTGTTCTGATGCGGTAATAGATTGTCTAATCTTCACAATGTGAGGATCATCCTCGGTGTGGATGTTGATTTCTATAGTCGACTCATTCAACATGGTTTGAGTGTTAGATGGCAAGGTGTGTTGAATATAAGAGTCATCCGCACCAAGGTAAGTGAGGATGGAGTCGTCATCCTGGCACTCAACAACATTAATTGAAGGTGAGTCCTCTTCGATCATGTCTGGATACAGAAGGGGAAGAGAAGATGGGTCTTCATTATCATGTTGATAAGTGAGAGGACCCAAGAAGATAGCGTTTATGAAAAAAAAAAGTTAGGAGGGATAGATTCAGGGTCTATCAACTCTGTGGGTGACGATGGCAAAATGGGTGATGATGGTTTGGAAGAGGTGACTTCATTGCCTTCCTGGATACAATGGATATGTGATATTTTCAGTGTAGGTGGTTTAGAGAATCCAAGACCACGACGATCTTTGTGTTTGCATGTAGTAATGGGAATGATCGTATGTCGGCCTTGTTCATAAAGACCAAAACCGAAGCCCTTCCAAGCACAGCGCGTCAGGAAGGTGAGGGCAAAATGATGATTAGTTAGATATTGAAAATCAGATTGGAAGGGAACCACACCAAGGGGAGGTTCAGGGGTGACAGAGGATGTATCGACACCCCCATACGTTAGGTTGGTGCGGCAATTAGGTGGTCCGTAGGAGATTACTTCCCCCACACGACGGTTATAGGTAGGATGCACATGTAACTGTCCGTACTCCTGTGGGGTATGGAACGTGCTAACGTTATACAGGCGATACTCCCCCAGCGTAAGGCGTTGAAAGACATCTACTAAGGGATCTGAGGTTGGGATATTGTCTGTGGGAAAGGAAGTGGTATTTGCGACGGCGGTTTCATTGGTTGAAGGTGTAGGTGCGGTTGAGGTGGATGGTTGAGGTGTGGTTGAAGTGGATGGTTGGGTTGGATGAATGGGTGTCTTGACTGGTACAAGCACATCATTAGGGCGATATAACATATTGCAGGTTTTGAAGGGGGGAGGGTCAGCTTTTACGGTGTAGGACTTCCCCTCGTACTCAAATTTTATGCATCTATGTAAGGTGGAGGGAATGCATCCCATAGCCCGGATCCAAGGGTGGCCTAACAACATGTTGTATTGGAATTCACCCTCAAGGACATAGAAGAGTTCGGGTAAGGTACGTGGCCCTACACGAATGTTAAGGATCACAGTGCCTAAGGTAGAAGTAATAGCATCGTTGAATGAACGCAACATGGTGGGGTTGGCACACATGCAGCTAGAGGGGATATTCATTTGTTGGAAGGCTTTGGAAGAGATGATGTTTAGGCTAGCGCCTCCTGTCAATCATAACATGACGTACCTAGATGTCCCGGACGTAAGCTGAGATGAAAAGAGTGGGGTCAGGATCTTCTGCACCAAAGTCAACAATTTCATCTTCGGAGAAACTGACAGCAGCGGTTTGCTGTACAGGGACGGAAGTGATAGATTTTTTGGTGAGAGAAGCAACGTGGTTGGGTGTTAAGATGGAGGTAACGAGAAAGGTTTTTTTAGGTAAGACCTCTATCCCTTGAAGGATTTCAACGAGAGCTTGTCGATGAGATTCAGAGGTCTGAATGAGATCATACAGTGTCATTTTTACAGGTGATTGGTGAAGCTGTTTGATCATGGTTCGGTGGGAAACTCCATTAGAGACGGGGTAGGCAGGTCCACGAATAACCACTTTAGGTGGTGGTGCGATCGGGATGGTGGACGGAGAAAGAGAGGCCGTGCAGGTGTGCTTTCTTTAGCTTTCCCATTGTTTTTCTGCCCTCGAGTAGCAACACTAATCATGTTGATCTCGTGAACACGAGAGGAGGAAGACGGTAGGGATAAGTCATGGTCTTCGAGAGGTGGGGTTGTAATAATGATAGATCTTGGTGAGGCGGGGACAGGTGGTATAGGAGAGGGGATTGAAGCTAAAGGTTTCTCCCTTCGTAAGTTGTCTTTCTTAACCTTTCTATCCGAGAGAGGTGACTGACGAAGTATGGCTTTCAAAGCTTTGCATCCCTCTACATCATGTCCTGGTGTGCAGTGGTAAGCGCAGATTTTAGACTCATCATAACCTATAGGTCGAGGTTTAGATGGATCATAAGGTCTAAGTGGGGGTAGGGAAATGGTCGCATTCTCCACCAACATATCCAGGATCTTAGCGTAAGATCCTTTGAGTGGGTCAAAGTCAGAGGAAGATGAAGCTATTGATTGGGTGGGTTTTGGTAATGTTTGGGTATGGTTGGTTCGTACGGATGGTGTTTTAGATAAGGGGTTTTGATAATTGGATTTAACTAAACGTGGCTTCTTCGGTGCAAAAGGTATGTTTAGCTGGTTAGATGGTGAGGCCACAGATGATGTGGTAGCAGGAAACAACCACGGAGAAAGAGGAGTGACAGCAAACAAATCCTTTGATGATGGAGTTTGTTTAGGGTTGATAGGTGGATAGGATCTCTGTATGGATGTAGAAGGTGCAGGTCGTTTTAAAGAAAATGTAGGAGGTACGATGTATTGAGGCAAGGTGGAGGGGTGAGGTCCCAATATAGAAGGTAGGTGTGACGGCGAGGGTTTTAGTTGTGACAGAGGCATAGATTGGACTTGAGGAGATTGGGTCTGTCTCCTAGGTGGATGGACGACTTTATTTTTGGATAAATCTAACCGTTTAGGTGGGTGTGTTAGGCTGGGTATTGGTGAAGTCCCAAGCATAGGGGGAGGTTTGGTTAGGTTAATAGAGGTGGATGAGGTATTCGGTAGAGATGAGGGGGGTGAAGGTGAGGACATAGGCATTTTGAGTTTTTGTAAACACCGCGGGTATATGGTAGAGGTGTCTGGATCAGTCATCTGCATTTGAGTAGAGCATGGTGTACTCAAACGTTCCCATAGGACTCGTCTATCTTCTGAGGGATGACAATCTTCACGTGTGAATAGGAACTTTTGTATGGAAGAAAGGTGGGTTGTGATTCCGGTCCACTGTGGGTGTGATACAGGGGGTAAATGAGGCACTGTATCAATGGGTGTTAAGAGGTCAACCGGTCGCTGAAAAGATTTAGGCGATGAAGAACTAATAGGTAGGAGGGCATGTTTGAGAGGATCCATCATGATTAAAGAATTTGGTGATGTCGGTTCAAGGGGTTTCTCATCTAAGGATGACGAAAAAAGTGGCGAGCCTTCCTCTTGTACAACAAGAGTGGTAGAAGGAGATGTTTGGGAAATAGATAAGTTAGATAACATCTGCTCACAGTCTTGCAAGGATGTGGTGTAAGAAGGCTCATCTGTGAGAAGGGAACTCTGGGCGGTTAATTCCTTTATGGGTAAAGGAATGGCAAGGTTATCATCTTGTCTTGATGGTGGTGAAGCGGGTGCGGATTCCTGCGTTAGTGACGAGGCTTGATTCAGAATTTCCTCAATAGAGGCTTTTGGTTGGGAATCGAAAACTGCATGGATTTCATGAACACTCTCCTCGGCTAAGATATCTTGGTTTATGTTACTATTAGAAGAGTGGTTTGGGAATGGTTTATTGAAGATTTTCAAATTTCGGTTAGCAGGGGCATTAGGATTATCGAGGGTTATATCCCCTGCATCAACCATTTCCTGCACTATGTTTTTCAACATCTTACAGTTTTCGTGACTGTGTCCCTTCACGCGGTGGAAGTTACAGAAGTCATTTTCTTTGTACCAAGAAGGTATAGCGTACAGGGTGGAATCAAACCCGGAGTGAGGTTTAACAGGAGGCAAGGTGATAGCTCCTGCTTTGAGCAATTTTTCCAAGATGACACCATAAGTTTCTCCCAAGGGAGTGTAATTGATGGGCTTGGCTTTATACTTATAGGTGGTTTTTGGCAGGAGTATTAGACGGTGCTTGGGATTTGACCATCACCGTGCGTGTACAGCTCCTTTTGATTTCGAAGCAGTCGATGCGTGAGAATTGGTGGTGTTGGGTTTGTTGGTGGAGTCTTGGGTTCAGAAATTAGGGTTTTTGTTGCGCAACCTGCAATTTCTCTTCCTCTAAGGCTCGAATTTCTAGTTTCCGAGCCATAGTAAAGGCCTCATCAAAGGTGTGGAAAGTTTGAATTTGGAGGGTAGGAGAAATGTGCTTAGTGCAGGCCCGCGTAAAGAGTTCAATGAGTTCATCCTGAGGCAAGGCATAAGTAAGTTGGTTGATGAGGCCCCCGCCATCGTCCAACGAAATCTGTGATAGATTCGTCTTCAAATTGTCGGACGGCATAGAGGTCGGTGATAGATACTTTCTTAGCAATATTAATGGAGAAATGATCCAAGAAAGATTGGGCTAATTGGTTAAAAGAGAAGATTGAGTGCTGGGTTAAAGCACTGTACCACTCCAAGGCGGGTCTTGATAAGGACATGGGAAAGGTGCGGAGTAGTAAAGCATCGTCATGAGTAATCAGATAGCAGGCATGTCTAAATGATCGCAAGTGTTGTTGAGGATCCTCCTTACTATTAAAACGAGTGAATTTTGGTAATTCCCATTGAGGAGGATATGAATGAAGGGGGACAGAAGGATGAATAGGCTCCTGACAAACTTGCTCGTATGTCAGGGTGCTACGGCTTCCTGAAACAGAAGCCTCCAGATTTTGCATCTTGTCCATCATTTGTTTGATGAAATCAGTGGTTGGATGAGATGATGGTGCGGTTGTTGTAAAAGGTGGAGGATTGGGCCAAGGGCCTCCACTAGACAATGGGGGGGCTAAATGTTGATAAGGTATTGAGGACGAATATGTTGAGGTGACCGAATAGGGATGTCCTATATAAGGTGTTGAAGTCACCGGATACGTGTGTGGAAATGAAAAGGTGGGCGGAGCTTGAGAAGGAAAGCTTGTGTGGATAGGTGGCAGAGAGCAAGTTATGAAAGGAGCAGTCTGTGAGAGAGACGAGGTAGGAGAAGTTGGCGGTAATGATACGTGGGGCCCCAGATTAACAAAAGGAAAGCCAATCTGTGCCGTAAGAACCTCTGAAGCCACTGAGTTGGGAGACGGGGCTAAGGATGAAGAAGGTAAGGCAGAGTTATTAGGTGGAGAAGGAGCTAAATGAGCAGCTATACTAATAGGCATACCCACGAGAAGTTGGCCATCGGGTGTACGGTCAGGGGCATGAGACAAATAGTACTGTACAGCGCTAGGATTAGCGTCCAAAAATTTCACAAATTCCTTATCTCCTACAGGGATTTTGGGAACCTCACTGGTGTCCGTAGGATTCCCTATAGAATGTGAAGGGGGTGATTCAGGAAAAGGCACGGAACATGCATGTGAAACCATGGCTGTGGCTTGTTTCCGAGTGATAACAACCATGGACAAGAGTACACAGCAGGGATGCAATCTATCAGGAATAGAAGCAGCAACAAAATGTTGGAATTGGTAGGTTGCTGGTTTTGGGAACTATGAAAGAAAGTAACCGATATCGGTTAGGTAACCGATGTCGGTCAGACTGTAGCCGGCGTCGGTAAGTTAACCGATGTCGGTATAATAGGACTGGTGTAAGAAGCTGTAAGAAGTTGCTGATTTGGGGTTAACAATGCTTAGAATACCTACCAAATTATTCTGAAGTGATCACTGAAATAGTGTAGGACAGAGAAACAAAACTAAAAATAAGCAAGATGCACAAGCAAATCAAGAGACTAACCCTAGGATTAGTTTTAATTATTGTGGGCTTATGCCTTAGACGCAAGATGATGTCAATCCTAAACAAAATACCTAAGGGGGATGTCAAGTTTGTTTTGGCTTATAAGGTTACCTCAATCGGGCGGAGGAATACCGCGGAAAAGGGGGGATGTTTGAGTTGTTGTGTTGATTTATGACGTGATTTGGTATGTGTTGTGCAGTGAAAGTAAGATTAATTTCTTGTCAATACCGTGGATATCACCCCCATGTGTACGACCTGTTACTTAATCTATGTTCACTAGAATTGAAAACAGCAAGCAAGAATGTGATGCACGTGTTTTAAACCCAAATCGAAAATGATATTCGATGAAGCAAAGGAGATGAATTTCAATAATGCAAAGATGTGAAAGCAAGACAAATTATTTTACCAAAATGACAAAATATTTTGTGAATATTTAGCAGAAACAAACTGTAAGTATGCTCCCTATATGAAAGCAAGCAAGAAAGAAAGAAACCCTAAATGGGTCCCACCGGGCATGCCAAAATGTTTCTAACAAAGGATGTTTCAGTTCCTAGAATAGAGTTGCTTCTATCCTTTCATTCTCTTGAGAAACAGATAAGGGTTAGGGCTAGGAGGAATACCTGTTGAATGTTTGGAGGGTGTGCGCATACCGTAGAGAGAGATCAGATCGATTGCGAAGAACTCCTTTTTGTCTAGGAAGGACTACCTGCAAGTAAGAATACAAGACCACCAAATTCTAATTAGACAATAAATGAGGGAACTGCCTTAGGCCCAGGAAATATTGGACTTCCTTTCGAAGGTGGTCAGTTCCCCTGCTAATATGAATTAACACAAATTCTAACAAAGAAGTTATTGCAAAACTACAATTTAATTACCTTGTTAAAACAATAGAGAAAAGGTTGGTCTTGGTTTTGAATCACAGTGACCGATGCCGGTCACTGTCACCGGTACCGGTTTCTGATAACCGATATCGGTAGGGGCAGTGATTTAGGGGCTTTTAGTGAAGGTTGGCTATAAGGTGGCTATGGTGTTTATAAGGCTGGTAAATGATTGGGGATAGGTAATGGGGTGATGGAGAAGACTCAGAGAGTATGGGGGCTGTTCTTGGGGGCAATGTAAGGGTAGAGGAATGACAGTTAGATGTAGGATGTTACCGGGTAGTGGATCTAAGAGTAGACTTATAATTACTGTGATTCAGAAGTCCAAGAAATGTTATTGCAAGAACGTACCAGACACTACTTACTAGTTCCTGATGAAGATACAGGTCCAAGGACTGTGATAACGAAGGCAGGGCTCAGGTAGGATGATCTGACAATCAAAGATGAGCTATCTTCTCTCCCAATGCTTGGATGAGTGTCACTGGGCTCTGGTTACTCAGTTGTAGTCTTGGGCTTGATGTCCTTCTCTGCAAACTCTTCTCTTTCCTTCACTTGTCTCTGCTCGGCCAAGTGAATTCCCGATCTTTCCAATGAATTCCCAGGTCCTTTGTTTTTGGTTGGGGGAGGTCATTTACAGGGAACCGATGGTGGTTACATAACCGACGGCGGTCGAGTAGGAACCGATGTCGGTTAAGTCAAAGTGGGCTATTTTTAGTAAAATAGCCAACCTTCCCTCCTTTTCTCTTGAGGAATTAGTTGTGGGCTTGGTCAAGTCATTATTAGGTTGGTTTTGGTGCGGGTGAGGAGTAATTAGTCATGGGTGTGGATGTAGACCAAGTTATAGGTCTTGATTAGGTTAGTTTAGGATTAGGGCTAGGTCATGATGAGGTGGCGAAATGAGGTGGCAGGTTTGGAGATGTGGATTTATTAATTATAAGGTAATTAATAAATAATTGTGTAAGGTTTAGGTGGTGAGGCTAGGTTGCGAAATGAGATGTGGGGCACAGGGGGTCGTAAGACACAAATTTGATGTCTAAAGTGTGTAATTGACTTTACAAATTTAGTATAACATTCTTGTTCTTGGCCTCGTATATTGTGCTCAACTTATCCCACACTTCTTTGGCTGTTTTGGCATCTTGAATGTGGGGTTGCACATTGTCGGACACTCCAAAAAAGATGATGAGTTTAGCCTTCTGATATGCTTTATCAAACTGCCATTGTTGTGTTGTATCAGTAGTTGATCTTGTCAGAGTACCATTCACCAGCAGACCAGATCTCTTCAAAATCAAGTTGTGTCTTGATTTTTGTCTTCAATACAACATAGTTGTTTCCTCTGAGTAGTTGTGAATCTGGAAGAAAAACTTTGGGGGCATTAGTGCCCATTTTACAGAGATCACTGACATGGTTTGGCTCTTATCACTTCAGATATAAGGTCTCCCAATATATATACTGTCAGTCCGATATACTGAACCTTTCTATATACGCACCCTTCTGATACACCCGACGGTACATGGAAGAAGCTCACCCTTTCTATATACCCAGCGATACATGAATGAATTCAATATGTGGTACCAAGATAGTATTGAGAGGGGTATGTGTGATTATTGACACCGGCTTAAAGAAATATCATCATACGCAAGTGCGTAACTTTGCTATATACTTGGATAATTTTTCAGTTCTAGATTTATGTCGTGTAATCATCCACAGACGAATGGGATGGCTCATAGTGTGTGTACTATGACCTTATTACTCCACATTGATTTAAAGGGTCAATGCCCAGACGATGTTGTTGCAGCTATGTTAGGCATTATGTGTAGTAGTCGTCATAATGGATTTACCCGTAAGCGCTTCCCAGAGGCATTGTATATACTGAATGAGATCTAGGATCTCGTGAGTGCTACATAACCAATTTTTATTGATTTTGAGTACAATATTCTGCCAGTTTCTAAGCAGTTACAAAGTTTGTAGTTGACTATGACAACCTGTAAATTGGTACAATATACTCAAACATGCAATTACATTTAAAAATTTTAGAAAAAATTGAATGACAGGTAAATGTTTTTGTTTTGCAAGCACTAATGGCCTGTGGAGCCCAATACGGCTTGTTGAGAAAAAAACCATATAAAACTAGCTCAAAATGAAGTTTTTAGGTAGCCCTCCTTTGGAAAAAAGTGCTCAGAATGTAAAAATATGCAGAGTGGAGGGAAAAAAATATTTTTTCCCTAAAATAGGGTTTTTCTCGCTAAATTTAGTTAGTTATAACTAAATTTGAATTTTCTGCTAAAGTTAGTGGTTCCACTAAATTTTTCACCAAATTTGGTAGTGGGTGAGGGAGGGGGATTTGACCCCTTGACATCTCTTGATGGGAAGTGTCTTACAAAAGTTATGCTAGCCACTTGGGTGACTATGCTAAATAATTATCTGTAAAGAGTAACATGTAATTAAACACTTCCAAATTGTAAAACCATGCCTCTTAAAAAAACCACGGTTTTGGAAAGGTAGTTTTGAGCGAAAATTTCTAGCAAAGAGAAAAAATGACAGGTGGTTTTGGCGAGAATGAAGGCGGTTTTGAGTGTGTATGGCGCCTTAGATCATTTTTCTTCCTTCCTTTGAGCTTGTAATCTCTTCCTTGGTGAATTCTATCCTCCTCAACCTTAATTGCAATGAATAAAGGTTGTTTTGAGGAATTTTATGGTGGTATTGTAGGGGATGGGGTTGGGAAGTTGCAGAGGCAACTTTGGCTCTCTTTTGCTTGCACAAGCTTCTCCAATGCTCCTCAAACTCTGCTGTAATCCTCTAATATCCTTCAACCTGCTCTAAAACCAAATGTAATTTCACAAATAGGGACGGAAGCCTGTATATTTTTATTAATGTGAAATTAATACCCCATTACAATGGAGTACTGCAATATTTATACATATTGGAGAGCAATATACAAATAAATAAATATGTTACACAGGTGCAACAATATGCCTGAATACATAAGCTTCCAAAATATCATAAGAGAAGCACAAATGAATAATGATATAATTGTTATAACAACATAACAATTATATCCATGAATATAATAAGACAAATATGGTATTAATAAAAACCATATAACAACAATAATTAAATAATAACAATAGTTAAATAATTAATTATACAATGCATAATTAATTATCCTAACACATATGGATTCCTGGAATAATTTTTATGGGGTTTCTATGTTATTTAAATGTATATGGGGTTATGGATCATTAAAAATAGAGATATTGGTTGAAAAATGAGGTGAGCATAGTTTATTTCATGTTTAAATATTTCTGGCAGCACTTTTGGTTCGTGGGAGAAGAAGAAGCGAGAAGAATCAATGTTAAAACACTTAGTTTATTTTTTGGTTTGCAAAGCATGGGGGTGGGGAAAATTTTGTTGCATCCAATATACCCACTATCCCTGGAATAGTCGGGACAAAAAATGTGCCCCCTGCTCTGAGCCTGACCAAGTGGCGGAACAAGATTTGAGGAGATAGGGAGGCAAGAGAGAAGCACTTTAACACCTGAGAGGAAAAACATCTGGTCACATGGTGAATCTGGGAAGGGGCTAAGGAGGGAATAATTTTTATTTCCCTACAATCCCTAGGAAAATTGGGATAGTTGAGATGGTAAAATGCGTCCATGGGTTAGATGGTGAAACTTAGAAAAATGATGGGCAAAACAACTTAGCACCTTGTCGGAGAGATAGAAGGTCATATGAGGAAACAAGAGATAAAAATGAAGGGTGGGGAAAATTTAATTTTCCTAACTATCCCCACTGTCCCCAATATCCCTAGGATAGTTGGGACACATAAATGCGCTACCCACCCAACTAAGAAAATGACTAAGTCCCTAAATCTTGAAATCACTTTTCCCGGAGCTCCTGAAACTCTTTTCATGAAAAATCATATATCATTTTGACTCCCAAGATAATTTAAAGATAAATGATATAGTTTTAAAGACCTGATTTTACCTAATTATCCAATAAATTCCACTTTTTCATTTGGGACAATAAAATGAGTCTGCACAAACTGAGTTTCCCTGAGAAGTGCATGAGTCTTATGAAAGGGTTGATTTTTACATTATGTAGAGGGTTGAATTTTATTTCCAATGACATCTTGTTTGACCTCTAAATCCTTACAGAGCTCCCATAATCCTCTATTTAATATTAGGTACCTTTTACAACTACTTACTGCTTGTACCCCAAAAACCCACTTTCACTATTCTTGTTCCTAAACCTTAGTTTTTTTCCCTAAAATTTCCTAAATCACTTGAAACATGGTTAAGACTCTTTAACACCACTTCTAGATGGTTTTGATATTTCACATCTACCTTAGAGGATGCACACATATTCAGAAAAGACTAAAATAAGCCTTTCTAGGCTTACCTAAGAATTTTCCCTTAGAAGCATTGCACTAAATGGAATGAGTCACCTTATTTTTACATTTAAAACATTGGGGAAAACACATACAAAAGGAATATGAGGGATTTCAAGGAAAATGTTTTGAAACTTGGGTAAAGTTGTCATGTTTCAACAATGAATTTTTCCTTTGACAAAAACACATGACAACATCTCTAGCTTAGGGACATGTTCTGGATCGAGCACAACGAGGAAAGAGAAAATAGTAACCCCAGAATATCAAGAATCTACATGGAATAATACCTTGTCCATTTGACTTATGGATTCATTTCTTCCAAACACACACAAAAAAAAACACATGAAAGGGAAACACACCAAAAGAAGAAAACAACACACGATAGAAAAGGAAACTATATTATAGGGGAGGGATATTTACATAGGCGGGGAAAGAATATACATATACCTGGAAAATGGGTTGGGAAACATTCATATCATCATGAAATAAATGGACTGAAATCAGACCTCGTGAAGTGCAAAAATTACTATCTGATCATACCATGCTCCTGTGATGGATTTTCAAGGTTTGAGAAGAAGGAAACATACCAAGATTCCATCTTCATATTTGTATCACATTGAGAACATTCTTGCATCCAATGAAAAAATTGTTACTTGTTTCAACTTATTACATTGTGTGGATTCTACTTGATGTTTTGTGGTTATGAGAAACCATTCCTCTATGTTTTTGAAATTGGAAAAATTAGATTTATCTTGTAAACATTCATAATGCTTGGATTGCAACATGAAATAATTCCTTGAATTAATGAGCTACTTAGAAGAGGTGAGAACAATTTGAATCACTTACTGATCCATAAATTCTTCAGACCTCTCACTTTGTTGTTCTGAGTGAATGTTGTAGCATGAAATCATGTTCAAGACAACTTGCAACTTTGAGAATGGTGAAAGCAAGATGAGTTGCATATGTTCACAATATTCTTGCATATTCTCATGTTGTTGTCCAAAACAATTGTTGTTAACACATACCTGACTCAAAATTGACCTTGACATCATTTTTGAAATTGTAATATTTGATCTGATCATGGAAGCATTAATTACCCTTGAGTGAATATTGCAGTATGGATTATTATTTCAACTCGGTAGGGTATTTAAAGGTGGTGAGGACAAGTTGGCCTTGACTCCACTCACGAGACTCCTGCATATGCTCTGAACAATTTTCTTCAATGTAAATCTGCTCAACATTTTCCTTACTATCACCCTCCGTGGCAGATAAGTTATCTTCATGAGTGAGAATATTCATAGGAGATTGAAGAATATCCTTTCCTTTGCATACATGGTCTTCTTCACAAAACATGAAAGAGAAAGACTCACCTTCACATTTTCTCTCATCCACCCATGCATTGAGGAAGACATTAAGCTCATATGTTTTCTCCATATCATCATGAAACATTGGTGCATTAAAGGGATAAAAATAACTTGCCGCATACCTATCTTACATTTCCATGGCCCGAGTCAGGATCTCAAGGTTGAGTTGAGTGTCTCAAGTTTCTTCCCTAGTCCTCAAGATGTCTTGCACAACTTTCTCTTCCAAATATTCCCTATTATCATTTTCATCTCTAGTAGAAATATCTTTGGATTGTGCCTCAAGGATATGGTTGAAAATATGATCCACACATGGCCAAACTTTATCTGAAACATCCTTTCTCTCATGTTCTGCATTTCTTGTCATCCAAGGCTCACCCTTTTGTAAGAGTGGGCATACTTGGTTTTCAAAATTCTTTGACAAGGAGAAAAGATCCAAGCTAACTAAAAAGGGCACACATTTGAGCTTAAAATCAATTAGATCATCATCATGATGGGAAGTAGAGAAACATGTTGGGGTAGTAATATACAGAAAAAATTTCAACTCCATCTTGATCATTTCTTGTAGCATCTTCTTGTTCAAAAATAAAAGGAAATATTTTGTACTTACTATGATGATCATCATTGTGCTCCTTTGGTGAGGATGGTGGAATAAAATCTTAAGAGAGGTCATGATAAACTTTATTATCCATGTTGGTTTTGAGAAAGAAATTGAACTCTTCCATTTTTTCATTCCGTGATTAAGTCAAGAAGATAATT
Source organism: Taxus chinensis (assembly GCA_019776745.2). NCBI lineage: Eukaryota > Viridiplantae > Streptophyta > Pinopsida > Cupressales > Taxaceae > Taxus > Taxus chinensis. The sequence goes on along the minus strand of CM034148.1, from coordinate 949,771,628 downwards.
TGATTCTTAAAATGTCTCAATTTCATCATTCAACAGTTCTACATCACTTGAGTCAAAATTAGAAAGGAGATTATCCATGATTACCTTGAATTCATCATCTTGTGTCCAGTGTGAAGGATTGATTTCTCATAATTATTCATTTTTGGTGAAGTCCTCAGAATGTGCTAGATATTCTACTGTACAACAAGAATCTTCATCTGTTGAATTCACCATTTCTCCCATGAACTGCGCCTTGATCCAAAATGAGTTTATGAATGGCAGGTTCAACTATTGTGTCTTCTTCATCATCCTTGAAGGTGATGATTTTATTCTCATCAGAAGGTTCAAGGATATGACATTCATTAGAACTACATAAGATCTTCTGGGGATGAACACTTCGCAGTGAAAAAAATCATCAGGATCTTCCTCCAACGTACAAACGACCTCTTATTCCTTCTTGCTATGAGGTGATTCAAGTTGTTCGTATTTTTCTTGCATGGTTTCAACATAGATTCAGAACTTCAAGGTAGATTTGGGGATTTGAATTTCCTTGTGCAATACTCAAAATTATTTGCACATAATCAATTTTCAAGGCTTCCATTTCTTCATTTTCATATGCAAGGAAATCATCCCAAGGAAGAGAGATAAAAGACATGGATCTGAGTTTCTTGTTCAGCTGATTGATATTGAAAAAATTACCTTTAGGATATTCTTCATCTTTGTTAACTTCATACAACATATTGTACCTCCTCTTCATCTCTTTTCATCAGATTCTTACCTTCTTCCTCATTAGCAAGTCCCATATTCTTTCCTTTAGCAATAATATTCTTGAACTGAAGCCACCAATATTTGATGATAGGTTCTTCACAAACAACAATTTTCTTCATTCTACACAATATTTCCTTGTTTTTTGGAGACATGCCACTAGAATTCCTTCCCTTATCTAATTGTATATTTTTTTCTTGAAGTAAGAGATCTTTTTGTTGTTCTTGAATTCTCATCCTTACAAGAACTAGTCCAGAATGATGGTTAATTATACATTTTCATTTCTTGGCAGTCATCATTTTCTTCTTCTTCATTGTCACTCATTGGTATCAAAGTCTAATCTTCAAACTTTTTCATTGTGTTGTGAGAAACGAACGTGACACATATTATTTCCTTGATGGATTCACCTTCAAAATAAGTTTCCATATCTTGATGAAAAATCTCCCTATGATGAAGATCTTTTTGATTCATGCTTCATGATGAGAATTTTTTGAAATGAGCTCATGTAACTTGAATTCCTTGCTAAATTAAGCTGCTGCAAGTGTCAAATTATCTGCCTATGGAATGAAAACACATCCCAACACCTTGGTCAATGCCCCAAGAACATCACAAATCCTTTTTCAACTACAAAAATGTAACTTCTGATGTTGGCCATAGACTCTAAGTTACCTTCATTGAAGAAAATAGAGTCACCTGCCTCTTTCTTGACCAACTCATGGATTGAAATAATAAGTTTCTCCGATGATGAATCTTCAGTGAACGGAGGGAAATCAAGTTTTTGAACACAATTATAGACTTCATTTAAGATATCGAAATCATTTTTTCCACAAGATTCCAACTTAGATATTACAGTTTTGAGCAGTCCATATTTCATATCCATGATGCGGATCCAAACTTGAGATAAATTCTTAGTAGTTGAAGCAAACACATTCTTTCTCACGAGAGTGTGAGAGTCGAAGGATCTCATCTCTGACATTGATGAGAAAATCTCATTTAAGTGAATTACCTCTTTTGTAAACTCCTCCTTTACTTTCTTTACTTCTAGCAATGTTGCAAGAATGTACTTGATGAGAGAAATGACATCTAGAAACAATGCCTTTCCATACTCAATGATTTTCTCAATCCAATTTTCATCAGCCTCCCCCTACATCATGTAACCTTATGCTTTCTTTGTTTCCTTAGGATCAACATTGCAGATAGGAAGAATGTATTTTACCAGAAGAGGAGATGTTGAGTTGGGTTCCAATAAGGGTTAAATGTGAGCACGAAAATCTTTACCTATTCCTCTAATTGAAAAGTTGTTTTCTTGTATTGTTCATTTCGAGCGAGGATGAGGGAATAAGATTCATTGAAACCTTGTGTGAAGCTTGACCAAATGAGATGTGGGTCAATTCATAATCTAATGGAGTCATGTCCTCAATGGGATTTTTGGTTTAGAAATTTCAATGTACTGATTAATTGAAGTGCCACTGAAGAAGTGAGATGTTGTATGAATCTTATTTCTTTTCTTGTAATTCGGTGTTCTTGATATTTCTTCGAGACTAGGCATGATAACAATCCACGTTGTTCTTGTCTCACTTCCGATCATTTCTTGAATAGAAGGAAATAGATCTTTAGGAGTTGACACAATGTCAGTCATTGGAACACTTTCAGGAGCTTGTTGTGGAACCAACTCTTGATCATCATGGGAAAGATCTACCATTGTGGAATATATATCTGGATGCCCTTGAGTAAAAATACGTTGCAATAAATCACTCTTGAAATGCTTTTTTAACCAACTCACCTTGAACAACTCACCGAGCTCACTCAAACAACCTAACTCACTTTGGTCAACTCTCCCAGATCACCAAGCTCAACTCAACCAGATTTCTTAAGAGGTATGGATGGATCAGACCTGATCAACGAGTTATGATGACCCAATTATTTTTAATTTCAACTGATATATTTAAATCTTTTTGAATAGCTTCTTACTACACAATGTCCTTGGATTTTACTTTCTGCATCCCATGGTGTTCTGGTTTGTTACTATGATAAAAATGATGCCTCAAGACCTCTGTGAAGGATGAATTTAATTTTTTGAGCTATGAAACCATCATAAAACCCTACGCATATGTAAAAAAATAGTGATATTAATTAAAATAGAGCCTACTGCAACTTTTTTCACTCAAAACGAAGACTTTCTATTTTTAGCAAGTTGAACTAGGACCTGCTATTTTGGGATATTTTTCCTGTTTTTTCAAATTTGAACTTCTCAATATTATGGCATACTTTTTTCAACTCTATTAAAAATTATTTTATATTTTTAGACACTTATTATTTTTATAATTTTCCTTTACCTTTTTCTTTTTCTACATTTTTGTCTTTTTGGTCAAAATTTCCTAGTTTATCATTATCACTGTTAAGTGAGTGCATTGTTATGAGAGAACTTTCTATTTTTAGTAAGTTACTATTTTAAGAAAGTGATAACACTAGGTAATTACTATATTTAGAAACAAAATTTTTCCATCTCAGATTGCAACAAAAATTACATCACTGGATTAGGCTTGCTTTTGTGACCTCGACTCCAAATTTCACCTCGCTCTGCCCATTAGAATGTTTAGAAAATGAAAAAAGAATTATCTAAGGAATAAAACTAGGGTTTAATACCATTATTACACTAGGTCATCAAATAATTTTTTTTCACAGTTTTCTTTAAGGTGCCAAGGATGAAGAGCAACCAAGAAAATTTCACCCGATTTCGTTCATTGGTTTGCAAGATATGAGTTTTTCAAGATTTGGTACCTATGGCTTCTTGGAAGAATTTTTAAAAGGTTTATATGTAATTTATATGTATATGTGATTATGGAGTAGAAAAAATGGAGTTCTTGGCTGAAAAATGAGGCGAGCAGAGTTTATTTCATGTTTAAATCTTTTTGGCAACACTTTTGGTTCACGGGAGAAGAAGAAACAAGAAGAAGCAATGTTAAAACACTTTATTTTTTGGTTTGAAAATCATAGGGGTGGGGAATTTTTTTTTTCCCCACTATCCTTGGGACATTTCAGACAACAATAAGTGCCCCCTACCCTGAGCCTGCTAGGTGGCGGAGCAAAATTCAGGGAGATAGGGAGGTGAGAGAGAAGGACTTTAACACCTGAGAGGAAAAACATATTGTCACATGGTGAACCTAGGAAGGGGATAACGGTGGGGCATATTTTTTATATATTCATTTTCCATGGGATAATTTGGACGGTAAAATGTGTTTGTGGGTTAGATGGTGAAACTTAACAAAATGATGGGTAAAATGACTTAGCACCCTACCGAAGAGGTAAAAGGTCGTATGAGGAACCAAGAGAAACAAATGAGGGGTGTGGAATATTTTATTGTCCCAAATATCCCCAATTTCCCTAATATCCCTAGGATAGTTGGGATAATCGAGACACCAAAATGTGCCACCCACCTAACTGAGAAAATGACTAAGTCCCCGAATCTCGAAATCACTTTTCCTGTGATCTCCTGTAACTCTTTTCATGAATTTTTAATCTAATTATGAATCCTAAGATAGTTTCAAGATCAATGGGATGGTTTTCAATATATTATTCTTCCTCCTCCCAAAAATTTGACTTTTTCATTTGGGACAACAAGGTGAGTCTACACAAACTGAGTTTCCCTGAGCAACTCCCAAGTATTGTGAAAGAGTTTACTTTTCAATCATGTAGAGGGTTTAATTATATTTCTAATGACATATTGATTTTCCTCTGAATCCTTATGAATCTCCCATAATACTCTGTTGAATATCAGGTACCTTTTTCAACTACTTACTCCTTGCATCCCAAAAGCCCGCTTTCACTATTCTTGTTCCTAAACCTTCAAATATTTCCTAAATTTTCCTAAATCAATTGCAACATGCTCAAGAATATTCAATACTACTCTCGAATGGTTTTAAGCTTTCACATCTACCTAGAGGATGGTCAACAATGTGATGTTAAACTTAAGACTTAGAAAGATGAAAGATCAAGGTGATTGTGATGGTTCTTAACTGTGATAACGAAGTATCACAATGTTAAGACTTAGATGAAGAAGGATGATACTACATAAGTTTGGATATGGATGTCCACAACTCAAGACTTAGAATCATTTGTAAAGAGGTTAAAATGAGCCAGAAATATTTGGGAAAGTGAAAGAGATATGAAGATGAACCCAAATAATAAGTATTTGGGAAAGGTTGAAAATGAGATGAAAGTGAGAATGTAAAATACGATTGTGGAACACAACTCACTAAATGAAAAGAGAAATAGAAAAAACAGTTTTTTTATGAAAGTTTTCACTTCTACCTTAGATTGGATTGGATAGTATGTGTCTTCCTAGGTGGTTCTCTAAACTAGGTTTCAGTAGTATACCTGAGCAAGCATAATGCTATTGTTAGTTGTTAGCTTTACTTTACTCCCTTTAAAAAAATGAGAAAAGATATTTATCAAATGAATCGCATTGGGGTTGCCACTACTAGATATCCATGATTCTAATCTCACAAGGTGTACTAGTTAGGTAGGATGGGGTACCCATTTTGTCAGCCAATTCCCTCAAATTTTTAACTACTTTGGGGTTCATGTGGTACTCCTCAAATGAGTTTTATAGCTTAAGCCAAAGCACTTCCCACATTTATAGTAGTTGGGAAATAGTCTTGTCAACCGCACTTGTAAATATAATGTGAATTGTTCATTTTATCCTGAATTAAGATGAGATTGTCTTAACCACCATTTTTTAACCAAGGCAAGCTGTAGTTAGTAAGCTATTTTAAATGTCATTTGAGGTAACCGGCAGTTAGTAGTTTAAGAGTAACCTACTATGTATTTGGTCCTACAAATAAAGATTAACATGTTTTCCTGAGGTGGATAGGGCTAGACAAAAGAAACGAACCCACGTTTATGATTTCTAAGATCACTTAAAAAGTGTGAGGAAAGAACATACACGTGAGTTTGTTTTGATTATGGGTTGGAAAAGGGTTGATTCTTGAAAATACATAAGAAACAATCACATTTTTGATTTCCAAGCTCACTTTGAAAGTGCGAGGAAAGGACATATGCATGATCTGTTTTATGATTAGCCTCACAAAAATAAAAAACGACATCAAAATGTTAACAAAAGCAACCAAAAAACATTAGTGACAATGTAAAAATGATGAAACATTTACAAAAAATGCCCAAAAAAAAAACAATAAGTGGACAAAAAATGTCCAATAACCTTGCACAAGCAAGTCTAATTAGCAAAAAATGGCTAAAAATTAATGAAAAGGTCCTAATTTAATTTAAAAGACCTAAATTGAATTAATTAAACTAATTAATTTAATATTTGCTAAACAAATTAAGATAATTGGAATTAATTGAAACTAATTGATAGAATGTAATTTAAACTTAATTAAATTAAAAAACTAAGTTTATCCTAAGTTATGTTAAACCTATGAGAATAAAATAAAATAAAGATTAAGCTAAGTTTATTTTAAATTCTAGAATTTTAACCTAAGCGATAAAAAATTAGTAAATTATTCCGAACCCTAAAATACACTAAGTGTGTAGTGTTGAATGTTGGCTTTGCTTTGTTTCTTTTGTTTTTGCTTGTTACTTTATTTTGTGATATGCAAGGTGTGTGTTGCAGGGGTGGCTCGTGGAGCAGATCGGGAGCTCGATGTGGGATCGTCTTTGGAGGGTGATGCAAGCGACGTTAAGAGTTAGTTGGGTAGACTCGATGCAGGGATGACATGTGCATGGATCTCTGCAAGGTAGATAAGGTCTAGCGTTAGGGGAGAGGGCAGCTGAGTAGTGGATGCAGAGATCATGGGTATGGGGTGGTTTGTGTGGCGAGTAGGGAGTGAAGGTCGAGGGTGGGAGTTCGGGTTGGGGTTAGTGAGGGATAAACACATTGTGGCAAGGAGTTCGTAGGGGTTGGGCTCAAGGTTATTTTAGTGAGTGAGGGTAGGGAAAAGGGGAGTTGGGACTCATCTCGAGCAAGTTAGGGTGAGCGAGTGAGGGCAGGGAAAGGGGGAGTTGAGAGTTGGCTCGGTTGAGTCATAAGCAATTCGAGGTGAGTGAGTGAGGCAACGGTCTAGGGAAAGGACTCAGGAAGAGAGGTGAGTGAGCTTAAGTGGGTAGTTCAGTAGGTAGTGTAAGGGTTGGGTAGGGAGTTGGCTCAATGAGCTAGCTTGCCGAGCTGTTTAGGAGGGGAGTGGTGGTGAGCTAGGGGTAGATATGTGGGTTGTGAGGATAGAAGAGTTAGTAGATATCTGCAGAGTTTTTGAGAGGGGAATATATATTTTTTTGCGTTTTAAATTTTTTTTTTCCAAAAATAAAAACCTTGTACACCTACAAACAACAATTTTTTTTCTAACCAAGATTATTAAAAACCATCACAAAATTTAGTGATGAAACACCTAATGATTTTTTTATGTGATTTTGAATTTAATTTATGCATTTATATGTTTTCCACCTACAACAAACACTTGTAAAACGCTAACAAAAATATTAATGATAAGAAAAGACAATTTTTTTTTGTCTTTTACATGAAGTTCTTCTCAGAAAACCATCCCAGAGTGCATCCTGTAAACACAACAATACACAAACAACACAAATACACCAAAACAACAACATTAAGCAATTGAAACCACATTCACAAGATTTTAGTGTGAATCAAAACTACATTTAAAAGGTGAATAACAAATGAAACAAAAATAAAAGAAAAGCATGGGTGAGCCCCACTGGGTGTGCCAAAATGTAATCAAGGAAAATTGATAGAAAAACATGAAGATAAAGAAATAAACAAACATATTCACCTTCTCTGTAATCTCTTACAAACCTCAAGTAATATCATATAATCTCTTAATATTGTTTTATCTTGTGGATATTTGGATGTGGATGCTACAGGTAGATTTCATGAGGATTTGAAGAACAATGAGCAGAGATTTGCTACATTTTCTTATGGATTTATAAGGATGGGTTTGTAAAGGTAATGAACTACTTTTATAGTTGAGGGTAGAGCCATGAAATGTGGATTGAAGTTTGACTAAGCTCCATGTTCATTATGGTAATTTACTGGGAATAAAAAGTAGGCTTGATAATGGTAGTTACAGATTTAAAGGGGTAGTAAACATTTGGAATAACAAAATTTACATCCAATAATTGAATTACAGATACAAATCTATTTCCACATCCTTTCTAGGAGTCTAGAATTGGATTTCAAGTTGAGTTTATTGGAATGAGGAAGTGGAGTCCAAATTTGAGTTAACTAGGATATTGAAGTGGTAGTTGACTAGGAAAATAGGTGTATTTTCCTAATTAAGTAACTAATTTAATTAGCTACAATGTGCAAGATGATTAATTAATAATTTGTTTAATACATTTTAATTAACTTAGCTAAGATGGTGTTATGGACTAATTTAATTAATCCAAGAGGTGTAGTTTGCATGAATAATTAATTTGATTAATCAATCGTAAGAGGGTATGAACTAGGATGTGAGCTGGGAACATATATGTAATTTTAGGGTTTCTAAATTTCCCCCTCTTTAAAGTGCTATTACGAAGTAATAGTGCTTTAAATATAGTATACACATGTAGATTATCGAGCAGAAAGCGGTGAAGCATTTTGATGCCCAAACAAGTAGTATAGATAAGGGAATGCCCCCTCAAGTGGGTGGATGATGCAATAAGGCAGTGGATAATCACTCGATAGGAAGAAAGAAAGGAATTTGAATAAGGATGGGAGGAAATATGATCATAGAAAGTGTATGGATGGAAAAAATGTATCTAGACAATGTGCACTCTTATCATCTGTTCAACTAGGGTATCAAGGCAACAAGTAAGGGACACACCAAGACCGACACACAATGGATAGAATTAAAGGGGATGGGGACCTTTAAATCACATACCCTAAGGGAAGTAACCCTTACACTAGGAAAACCTAAGGTTTCCAAGGCCCTAGGTCGAAGAAGAGGAAGGAGCCCTATTGAAGGTATCAACACTATGGGGGGTGATAATGAACTAAATCAACATGCAAAGTCTATGCTAACAAAAGTAAAGCATGTAATATGAAATAAAGAACTGAAATACAATATGCTAAACTAATATGTGCATAAAATAATAAGCTAACATTAAGTAAATAACAAAGATGTAGGAGACTACTCTATACATAATGACAAGCTGGGTTAGAGCACTTACTTGTTGGGAGAAGTCACTGATGCATCTATCTACCAAAGGAACATACACAAAAAGAGATTAGGTTTCAGGTGGAGAAGGGAAAAAATACAATCCTAGCTCACTATAGGTTACTCAAAGTGTAAGCAAACCAGTCCAAACAAAAAGAATCTCCAAGACAAGAGTCAAGATGCAAGAAAATCCAAAATCTGAGTGAGAAAATGAATGTTGGCACAAGAGAGGAAAGATAATGGTGATTTTATTTTTAATATGATATGATGATGATGATGGGAAAAGGTGAGTTGAAGTCTTTATACTGACACCATTGCCTGTAGGAAAAGGTGTCGGATAGGGATTTGAAATTGCATCAACGTAATTTAATGTGGGAAATAACGTCAGATAAGGAGGGAAATGAGAGGGAGTGTGTGTAAAGTGTCATGGAAAATGAAGGGAATGAAAGATAAAGGAAATTTGGTCATGAGAAAGTAAGATGTTAGAGGAATGTGGAGGAAAATAAGAAGATAAGAGAAAAAGAAGAACATAAATAGGACCAAAATCTACTCTCTCTCCATGTATCATCCCTAATCCAATGGTTACATGAATAACCATACCCATATCCCAGAATGAGCCCTTTAAGGCACTTGTTCCCAGAAATAGATGCATTATAAACTTCTAACCTAAAAATAGAAATTGTTAGTAATATGTATGAAAATAGAAAACGTAAAAAAATTAGGTGTATACATATGCCCCAACCATTGCTTACCACATGTTGTAATAGCAAAATATGGGGTAGTCAGTAGAAAAATAATACATAACACCAAAATCGAAAGTAGATGATGAAAGTAAAGAAAGGTTTAGCTAAAATGAAATATACCCACCAATGCATACCTGATAGTGTTGGTTGTCCTGCCACCTTCAAGTGTAATCCATGTTGCTAGAATCCTTAAGAAGGAAAAATGAAAGGAAATACTAGAGGATCATTAGTAAAATAAGACATAAATCACCTAGCTAGGGGTCCATGGGATGGATTTTGAGTTTTAGAAATTAGAGATAACGGGGTCATAGTGTCAAATCCAAGTGGCAGGTCGCAACACTGAAAAGCGAAAAAAACCATATGGTAGATGCTATAAAGAGGTACTGTCATAAAACCCAGAGGTGTACGTAAATGAATCATGGATGATTAGCCCCAAAGGAAAATAAAAATGCCGAAAAGCATAAAAAACATGAGGTAGATGTTATAAGAACAAGAGAAGCAAAAATAAATCCAAGCAAGACTATGAGCCCTAGTGAGGATGCAAAAGAATGAGGCAATTCCACAGGAAAGGCTAAGGAAAAAAATTTGAAAATACTGTCAGAGATGATTGATGAAGTAGTTGAATTTGAGAAGATATGAGAGATGGTAGCTAAGTACCGAAATTATGAAACTCTATCATGCATAGAAATTTTTGAGAAATTGGGAATTTTTTGGTTCTTTGAAGATGTGGCCTTCATTAGTTTGAAGGTGATATGTGTTAGGAAGGATGATATCCTTGATGAGGTAGGGACCCCACCATTTCTGAGATTATTTCCTTCTTTGTCATGGGTATAGTCGAGCTTGTGGACAAGGTCACCCACATCGAAAGTATATGAAACAAGCCTATTATGTTGCTTAGACATGTGTTGCTTTTGATTTTGATTGTGAGTATATGTAAGATCACGTAACTCTTCTAGGATGTCAAGTTCATGAAGATGTGCCTCATTGATTTCCTCATCTGGAATGATTCCATGGAGGGATATACAGAGTGAAGGAAGTTCTACCTCAAGTGGAAGTACAACCTCAACTCCATAAGTTAGATAAAAAGGCATTTTCCTAGTGGCCGTACAAACACTAGTGTGATATGCCCATAATGTAGGATATAGTTTGGTATGCCAGTGTGTACGTGATTCACGAACCATCTTTTGCAGGATTTTGTTAATGATTTTGTTTGTAGATTTGGATTTTCCATTGCATTGGGGTTGATAAGGTGTTGAGATTCGATGCTCGATCTTGACTTAGCGCAGAGTTGCCTCATTTTTTTTGCATTTGGAACTCCTTTCATGTTTTAGATATGATGGTGTGGGGAATTCCAAAGTAGAAAATGATTTGGTTGAGGACATGTTTAAGTGAGGGGCATGGCTTTGACCCACTTGGTGAAATACTCCATGGGAGTAATGATGAAGATATGACCATCTTGAGAACAAGGGAGATTTTTGATGTAATCTAATCCCAATATACTGAAGGGCCAGGGAGCTGCAGTAGATTGAAGCTCAACTCGAGGGGAATGAATCAGATCATCATGATATTGTCAAGGTTTGTACTTTTTAGCAAAGGCATGAGCACTAATTTCTAGGGTAGGCCAATAGTAACCCATACAAAAGCATTTATGGGGAGTACCATGAATACTACAATGGCCATTGTACGTGCCCCCATATGCTTCTTCTAAGAAAAGGGGAATCTCGTCCTTGTTAATGCATCAAAGTAGGGTACCTTTGAATTTTATATAATATAATATGTCATCTATGAGTACATAACTAAGATCCTTTTTACGTATTTGTAATCATGTTCATGAGTTTGTTCCATCTAGATAAGTCTAATGTTGGAAAAATTAGAGAATGTTTACATACCAAGGATTAGTGAAAGGGGCATTTCATTCGATTTGATAGAAATCCTGAATAAATTCATGATGTGAGGTAGCAGAAGTTTGGTGAATTTGTACTAAGGGAATGGTTTCATGAGAATCAGACTCTAGCTGGAACTGTGTGGTGGCTGTGGCTAAGGAGTCAGCTAAAGCATTCTATTCTCAGGGGATTGAGTCGATAGTAAATGAAGTGAAGTGTAATTTTAGCTCTTGAACTATGTCATGATAGGATTTAATATTTACTCTACAACATTGATATGCACTGATGATATACTGACACACCAATTAGGAGACCCCCATGGCATGGAGATAAGCAATACTTTTGTCAAGGGAAGTTTGCATGCCCAAGATAATAGTTTCATATTTAGCCATGTTGTTGGTGACTTCAAATTACAATCGATAGGGAAGGGGGAAAGTTTGGTTGGAAGAGTCATAGAGTACACAACCTACTCCACCTCCTTGAAGAATTTTTCCACATCAAAGTGTAACAACTATGTGTCCTCATGAAAATCAATGATAATTTCTTCTTCGATGACCTTGGTGCTTGGTTTGGCTTTAGGTAAGGGAGGTGCTTCATTATTGGTGTCAGAGGATGGTGCCTCAAGACTGACCGTGAAGCTAAGGAAATATTCTTTGATAGAAAAAATGTTATCGATACCCTCAACGAAGAGGATGTCCTCATTAGGTAGTCCATCATGGATAGGTTGAGGGGACAAAATAAGAGTAGTGACTAGTTGATCTGCTATAACTTTTCCTTTTATCACTCATTTTGTGCTAATGCAGAGGTCAAATTCCATAATAAAAGTCATCCACTTCCCAATTCTATCTGTTGGAAGGAAAACATTCGAGAATAAGTTTCACAAAGGATCTTTGTAAATAATGATGTAGGTAGTTTGGTAACGCATATAATGTCTCATCTTCGTAGCTATGTAGTAGATGGCCAGACAAGGTTGCTCAATGGAAGTGTATCACATCTCATAATACAATATGATTCAACTAATGTAGTATATGACATACTCCTTTCCATTTTCATCTTCTTGTGCTAACATTTCCCCAAAAAACACCTGAGTGGAAGAGGTATATAATAACAAAGGTCTATCCGGAGAAGGAGGTTGTAATGTTGGTAGTGAAGTGAGATATTTCTTCATGTTTTCAAAAGATTGTAGAAAATCTTTGGTCCACTAAAGTTTGGTTGACTTTTGCAGTAGGTTGTTTATGGTATGTACGCGATAGGTGAATTTAGGGACAAATCGTTAGATTGCTCCAAGCTTGCCAAGAAAAGTGTGTATCTCATCTATAGAAGATGGTCATGGTATATTAATAATAACCTTAATATTTGGTGGGTCCATATCAATGCCACATTTGGATACTAAGAAACCTAAATTTTTTCCTCGAGTCATTGCAAATATGAATTTAATAGAATTGAGATGGATCTTGTATTTGTGCAGATTCCCTAAGGAGATGTCTAGGTCATGCACATGATCATCTGTGCATTGATATTTGATGAGTAGATCATCCACATAAAATTTGACTATTTTTAGTATTAGGCCGTGAAATATGTGAGTCATGACACATTAATATGTTGCACAAATATTTTTGAGCCCAAAAGGCAACTTGACATAACAATAAGTACCCATTTTTTTTTGTAAAAGTGGTCTTATGTTGATATTCAGGAGTGATTTGGATTTGGTTATATCCTTAAAATATGTCCATGAGGGATAACATTTCATACCTTATCATGGATTTAATGATGGCATCGATAAAAGGTAGCAAAAAGTTATCTTTAGTAGAAGTGAGGTTAATATTTCTGAAATCGATGCAGATAGGGATGGCAAGAGTAGCCTTCTTCTAAACTGGGATGATATTAGAGACCCACTTAGAATAGTCCATGATGCAGATGAATTTGGCATCTATAATTTTAATGATTTCTTTATGACAAATATTGTTAATTTTAGGTGGAAATTTTCATATATTTTTTCACATAGGTGCAACTCTAGGATAGGTGATGATATTATGAGAGATAATCTATAGATCAATGCCTTACCTATTGGCATATCCACATGCAAATACTTCCTTGTTATCTCTTAATACCTCAACATGAAACTCATATAGATAAGGGAAGCAATTCCTTAGCATGACCACATACAAGGGATCATCGTCAAGTTGTACACTGATGGTTAATTCGTCTAGCATAGCATTTCCCTCTTAGAAATGTTATGGAACATCACGTAGTTCAACTAACTTGTCCTGGAAAGGATTGATAGTAGTGACATAATCATCAAAGTGCATGGGTGTTTTGGAGTAATTTCCAAGTTTATGATGGCCTAGAGGAAGGTTATCTTATTGTGCATATAAGATATCCGAAATATACCTCATCATTATCTAGGGGGTGAGGGCCATGATATTCCACATCAATTTCTAGGCCTACGTATTGTTTATCATCTCATTGTTGTTTAGAACTAGTTTTTAGTACATCCAACACCATGACATCCAAGGTGACCTATTTGGGTATAGGATCCATAATGGCCATGGTAGGAATAAAGGGACAATCATCAACTACATAGGTTAGCTCAGAAGATGATGTGGGTGGTGGAATTTTCATAGGTGTTGAAGTTTCTTCAAAAGTATAATGAGACACATAATTATGGATTTTTTCTAATGCCCAAGGATTTTTTAAGAGTGGAGGATTAACGAGAGGTACACAGGGAAGTGTTTCCTCTTCATCCTTGTTGTATATAGTGTCGTAAATAGAAGGTTGATAAGACATGTCTATGGTATTAGATTGGAATCACAAGGATTGAATTTTGACCAAGGCATGTTGGTAGTGTAATACTTACAAGTGTACTGACTTAGTATGTGAAATAATGTAGTATTCATCATCGAGGGGGGAAAAGAAAATCTCTTTCTCTTTAGGTACTTACTCTTTAGGCCGTGACACCTATATTGATAAAATATCGGGGTAAGAGGGGAGAATGATCAAAAAAGAGTTGTGAAATTCCCAATTCATTACATTCTAAGTGATTGACTTGTTGAGGCGTGATAAAAAGGTTCTTCTGATTCAGGTTGTGGCGGATATTGGTCCTTTGGTAAGAGTAATAATGGTAACCATTGCACAATGTCATCAGGAAATCTATTCTCATTGACCTTGTTTTAGAGTTTGTTAGGTTCATCATCGTTTGAGTCTGCTAATGTAACCTGAATTTCAAACTTTGGATCAAATAATTCCAGATATGGAATGCATTGGATCTCGAGAGCATTGGGAATTCAGAAGGGCTAATTAGGAAATGGTACTAGAACATCCCAAGGATTGGGATCAACATCATTTCTAAAGTGTTGGTTTTTGTGGATGAATTTGATAGATTGGTACCCAGATGATGGGACTACGTGTATGTGATGCATCTAAGGATGACCTAGTAGGAGATTATATGAGAGAGGATGATCTAGGACCATAATTATTTGTGTGAAACATTTTTGGTTTAACTGTGATGGGTAATCAGATACAACCTATGGGGGTTTTCTTAGTTTTATTGAATCCACGATAAGTTAACCATGTCGGTTTGAGGTTCTTAATGGAGAATATGAGGTTCTTGACTAGAGAATAAAAATCTAAGATGATTCCCAAAATTTCATCTATAAGAACTCTATGCACTTGAACATTGTGGATAAAAACACTAATGAGTAGGGGTGAGTCATTGTATGCTTGAAAATCAACACGTGACCTTTGGAAGCACGTGACCTCCCGAGGTCATGCCGGGACAACTGCAATGGAATGGATAGATGGATATATGGAAATTATGTAGGGAAAATGGGTGAAATGTGAACAAGGAGAGATCAAGGAAATATGATGTCTTGTATGGGGACTAATGGAATCTGTTCGTCTAAGGTAGTAAAAACTTGTCTTAATGCGTAGGTGAGATAAAATGATCTAAGATGATGGTAGCTCACAAATGACAGTTAATATCTGGCTCCTAGAAAAATATCGCAAGGGGTTGTGGAAGGCATGGGAAATGTCTTGCATTTTCCTCGTAGAAGTTTCCAGAAAAAGGTCATGGAAGCACATGAGCGAACATGTGAATAGGACTAGTGAGTGATTTGTGAAGGCTAGTTTCATCCAGGTTGATTTTTCTAGAATTTGTAAGAAATGTTTGATTCAGTATTCAATGTTGTCAATAGTGAAATGATGGTGAGTGGAATTGGTGTGGAATGAAAAACATATAATCTAAGGCCCGTGTCAATGTCTGTAAAAAGGTAGGGTGCGTTAAGCTATGTAACTCGGGGATCATACACTTGGTCTCTTAGTTGTTGAGGAATTTGAATGGTCATGTGGGATATGCAAAATACTAAATAAAAGAAACCAAAAATATCACAAAGAAACCACAAGAGGGCAAGGTCAATCCT
The DNA here is from genome assembly GCA_019776745.2 of Taxus chinensis. Taxonomy (NCBI): domain Eukaryota; kingdom Viridiplantae; phylum Streptophyta; class Pinopsida; order Cupressales; family Taxaceae; genus Taxus; species Taxus chinensis. Next base: position 949,755,672 of record CM034148.1, on the reverse strand, counting down.
AATATAACTAGGGATGCGTGGGGATATGTATTAATTTCTGCTAATTAAACTATGTTCCTAAATAACAAGATAGAAACAAACAAATTTAAATTAAAACGATTCAATTAATCTCCTTGAATTAATTGAATCTATGTGTTGCCATTAACTAATTAACAAATGAAACAACTAATTTAATAAATAAAACAAATACATTCTAATGTTTTTGTCCTTTTCGATTGAAAAATGGAAATGTAGCAAATAGAACAAACTAATTGAACTAATCGAATATTTTGGGATTTTTATGTTTCTGGAAACAAATAAAGAAATCTACTAAAGAAATATGAAGAAGATGAAAATACCTCTATAATACTATTAACAAAACTAAACAAATAAACAAAATGGTGTGGCTATTTTCCTGTGCAGAGTGAATCTATCCTATTCTAATAAAACAAACACTTTTCCAATTTGTATTTGTGGATCTAAAGCTTCCTTTGTTCTACCTCAAAGACATGGGAAGAAGTAAAATATTCCCAGAAGAAATTCTTCCCTTGAAAGTTCCCCAATAGCAATCAAGGATTTAATGAAAGCTTACATATTGAAATTAAATTAAATTAAAATTGATTCTAAACTAGTGCAGGAGATTTCTTCTAGACAAACTTCCCTTACAAACCAACAGGGATAGGCTTGGAAGTAGATTTCACCAGAAGCTTTATGAAAACAAATGGAAACTACAATAATGAATTTTCCTTTGAATTGAATACTCTAATAAAATTGTGAATTGAAATATAAAGAAATTAAAGAAAGCTTCAAGAAAGTAAAGTACATCACCAACCTGGAATTTGTAGAATTGTGAGAAACCTAGTGATGGTTTACTCTGTTGTCCCCTCAACATATTTTCCAATTTGGTGCTTAGATGAATTCAGGGAATTGTGCTAGGTAGTGCAAATGAAGTAATGAAGAAGTGTTGGAGTAGGAATGGCTTGTAGGCAATCTGGTTACAATGCAGGAAAGAGAATAAAAATGCAAGAGAAATGGGCTTGATTGTGTATTTCTTGGCAAGATTACAATAACATAATAATGCAGTTCAAAAAAAGAATCTCCAACCAATGCTCCAGGTAGAAGCTTGGATCGTATAGGAAAATGGTCCAAGCCATTTGGCAGCCAAAGGATGCCACATCACTCAAGGAATGGGGAGTTAACTCTCAATTAACAAAAAAAAGGGGAAGAGGAAGTTGGTACACATCTATTAATCCCAAGAACAACAAATTTGATCAAGAAATGTGCACTCAAAGTGAGTTTGAAGGAGTTGACATGTGTTCAAAACATGCCAAAAGACTCTCATGTAAATGTTCATAGAATCACTGGTCTGCACAGATTAGCTGTTGCGCAACCACCAAGATGGTTATGTAACCTCCGCTTAGGGCAGATCTGTAGTTGCGTAACCACCGTGACAGTTGCATGACTTAAAGTAAAAATCAAAGGAAAAGACTTGCAGAATGATAAAGGAAAGTGAGAAAAGCATGGAAATGAAAGAGGAAAGCATTCTAGGCTACAAATATATACCGTAGGTGGGAAATTGGACTCGAACACCATTAGAAAAGATATTAATCATCATTGGGGAATTTGAATCATTCTGACAATATAGCACATGAAAAATTGGGTTCATACATATTGCCCCCTCAAAGAAGTGTCTTATCCATGAAGAGGTGTAAAACGTAGAGTCTGAGTATGGTGCTCCCAAATGGGAGAGTTAGAAATTATACTTGACACACCCGTGTGTTGTAGTGACACCAATCCAAGCTTCTCGCTACCTACAAGAATAAAATGGGAATCAAGTGTAGATACAATATAGTATTGAAAAAATGCACTAAAACAAAACAAAAAGAGGACTTACCATATCCACGGGGATAGAAATATACCCCCATTGGTGCTCCAGCCTTGCAAAACACACACACTTGAAAAATAGAGTTAAAACACACAATATAACTAAAATTACTATTGTTAGAAATCATTTTCACCCACCCACTTAGCAATTTTTTTGAGCTTTGGATCATGTGTAATGGTTTTGAGTGTGAGTATAGTCAAATTGAAGAACATTTAGACATGATTACGACCCCACCTGCGGGAGGAGCAACGATTTAGATACAAGTGAGCTATTTGCATTTATTCATTTTTAACCTATAATGTGAAAAATATGAAAAATTCATTTGTGGACGGGTTATTTTCAATAATTCTACAGTAAAATTGTTTACAAGGGGGCGCCTAGGTGTCCTTTTCTTTTTTTTCATCAAAAATGGTCATTTTTTTCTTTTTTAGACTTTTTAGGTCATAAGGTATGACTTGTCCTTTTCAGACATGACCTCCGCTCTGCATAGAGGGGTAGATGTGTAATTGTCGAGGAAGAGGTCAAAATTGTCTAAGTGTGAAGATTTTTTTGGTTTTAATGTTGTTTTATGATGTTTTTTTATGAGATTATTATGAATGAGATGTTTCTAACTTGCTCTTTTTGATGTTTTGGTGAATGCAGGGCCCATATATCAGATGGAGTAGAGATAGATAGTGTGAATAGATTCCTTTGATCTTAGACAGTCTTACCCAGGATGAGAGGGATACATCAGACATGGTCGAGATATGAAGGATATCATAGACACAGATACTTGCATCAACCAATTACTTGTTAGATGATCTATTGAGTTATTGGGGCACAAACCAAAACATTTTTTGGCTACCTCGGGTCAGAGGAGAGTGGACCATCACTCTTGAGGATATCTACAGGATTCTAGGGGTTCTTATCATATGCACGAGATTGATATTATCTAGCTTTACTTCTACGGCACAGTCTTGCCAGTGGGCCACATACATGGGAGATGCATTGGCACATGAGGCTAGTGTCAAGCATGACATGAGATTATTATCAGTTTCCTCTGCTCCCATTCCCACCTTGCATGAGGCCATCATTGGCATTTTGGCTTCATGCTTGGTTGGGGACAAGGGCAGGGAAAATATGATTTATTGTTGGGCTTCAATTATCTAGATCATAGAGCAACATGGCCATATTTATGCATGGGGTATAGAAATCTTGGGATATACATACCACAATCTCTATAGGAATGTTAGACTGGGGAGAAGATACCTTAGTCATACTTCACTTGTTATGGGATGGGTTTAGGAGAGGATGATCCCCTATCAGAGGGGTGTCACGATTGCATACCCTAGGGATATCAGATCCTCGAGATGGATAGTTATGGCCCCACAAAAGAGGTGTCATCAAATAAGTACCACACTCATCATATATGACATGATTACATGGACATATCAAGACATGTTTAGCCTGTGGGGAGAGGATGTTGCTATCATGGCTGCATATAACATTACCACATAGTTAGAGGACATGACCAGTAGGGTCAAGGTCCATCCAGTTCAGAGGGTGCCCCAACAGTTTGGGTTACCTTACATTGATTCCCTCCCAACAGTTCCTGTTGTTTATCCCGAGATTCGAGATGCTAGAGCCAACCCCAAGGGCTAGCTCAAGTGGGTCATCAACATTCCTCAGATCTCGATTGGTACCTTGCAACCTGACCTAAATCCATCTAGACTAGGGGGTTGTATTACAGATTGAGGTCACACCCACACATAGTGGGGAGGAGAAGGAGGATGAGGCCAAGGCAGGGATGGATACTGAGAAGGTGGCTGAAGAGGAGGGTCACGAGGATGGACAAAATGACAGTGACATCGAGTGGAGAGCCAGTGGAGAGGATTCCATAGCAGCGAGGACTAAGGCCAAGGCCAAGGCTTAGAATTTGTTCATAGAGGAGACCCTATCACTTGTACGAGGAGGAGGGGATGAGTAGTATATTATGGGAAAACATGTGGCTTTAGAGGAGATCAGAGGAGAGGAGGTGCCGGGTAGCAGCTCCACCTCCACCATTAGTGCCAATAGATCCATCCTAGTAGCCAGGAGATCCGAGTAAGTGAACACTCTTCTCTCGAATCTACTATCTAGACTAGAAATGTTAGTGGATTAAGCACTACCTTATTTTTAGGTTTTCAAGATTTTTTAACTTGACATTTCCTTCTTTTGTATTTTGCAGCCACTATTGATGGATGACAAGATTTTATTCTTTAGATCTTGGTTGACACATTTCTCCTTCCCTCAAGAAACACATGAGAGGATTTGCTTGTAGATGTGGGGAAACCACATATGGCCGAATGCCACACTGATGTATTTACAATGATTTGGTTAGCTAAAGAGGATTTTATTGAGATGAAGACCAAGCTTGCTGTGTATCAATTAGCTGAGAGGATACAGTGGCAAGGCCACTATCGTAATGAGACTACCATTGGCGGATCACTTTCCCCATCTCACAGTCATTATCATCATTCTATTCATGGACACTCCCAATCACATCAAAGGATCCGTAGAAGGAGTCCTCATCATGATCCTTCATTCCGATCGGACAGGGAGGGATAGGCTATTTGCCTTATTGCTTCATTATACTTTTCTGGACACACACACACACACACACACACACACACACACACACACACACACACACACACACACACACACACACACACACACACACACACACACACACACACACACACACACACTGGATTTTTTGCTCATTGCGAGCATTTTGACCACACTTGTTAACGTGATGAAACTGTAAAAAAACTTGATTATTATGGATATATATATATATATATACACACATATGATTCTTTTGGCTCAAATATCTTGTGTAAGAGTTTACTCATTAATGACTTTCTTCATCTGTGTACTCTTAGATGTGTAGAATATTCAATGTTCTTATATGCTTTTATGAATGCACGTATGAATGACGATGATGATGCAAATGTGTAACATAATTATTTCTTTATTTTTTATATTTTAATATGTATGTGATGCATATGAAGACAAATTGAAAACTTAAAAGTTTGGTTTTCAAGCAATATTTGGTATTCCTATTTTATTGGAAAATTTAATGAGAATGATATGATAACGAAATGAACCCACTTTATTATTAACTCCACACAACCAGTAAGATACGAGGGCTCAACACCGAGAGACAAGAAGGACATGAGTTATATGTATTTGATGAATTGAAGTACTGATATGAAGATAATTTTTTGACAAAGACTCAATTAGGAAACTACAACTCAACTCTAGGCAAGGCTAACTATCTAATTTAGAATGCAGTTTTCTTGCAAGTTTAACTAGACTTAGACCAGTAGATGGCCTCTTGATTGACAAGATCTAGTTTTATGGATTAAATCTGTTATAACTTATGTATCTAACTCATTTTATATTTATTTAAAAGGACTCAAATAACTTTTTACTTGTTGACTTGTTCAAAACTTCTTGATTTTTTTGAAAGGTCCCCTATGCCTTAGCCCATGCAACCAGTAAGAAGCATGAGATCATCACCAAGGATAAGGCATATGTGACTAAGGGCAGTTCCTTCCTTTCCTAGCCTCATGCTACCTGTAAGAAACATGGGATCATCATCAAATAATGGTAGGGAAAATAAGTGTAGTAATATTTGTAAAATGAAATTGTTTTGTATTTATTGTTTGTTGATTTCCCTTTTTTTTATTTGATTTATTTTTAAACTTTGACTAGTTATTTTGGGAGGTAGAACCTATCCCTAGCCTCAACCCCATGCAACTAGTAGGATGCAAGGTCTCACCACCGAAGGTTGAGTTAGGAAAACAAGCATTCCAGGTGAAATGCTTTAGATTGATTTGTTAAAAGAGATATTTTTGAGGAGAGATGTGACACCAAGAAGATTCTAGTACAAACTATAGGAAAAACACCTAAATTAGAAATAATTATGAATAGAATGAAGTGTGTAGTTCTTTGTAGGATCAATGTAAATAATCCATCTACTAGAATGCTAAAGAAATTGAATAGTTTAGAGATGATATAATGGATAACTGTAGAAGTATGATTAAAATGATTTTCCAATTTTTAGAAGTTTTGAAATTTGCTTGAAAAATAAGTTTCTTGTTTCTCAATATTGCAATATGATTATACATATGATATGCAATGGATGTATTAGTGTACATGTGCAAATGCAAATGAACTATGCGTAGAAATATTTAAGGTGAAGTAAATTGACTTATTCACCAAACTACTCACCTTCTAAAGTACACAGATGATACACACCATTATTATAGTCCTCCATGACTTGATATGGACCTAACCACTTTGGTCTAAATTTTTATCCTTCACCGGTCTTATGGTCGATATGTCTATCTAATCTAAACACCAGATCCCTACTTATATCTCACATTCGTAGACATTTTTGTTATATTGACGACACACCATGTTAGCATAAACACTATGTCATGTTAGGGTGTTAATGTCAAGTGGGGATAGCCACTTAAAAAACCCCTGTCTTATAGATTTTTGATAATAATCTTAGTCAGTCTTCACAGCTTTGAAAAGAGTGAAGTGGTATAACCACTCACCCATCCTATATAAATAGGATGATCCCTCATGGGATTGGATGGATTGTTAATTTAGCTTTTGCTAATGTTTTTCATAGACCGATTGATCTATACTTAACTACTTATGTGACCTTTTATACACCGAGAAAAAAGTCTGTTATTGTTACTGTACTTTTCAGTGGAGTTTTTACCTATGGGTTTCTCCACTTGAATTTGGTGTCTCTTGTATTATTTACTTTCAGTTATTGATATTTGTTTTCATTCATATGTTAATTATTATATGCATTTGTAAAACATCTGGTTAAAATGTCTGCACATTATAATCTATAATCCTCAACTATTAATATGTGGATCTATAATTATTCAATTATATCTTCCCGCATTTGTTCTAACATAGCATTAGAGATTGTGATTTTGTGTGCGTATAACTAGATCTGGATGTTTTATAGCTTGCAAGAGTGAAGAAGCTTGTTATCTATGAAACCATACAAATTTAGCTAACAACTTCAAGTTAAACCAGGTGCAAAGTTCTAATTTTCATCCCAAAATTACTTGTATATTAGTTGATTAACTATTTAAATCCTGTTAGAGGTGTTTGTATGCTTGATCTTTGCTTCTGCATCTAGTTTTAGTTGTTTACAGTTTAAATCCATCATCTGCGAGCTTATTTTAAGTTTTCATGCCATTTATAACTGTTAGGGTTATTTTCTGATTATGGACCCAAAAGAGTTCCTTAGATCTAGTTAGTTCAGAGTGTTGAAATCCACCCTATCTTTATAAATCTTTATTTTTTTCTAGATCTGCTTTACCGAAGCCCAATTCAATATTTTTTCACCATCTATCTTCGTTTTTTCAGTTTTTTGAAGTTTGTGTTAGTGAAAATCTACAGCACCCCAAAATGACCTTTAGCTCCACAGTCTAGAATTGGGTCATTTAGTGTGATTGCACAACATTGAGTTTTTCTCCAAGGTGTGGGACCTTGCAAGGTGAGAAAAATCTCTAGATTGAAGCTGGTTCCTACTCCTCTGTTTAGGTGTATGCATGAATTTGCAGAGGTTCAATACTAATTCCTACTCTAAATTCCAAGGAGACAGAGTAGAAGATGTAAGAAAGGGGAAACAAAACTAGCTAAAATGGTGATACACCAAAGGAGTGATGAAATTCTATTTTGCAAATAAACACATATCATAAGAATGTAGCACAGAACATACATTATCATTCCCAAGTTTAATACAATGCATTACAATGGAAAAGAGGAAAATATGTGCTGCAACCTATATGAGAGGTCTGGAACTCTACAAATTTACTTGCTAAGGAAGAAAAGAGAGCTTGCAAGAGAAAAATGTCCAACATTACAATAGATTACATCCTTTACATTTATAGCTGAAGAAAAGAGAGGGAAAATAGAGGAGGAAGAAAATCTGATCCTTTTTCTCAACCACCCGCCATTAACCCTTTCAAATCGGCATGCAATCCATCAAATCAAGCTCCTTTGCTTATGTTTTGCGTGTTGGAGAGAAAAAATGAGGAATTTGGTGAAACACAACTCTCAAATTAATATGATCTCACATTTATGACATGAGAAGATATTTTTTAGTGTTTTCCTCCATCAAAACAAGCGGATTCTTCATCCTTGGCATGTGGGAGAAAGCAATCATGGCGCTTTTGAGCAAAAACAACTCATTTGAAGCAATCTAGTTTGCATTAAAGGCATGAAAGACGTTTTTAGCATTTTCTCTACCAAAACCTGTAAAAAAAAATGATGTTTTTCTTCCTCCAATGCATATAGAGGCTCAAGACCTTTCCAAAAAGTCTAATTTTGTTCAAATCTGATCTCTAGATTGAAAGATATGGCACTCTGAAGATTTAGGGCAAAAACAGGGCAAAAAGTTTGGGCACAAATTTCAAGGCACAAATTAGGGCACACTTGGCAGAAAAATCAAATTTTGAAAATGGGTCCATGTGGTCAAAATTTACTTTTTGCACTTTTGAAATTTTTTCCAAAAAATCCCCACGCCTCCGCCACTCTGAAACACGTGGCACCTCTTGGTTCCCCAATGGAATCGCAGGCTCAAACCTGTCCTTTCCCTTTTAAATTTTCATTGGGAAAATTTACCAAAATTTCCCCACACCTCGCTCTCCCAGTAAGCGTGCTTCTATTTTTTCCTTTGTGCCTCTGTCACTTTGGCAAAAAACCAAAAATTCCTTCGTGCCTCCGATTCCCATGCAAATAGGGACATGTGGTGGCTTCAAAATGATCCGCGGGCTTTTGGGATGAAATTTGACTTTGGGCATTTAACCCCCAAAGGGCTAAATGCCAATTTTTCCTCCGTGGTCTCGCCCCAGCCCATTTCCTTCCTTCGTTGAGCTGGTGGGCCAAAAATTTCCTTTGCGCCCTTTAACCAAAGTACCAAAACTTAAACTTCCCCCCAACGTCCGCCGCTCCACCTTGTCATGTGGCACCTTCTCATTGGCCGCAGGCCTGTCTAGGGAAATTTTCCCCAAAAAACTCTGTCGAGCCATAACTCAAAAATTAAAAGGAGTTAAAAGGAAAATTTTACCTTTTTGGAAAGGTAAGGAAATTCTCTATATGATGGAATCATACCCAAGAAATTTTGAGTTCCTGAAGCATGCAAAAATTTCATTTTAAGTACCAGCAAAGGAGAAGGAGGAGGAGTTAGCCAAAAATAAACATGGGCTTATTTTGGATAACACTTTTGGCCACTCAGAGGGGTCATCTGCCTGCTGGATGAAGTGACCAACTGCTTGAAGCAATCCATTGGGAAATGGAGTCATGAAATTAACTTTCTGTTACTCTCAATTCATTAGAAAACCTCTAGGATGGAGACTGTGAGAGTAGAAAAATCACTTTGGCTTGGAACATGATCTGCAAAGATGCATCCTTGGGGCAACAAAACCTATGCCAAAGCACTTAGGGAAATGTAAATCTAAGCTACAATAGAACAATGTGCATAAGAACTTGGAGGAATAAAAAATCTAAGCTAATATGTACAAGGTGATAAGTTTCCCTTCTAGTAGCAATGCTTTAGATAGATTCCATTAATCTGGAATCTGCAGTTCCTCACCATCCAATGTAGAAAATTAGAAGGCATTGTTGTTTTTGCATTTTGTGACCATATAGGGGCCACTCCAAATGGAATCAAAAATTTGAATGCCTTCTTGGCTTTTCTCAGTTTGCATCCCATTTCAACACTAAATCTCCAACTTGGAAAGTTCTAGCCTTAGCTTTGCTTATCAAAGCTTCTCTTGATCAATGCTTGGTCCTTTTCCATTGTTTGGGTTGCATGCTCTCTGATTTCTTGGAGTTCCATCAATTCTATATATCTAAAATCCATGGGTTCACACTCCAACAATTCTAATTGCTTTCATGAGTTCCAATGTTGGCAACTCAAGTGATATAGGCAAGACTGCCTCTTTTCCATAAACAAGTCTGAATGGAGAGTTACCTGTGGATCTCTTGGGAGTTATCCTATCAAACTCATAGAGCTGATTTGAGCTTAGTGTGCCAAGTCCTTTGATTTTCATCAAGAAGTCCTCTTGATGATCCTTAATATAGTCTCGTTTGTGGACTCATCTTTTCCATTACCTTGAGGGTAATAATTTGATGAAGTGCTCAAATAGATCCCATTTCTAACAACCCATTCTAGTTACCTTTGATCCTATGAATTCCAATGCACATTATCTGATATTAAAGTGGTAGGTATACCAAATCTGGTTGCTATCCTCCTCATAGAAGTCTAGAATTCTAGATTCATTTTCCTCTTTGAGTGCCACCACCTCAGTCCATTTGATGAAGTAGTCTGTTGCTGTTAGAATCCATTTGTTCCCTTGGCTTGAGTTTGGATTAATGACTCCAATGAAGTCCAAACCACATTGCATGAATGGCTGGTCAACTGAGATTGGGTGCAATGGAAGTGCTGCTAACCTCTCTTTGCCTATGAAGAATGCACAATTCTTGCACCTCTTGATCCATGCATAGCAATCACTAAACAATTTGGGCCAATAATAACCAATCTTCATGATCTTGAGAGATGTCACTCTTGGAGAAAAATGACCCCCAGCTGATCCAATCATGGAACTCTTCTAACACTTTCTCAATCTGATTTGTCCCCAATGCCATCTCAGCAACACTCCATTGATATCATTTTTGAATAAGACGCCATCAACAAGTGCATACGGAATAGCCTGTAATATGAAGTGTCTTATTTTGGATTTGTTCATCTTTGGAGGGTATAGCCTATTTTTGCAGGAAGTACATTATGTCTTAGGTCCAGCAAGGAGTGAGCACACCACCATTTTCTTCTTGAACATCTCTTTGTTCTTGGCTGTCCTGTAACATCAAAACAACATTCTTCTCTTTACTTGCTTCAATTGGTTGACTCAAGGCCAATTGTCTCACACAATCCCTTTCCTTGGACCAGCTTGGTGACTTTGATCTCAATGTCATACTCCATGACACGAGTAATCCACCCTGCACATTTTTCATTTAGATCTTTGTTGAGGAGGAAGTCTTTAACTCCCACATGAGAAACCAAACAGTTGAACCTTGTTGTTTGAAACTAGATGCTTAAATTTCTAAAAGATCCTAATCATTGCAAGAACATGCTTCTCAATGAAGGAATACCTCACTTCATAGTCCTCCAAGATTTGGCTAAAGAAGGCAATTGGCTGCTCTACATTTTGATCATTTTGCTGTACTAAAATTGCAGAAATTGTATCACCACCGCCAAATGCATAAAGGATGAAGTCTTTGGAGAAATCTGGGTTAATGAGAGTTGGAGCCCATGAGATAGACTTCTTTGATTGCCTCAAAACTTTCCTTACCTTCAGCTTTCCATTTGAAAGCCATACTTTTCTTCAACATCATAGTTATTGGCTTGACAAGGGCTGCAAAGTTTGGAACAAACCTTTTAACAAAATTGATTCTTCCCAAGAAACTTTGAAGAGCCTTCTTATGACTTGGCAATGGTAGTGCTCTTATTACTTCAACCCTCTCTGGATCAATTGCTAACCCTTCTTTGGAAACAATGTGGCCTAGGAGCTTGCCTTCATGAGCTAGGAATATGCATATTTTGGGATTCAAGGATACCCCAAATATTCTACATCTTTGGAACACTTGTCTCAAATGAAAGAGATGGTTTGCTGCACTTTTAGAAAATACAGTAATATCATCTAGGTATATCAGCACTATTTTATTGATCAATCCCTTGAATGCCATATCCATTTCCCTTTGGAAAGTAGCTCCAGGCATTAGACAACCCAAATGGAATTTTTCTATATGCATAGGTTCCCCATTTGGTGGTGAAGGTTGTTTTGAACTGATCATATTCCTTTACCATGATCTAATTATACCCTGAATAACCATCTAGCAATGAAAACCTCTCAGAGCCAGCAACAACTTGCAAAATCTGCTCCATAGAAGGAAGTGGGTAGTGATCCTTGAGGGATGATCTATTCAAATCTCTAAAGTCTACACACAACCTGATTTCTCCACTCTTCTTTCTAACTGGAACCAAGTTTGCAACCTAACTTGAATGCTTGATGGGGAATATGATACTTGCCTCTATTAACTTATTCAATTCCTTCTTCATGAGAGGCTCAATGTGTGGATTGACTGAGTCTATATTTTTACCTTGATGGGCTTAACACTTGGATCTAGTTCAATTGTGTGTTGAGCTAGCTTGGGATTGAAACCTCTCAATTCTTCATAGCTCCAAGAAAATACATCCGGGAACTCTTGGAAAATTTGCATGAATTCATACCTTTCTTGTCGGTTACCACTTTACCAATTTGAAGTGACTTTCCTTCTCCAACCTGAGATGGAAACTGTGAATCCTCTCCTAGTTGACTTGGATGTTTGGGACTTTCTCCTTCCTAAATTGATCATTAGGATTGAAGATAAAATCTAATTTCACAAGTCCTTTTGGGCGCGAGTTATGTTGATTCTCAGCTATACCACTTGATCACTGTATTTTATTTATTATTATTGGTACCGTAATTGTTGAAAGGGAATACCCTTGTATACAAAAGGGGGGCCTGAACGTCAGAATGGAATGAGGAAATCATTACAAAAAGGATCAAGATCCATATGAGAATAGAAACCCAATGTACCCAAAGAGCTTTGTTAGGACAAAACATACGCGAACCAGCCGGTTCGAGCACTGCAAATAGCAGCAAAAAATAACAAAAAACACGTTGGAAGACGTAGCACGCGTGATGCGGAAAGGCGGTTCATGAATTACTTGGATTTTTGGCTGCATTTCTGGGATTCTAGTTTTGATAAATCTACCAAACCGTGAACGGATCGGCCAATGTCAAATGAGTAGATTCAGTAACAGCTAGCTAAGTGAATGGGACATTTGGTTTCCTTTTCCTAGGCCCCAAAGAGTTGTTGCCAATTCCACTCAAATTAGAGATGTCAATGACATGCCCAATACCCTCTTCATTTACACTAAATGGACGTAGGCCATTCTATGGAAATCAGCATGGAGTCACTGGGACATTCCGGGATAACAGGGATCAACTCGGGACGCGGATCGTCCGAAGGAGCTTGTAATTTTTTGTAGATGCTCTCAACCTATCGTATTATCAATATGCAAAGGTCCTCCTCCTTCTCAAAGCTTTTTTCTTTGCCATTTTTAGCACTGTTCTTTCAACAGAACATGTCAACTTCTAAGGCATCCCAGCATAGGAGCTCTCAAAGTGTGAAATCTTGTGAACTAGTATACTAATTCCGTAGAGGTGAATGAGAGCATAGTTTCTCAGCGAAGTCCTAGAGCTTGTATACTTTCCTTGATCCAGGTGGTATCAAGCGCGGGAAGTCTTATTTAGAAACCTATTGTAGGTCTGCTCCGAAGCCCTAGAATGCCTTCAGAGGGTGGGAGTATGAATTTTTTGGGATGATCAGAGGGATTTGCACGTTCCAGAATCAACGGAAAGCTTGTGACAACACTTAGTCTACATGGGGATTTTGAAGGATCAAGAGATGGTGGTAGCGGTAGCGGTGCTGGGTAGAGAAAATATAGAATGGGGGAGGTCTGAGCATGCCGGAAGACCTAACAAGACAAAGCCTATGCTTCAACAAACAGACTTGAATGCAGCAGGGACCAGTTCGCCGCTTTGGATTAGTAGCTCCAAAATTAGTGCTCAACCGCAGAATGTAGATAATGAGGGATGCATAGGTGTGCAACCTATTTGGTGGGGAAGGCTTGGTTTTGACGATCATCTTTCCTTTGAGGGCACATGATCTGAATCTATACCTTGTAAAGAGATGTAACGCATCTATTCAATGAACATTTTTCTGTTTTACCTCTCAAAAGGTGGAGGGATAGAGCGAACTTGCAGAACCATCATGACGAAGACCTCTCATTTGAACCTGTAAGTGGGTATCCTCTCCTCAAGGCATGCTCTAGTCAATCCTATTAAAAAAGTCTGGTACACATCCATGCCAAGGCTGTGGATGCTTCTCTATTAACTCTTCATTTCTTTTTGCATTTTCTGGTCTTTCACTGCAAGTTTTGTCCACTGTGCATGATCCTTCCAATCACATTCAAAAATGCTGTGAAATACTGGTCGTGAAATAGGTAATCTTCTCAATAAAATTAGTGATGCCTCTATTAGCTTAGATTCCAATGCATCTTCTTACCTTTTCTCACTTGAGCAGGTCTTAGATGGTGTTGAGATCTGACAAGGGTCTGCCTATTTCACCGTGTGCATCTGAATAGTGTTTACGAACCAACCTTAGATCCTTTCTCAATTATGAGTTAGTTCCAACACCTGGAGACACAGGATTACAATGTTGTGCAACTCTTCACTATTTTTATCCATGCGAGTGAATGATGACATAGTGAAGCCTCGTTGCTGTTCCAAGAATGCCTGTGATTTTGCATGAATTCAATACCTTTCTTGCTTGGTTGCCACTTTACCACATTTGAAGTGACTTGCCTTCTCCAACTGAGATTGGATCATGATCCTCTCCTTTGACTTGGATGTTTGCTTTCTCCTTCCTAAATTGATAATTAGCTATTGAATATAGACTCTAAAGTCATAAGCCCTTTTGGCAGTTTGTTGATTCTCAGTTGTACCACTTGATCACCGTATTGTTGTCCCAACTTTTCTTGATTTTTGGCTGAGAACTCAGCTTCCTCTTGCAAGAAATTGATGATTTGTTGGTCAATCTCAAACACTTGCCAACTTGCATTATTGTCTGGCACTGATGGCCTCACAATCACATGGATGTTTGGCTGCATTTTATCTCTTTTGATACTCTCCACAACATCAAAAGTTGCTCCAACTACTGCAAGCCTATCAACATACTTGGTTCTCTTTCCTAGGGATGGAGTTGATGCCAAAACCCTCAAAATCCTCAATGAGATCCCACACCCTATTCCTATAACTTTTGAGCAAGTCATTCTTGGAAGCATGTTGTCCTTTAACTTGATTAACAATCAGCTCACTATCACCAAAGACTTGTAAGTTTTTCATGCCTCTCTTCCTTGACCAATGCAATCCATGTATCAAAGCTTCATATTCAGCAGTGTTGTTAGAACATGCAAACTGAAATCTAAAAGCTGAATAATACTTAATGCCTTGAGGTGAAACAAGCATAGCTCCTCCTCCTGCACCTTGTCTACTTCTTGATCCATCAAAGAACAACTACCATACCTCATTTTCATCTCTATGGTTTGGCTTGGTGATGCTAGGAAGAGGCTGATTTTCTTCATGCATGTAATAGAATCCTAGTTTAGATTCCTCCATTTTCCTTGTAGGGATCAAAAGCATGTACCTTGCTTGCCCATTCATCAAGAGTCAAATCTGAAATGCTTCCAAATTTGGTGTCAGCTTCATGTGTGCTTGGATAATCCTCTTGATCAAATGTTGAACAGTTGGCATTGTATTGGGCTTGGAGTATGAGGCTCTATGTAAAAGTTTGCAATAGGTTCAGACCTGATTGTGGCCTTGGATCTATACCTTGTCCTAAACAGCATCTGTGACCAATCAGCAGATAGGTAGCCTCCAATTCTAGCTGTGAAATCCCTTGACAAACATAAGGCAAAGAGTGGTGGAAAATCTATCACTGACACATCTTGCAAAACAGTGACATTGGGGCATGCATGCAAAGTAAGGCTCAAATATTTAATTACCCCAACTTTTGCTACTCGCTTTCCCATCTAATTACACCACCCCCTTGGATATGACTTCATATTGAAGGCCCAAATGATCAGCTATTTGCTTGGGCATCACAGAACTACTTGCCCTAGAATCAATCATACAATTATGTACTAGTTTATCCCCAATGATCAATGAAACATAGAATGGAGGGGGCTTCAAATTTTTACCTTGCTGTCCTCCATGATTTCCCTCAGGCTGAGTAGCATTTGTGAGTACCTTCTCTTGCATATGAGCTAGCTGATTTGAGGTTGACCAATTCTTCATGGCGATCTTGTAATAGATCCCTTTATCCTGGGATGGATAGTGACTCCCACATAGATATGTTCACATTGGTCTTCTTCATTTGTTCAATGATGTTAAATGGGGATGAACCATATTTTTGCTACCATTTAGTCTACACATTATTTTCTTGTACATGGGCTACAACAGTTGGCATTTGAGCTGGTCTAGAAGGTGGCTTGGGTTGTCCTTGCACATTTGGAACTGCATTTTGCTTGCCAACACCTTGTGGAGTGATGGAAGGTTGTGAATCACTTGGACCTAATGACTACCCTTCACCAATATTCCTCTTCTTTGACCATGTGTTAGCTACTACACTCTGAGAAGGTGTTTGATTCACACCACAAAAATATTCAGCCTGCCAATTGACAAGTGTAGTCTCATTTGGAGTTGTATCTTGTTGAGATGTCCCTTGTTGTTGGTTTGTTTCTCCACTTGCTTCACTCTCCACACCAATTGTTGTCACCATCAAAGCTTGGTTCAAAGCACCATTGAAGCACATAGATTGGCTATGAGGTTCATTGCATGGGAAAAACTAGTCATACTCTTGAGCTATATTATTTTACACTAGCACTAAGGCTTTAGAGGTAGATGCAACATGGGGGTTATAGGGCTGAAATGGTCTCTTGGCATGAGACCTTACTTGATTTTGATTTGCAGCTAGGTTGGGTGGCCTATTAGGCTAAAATGGTTGTCTATTAGGTTGAGTTTGAGGCTGATAAGAAGGCCTAAAAATTTGAGCTTGTTATCATCTTCAACATAACCAGCTCATTGCCCAAATTTTTTAATTGGTTGATAACTTCTTGAAGCTCATTTGAGGTACTAGAGGATGAAGTAGAAGTTTCATTTGATCTCTAATTTCTAGGAGTGGGAATAGGAGCTAAAGTAGGTGTCTTGACTAGTACTTGGGCTTCCTAACTTTGGATATAAGGGCATAAGAGGCCTAGGTGCAAGTTTACCATCTTGGATCAAACAATTCTTAGCCCTGATGGCGATGTTGTAAGCTGCCGAAGTAGAGTTGCACCTCCCTTGAATTAGATCAACATAGAAATGTCAGAATTTGAAGTCTTGAGAAATTATAAGAAAGCACCTTGAGTTATTGGCCTCACTGCCAATGGGATTTTATCCAATGTTCTTTGAAATCTAAAATTGAAGTCTGTTAGCTTCTCATTGGGAGCTCTCTGGATAGTTGTCAGTTGTTCCAATAGAGACAAATTATCCCCTTTTTCTCCAAATTGGTTCTAGCGGGCTATGCACAACCTGGTTTCCAATTATTGATAGAGCAAGCCTCAAAGATCCTCAACCATTGGGAAGGATTTCCCTTTAAATGAAGAGGCCAAGCAACTTGACATGCAATGTCCATCTCAATGAATTTTGTGGATTGTATAGACATTCGCAATATATTAGACATGATCTCCAGCAGTGGTCTGATTTTCTCCAATAAAGTATGGGATGTTCTTCAATGTTGTAATTGGAATTGGGTTTTGTGAATTGAGAGCAAGTGGACTGCTTCTAGTAAATTTGACATAAGGATTGGGTTATGCCATTATGATTGGCCTGAGAACCCTTATTGATTGGATGAAAGGTCTACCAGGTGGAGGAGTTGATAGAGTTCTGTTTGGTGGAGATGGAGACCTTTGAATATTTTCTTCCTCTTTCTCCTCTTTCTAGGGATAATTTTAGATAGTTAAAACAATCCTCTTCTCTAGTGCTTGACCTTTTTTAGATCCTTCTCATGAATCTTCAAGCTTGGATTATTGAAACCAGTTGATTCTATCCTTTTGGAGTCGCCAGATGTGAAAATCATGGCTCTTTCAAGCCAAAAAATTACAACAAATGCACATAAAATTTTTTATAATGAAGATGAAGACCTCTACGGTCCCACCGGGCATGCCAAAATTGTTAGTGCAAATCTACAACACCCCAAAATGACCTTCAGATCTGCAGTCCATAATTGAGTCATTTAGTGCGATTACACAACATTGAGTTTTTATCCAAGGTGTGGGACCTTGCAAGGTGAGAAAACTCTCTAGATTGAAACTGGTTCTTACTCCTCTATTTAGGTGTATGCATGAATTTTCAGAGGTTCAATACTAATTCCTACTCTAAATTCCAAGGAGATAGAGTTGAAGATGCAAGAAAGGGGAAACAAAACTAAGTTAAAATGGTGATACACCAAAGAAGTGATGAAATTCTATTTTACAAATAAACACATATCATAAGAATGTAGCACAGAACATGCACAGATTGCTAGAATATAATGAAAGATTAGAAGACAATGATAAACACATGAGAGGATTGGAAACTCAATCACAGAACATACATTATCATTCCCAAGTTTAATATAATGCATTACAATGGCAAGGAGGAAAAATATGTGCTGCAACCTATATGAGAGGTCTGGAACTCTACAAATTTACTTGCTAAGGAAGAAAAGAGAGCTTGCAAGAGAAAAATGTCCAACATTATAATAGATTACATCCTTTGCATTTATAACTGAAGAAAAGAGAGGGAAAATAGAGGAGGAAGAAAATCTGATCCTTTTTCTCAACCACCCACCATTAACCCTTTCAAATCAGCTTGAAATCCATCAAATTGAGCCCTCTGCTTCTGTTTTGCGTGTTGGAGAGAAAAAATGATGAATTTGGTGAAACACAGCTCTTAAAGAAATATGATCTCCCATTTATGGTGTGAGAAGATATTTTTAGGGTTTTCCTCTGTCAAAACGAGCTGATTCTTCATCTTTAGCGTGTGGGAGAAAGCAATCGTGGCAGTTTTGAGCAAAAACAACTCATTTGAAGCAATCTGGTTCGTATTAAAGGCATGAAAGACGTTTTTATCATTTTCTCCATCAAAACCTTTGCAAAAATTCTGATTTTGTTCAAATCTGATCTCTGGATCGAAAGATATGGCGTTATGAAGATTTAGGGAATAAACAAGGCAAAATGTTTGGGCACAAATTTCAAGGCACAAATTAGGGTACACTTGGCAGAAAATTCAGATTTTGAAAATGGGTCAACGGTGTCAAAATTTACTTTTTGCACTTTTGGAAATTTTCCAAAAAATCCCCACACCTCCGCTACTTCGAGACATGTGGCACCTCCTGGTTCACCGATCGAGTCGTGGGCTCAAACCTGTCCTTTTCCTTTTAAATTTTCATTGGGAAAATTTCCCAACATTTCCCCACTCCCCACTCTCTCGGTGACACATGTCAGCTTCTGGTTACTTGGCGGGGCGCACTTCTATTTTTTCCTTTGTGCCTCTGTCACTTTGGCAAAAAACCAAAAATTCCTCTGTGCCTTTGATTCTCGCTGTAAATAGGTACACGTGGGAGCTGCAAAATGATCCACGGGCTATCGGGCTGAAATTTGACTTTGGGCATTTAACCCCTAAAGGGATAAATGTCAAGTTTTCCTCGATGGGCCCGCGCCAGCCCTTTTCCTTCATTCATCGGGCCAGCGGGCCAAAACTTTCCTTTGCACCCTTTGACCAAAGTGCCAAAGCTTAAACTTCCCCCCAACGTTCGCTGCTCCACCCTGCCATGTGGCACCTTCTCATTGGCCGCAGGCTTGTCTAGGGAAAATTTCCCCAAAAAAATCTGTCGAGCCATAACTCGAAAATTACAAGGAGTTAGGAGGAAAATTTTGGAAAGGTAAGGAAATTCTCTGTCTGATGGAATCATACCCAAGACATTTTGAGTTCCTGAAGCGTGCAAAAATTTCATTTTAAGTACCAGTAAAGGAGGAGGAGGAGTTAGCCAAAAATAAGCATGCGCTTATTTTGGATAACAGTTTGGAACATTAAAATTGCTCCAAATAGCTTCACTATCCTTTTTTTATGTTTTAGAAGCCGTACCCACTCTTAGAGTGCCAAATGGCTTCAATCTAACATCCTTTTGTCTTTACAAATCTTGGACCAATCATTTTGTGCCATTTAGATTTGCCCTGTCAATATTATTTGACTTATTTCATTTATGCTATATTATTTTGACTGCGAAGCTTGAGCCACTCATATTGCCCTAGCTAGCTTTGCATTGTCAGTTTTTGCAAAGCCCAAGCCAATTAGAAGGTTCAATATTGCTTCGTTGTCTTAGTAACATTTTTTATCTGATTTTCAGCCGTGAAATGCTAGCCAATAAGGGCTTTACACATGTCTTCACATTGCCAGACTTGGATTAGCTACCCTCTGTCATCTACAAAATTTGAGCTAGTATGATTGCTCCAAGTATCTTTTATTTCCTACTTGTCAGATTTGCAAAATATGAGCCAATAGAATTGCTCCACATTTTCACATTTGTCAGTATTTCATTTGTGACAGTTGTTATTCAATTAAAATTTTCCATCTTTTCACATTTTTCAGTCTTTCAAAAAGTGAGCCATTTAAAAGGTTCCATGTGTCCTCAGTTTGCTTTTGTCTTTTTGGTTGCACTGCAAAGTGTGAACCAATAGTATTTGGACAAGTAAATCTCTTTTTAGCATTTGCCAATCTCTGTCATTTGTGAAGTGTGAGCCATTTAAAATTCTCCACATATCTTCATTTTTGACTTGTCTTTGTCAGATTTGTGAAGCTCAAACCAGTTGCTTTTTGACACATATTTTAATTGTGTAAGCTTTCGCAAGTGTTAGGGTGTCATTATTTACTTTGGCTTATCCAACTAAATTGTGACACCTGTCTTATACCTTTTTCGTACCCAAACTTTATTTCAAGATTGGTTTATTTTAGGGACTTTAAGCCCACTCAAATCTATCTATTTAAAGTTTGGCGAAAAGATGCCAAGTGTATTTTCTTTAGCCATTAAACTTTCGACAAGTGACCTTGTTTGAGTAAGAATTTGATTTCGCATTGTGTCAAAGTGCCAAAAGT
This sequence comes from Taxus chinensis, assembly GCA_019776745.2. Lineage (NCBI taxonomy): Eukaryota > Viridiplantae > Streptophyta > Pinopsida > Cupressales > Taxaceae > Taxus > Taxus chinensis. The sequence continues at coordinate 949,734,903 of CM034148.1, read as the reverse complement.
GATCCAATTAATTTAAGACACATGTATACGGTTCTGTTTTTAATTAACTGCCTTATGTTTTATTATCTGTATTGTGAAATGTGAGCTAATTACAAAATGACACGTATATTTGTTTTTTCGCCATTGTCAGTCTTGTCTTAGTTTTGTGATGTGCGTCTATTTTCTTTATTCTCGTGGACCTGAAAAAACATTAAATTAAATTTTTGAAAGCTTCGCGTATGAGGATCTATTTTTTTAACTTGTTTTTATTTATGAAGTAGATCATTTTTGAGCTCACCCCGCTGAGTTGCTAAATAACTCGTTGAGCTACTCTATCCTGACTTAGTCCAAGCTCGGTTAGCTCACCTGTAAACTCGACCCCGACTAAGCTTTGTCAAATTGATCTTAAATTTGACCAAATCAAGTTGTTTTTTGAATAAATTTGAGTTGATTACATTCGTATAACTAATAAAAAGATATGTAGCTAGTTTTTTTTTTTGTCTCTGTATGGCTTCCTTGACTCATTTTATAGCTGAATTTGTTTCCATGGTCATCTAAGCAATAAAAATAGACACTTCTACTAGTTTTTCATTGGATAAGTCTCAGATTTTAAATGGAACGAACTATTGTATTTGGAGGGTAAGGTTAAAATCTTATTTCATGGCTAGAAAGCTCTGGGATCTTGTGACTGGTATTGAAAAACATTCCACAGGGAGACAAGATACCCCTAAAAACCTTAGCTCCTTCTCTCAAATACCTCAGGAAGCTTTGTCCATCCTATTTCAAAGCATTAGAGATGAATTCTTAATGTATATAGGTCATATGGACTCTCCTGCAGATGCATGGAATAAATTAGAAACCATACATGAAGACAATAGGTTGTCTAAAATTATTAAACTAGTTTTAGAGCTGTTTACAATACCCATGAAGGGGGATGAGAAATTTGTCAACTATTTGTTTAAAATTAAGAACATCAAAGCACAATTAGATGGCTACAACTATGAATTATTTCAAGATAAGATTCTTTACTTCATAATTCATATCAATATTCAGGAAAAGTTCAAAAACTAAATCTCAATTCTCAATTCTAAGTATAAGAAAGAGAATGATGTTTCTAATCTAGATATGATGGATATTGAGGTGGAGTCATCTCAAAATGTCTTGCAACCTAAGATTCCTAAATGAGCTCAAAATCTTGTTCAAAAATCTCAACTTGATAATCTTAGAAAGCTAACTAGAAGTCATCATACTTATCTTGCCTTGATGACCCTCGATGAGGTATAACCACAATCCTTTGAAGAATCATCTCAAGATGATAGATGGATTCAAGTTATAAATGACAAATACAATGCTTTAATTAAAAATGACACTTGGGAGCTAGTCCTTTATCCTTCTAAAAGAAGCATTGTAGGATCTAGGTGGCTATTCAAGATCAAATATAAATCTCTAGGAGAAATTTACAAGTTTAAGGAAAGTTTGGTAGCTCTTGGTTTCACTCAAAAAGCTGGTAAAAACTATGTTAATACCTTTTCTCTTGTTGCTAAGATGAGCACTATGAGAGTTCTTCTTGCATTAGTTGTCCAATATGGTTGGGAGATTCACCAAATGGATTTTAAAAATGATTTCTTAAATGGTGACTTAAAAGAAGAAATCTATATGAGTCAACCTAAAGGTTATGAAGAACATAGTAAAGAAATTTATATCTATAAGCTTAAAAATTCTTTGTATGGTTTTAAACAAGCTCCTAGAGCTTTGTATGCTAAAATTAATAGGTTCTTTCAAGAACTTGGTTTTTCTAGTTGCCGTTTTGATATTATTTATTTGTCAAGTTTGATAACAATCATATTATCATTATTGTTCCATATGTTGATGATATTTTGATTACTAGAAGTGATAGAAATATAGTTAGAATAAAATAAAAGTTAAAACAACGTTTTGAGATGAATGATTTAGGTTTATTAAATCATTTTCTTGGCATGATTATATTTCAAGATCATAAGTCTATTGTTGCATCTCAATCTCAGTATGTTATGAATTTCTTAGAAGATTTAATATGATTGAATCTAAGCCTGTTGTCATTCCTATTGAAGTTGGTGTTAAGTTAGACCCTAAAACAGCTTGTGCTAAATTTGATCCTGCTTTGTATAGGAAAATAATTGGTAGTCTAATTTATTTGACCATTACTAGACCTGATATTTCTTATGCAATAGGAGTAGTTTTAATATTTGTGTAAGAACCTTATGAGGTTCATTGGAAAATGGAAAAGAGAATTTTGACATATATTAATGGAAAAATCAATTATGGTATTTTTTATTCTTCTTGTAATTATGCACAATTATTTGGTTACTGTGATTCTAATAATGCTGGTGATGCTACAGATATAAAGTCTACTTATGGATATCTTTTCAAGTTGGGTGCAGGTGCCATCACTTGGAGTAGCAAGAAACAACCAACAGTGTCTATATTTTCCACTGAGGCAGAGTATATAAGTGTTATGGAAGTTTCCAAAGAATCTATGTGGCTGAAAATACTATTGGATGAGCTGCACACGGGCGTCAAAGGGAGAACTACTCTTGTATGTGACAGCCATAGTTGTATTTCTCTTGCAAAGAATACAGTTCAACATCAAAAGACCAAACATATTGAAGTTCATATGCATTTTATTCGAGAAAAATTCCTAAATGGTGATATTGATCTCAAGTTCTATTATACTGAAGATCAAGTTGTACATATCTTCACCAAGCCTTTGTGTGATGTAAAGTTTTACAAGTTTTGCACCTTGTTGGAACTATTAGAGTTGCCATTGAGGGGGAGTGTGCATGACAATTCCACCTTTTAATGGCTATTGTAAACTTCCAGTACTTCCTCCACTTTGTAATAAGTAAATGTGTCACTCTGTGTGAAGTTAATTATAAATCCCAATGAAGCTTTAGTTGTGGGTATGCCTTAATTTATAAAAAACTCCATAATATGATGTAAATATTCATAAATAAATAATTTGTTCTTAATAATTTTTTTATGGGAAGATCAACTGATCTCCCTTGTTTGCATTGTAACCTGAATAATTGTTGCTGATTCAAGGATCTATAAATCCTTTTGTTAAAAAAGGTTAAATTGACATGTCTATTCTTGGTTTTCCCCACTTAACATTAAGGGGGAGTGTTGGGGTGTTAATTTCAAGTGGGGATAGCCACTTAGACAACCCTTGTCTTAAAGAATTATTTTTAATGATCTTAGTCGGTCTTCATAGCTTTGAAAATAGTGAAGTGGTATAACCTCTCACCCATCCTATATAAATAGGATGATTCCTCACAGGGCTGGATGACTTGGTAATTTAGCTTTTGCTATTGTTTTTCATAAACCGATTGATCTATAATTAGCTACTTATGTGAGCTATTATACAGTGAGACAAAAGTATGTTATTGTTACTGTGAGACCGAGGAACGAAGTTGAAGTAATGGGTTAAACTGATAATTATTAATATAAGACAATGCTTTTTAGTGGAATTTTTCCTTCCCCACTTAAATCTGATGTCTCTTGTCTCATTTAATTTCTGATATTGATATTTGTTTTCATTCATATGTTAACTGTTATATGCATTTGTAAAACATCTAGTTAAAATGTTTACACATTATAATCTATAATCCTCAGCTGTTAATATGTGGATCTATAATTATTCAATTATATATTCCCGCATTTGTTCTAACAAGTTGTTGTTCAACTCTGAGTTGAGTTTCATCGATGGCTTCTAGTTGAACCAATATTTCCTCTTGATATGCATCATCATCTAAAATGCTTTGCAAAGATATGTAGAGGCTAGATAGCTCGATTTCCAGCAGTAAAACCATTTCACATCCAAAGACTCAAGAAAAAGGGGTTTCCCCCATAAGCATTCGTACCGATGTCCTATAGGCCCATAAGGCTGGTAATAGCTTTAAATTCTAGTCACACTTATTCTCCTTGACTATTTTGAGGAGTATGAACTTCAATGTTTTATTTATGGTCTTAGCCTGTCCATTGGCCTAAGGGTAATATTAAGAGGCTATGTGATGCAAGATTTTGAATTGCAAACATAACTTACACACCTATTTATTCTTAAAGGACATTCCATTATTTGAGATAATGACTTGTTGGAATCCATACCTACATATGATATGATTCAAAATGAATTTGGCAATCACATACCCAAGTACAGTAGTGAGAGACATGGTCTTGACCCACTTTGTGAAATATTCCATGGCCGTAATGATAATGTTGTGGCCATCTATTGATTACAGAGATACTTTCCCTATCAAATCGAAACCCCAAGTGGAGAAGGCCCAGGGTGGCACAATCGGCTGTAGAGCTTGAGAAGGGATGTGTATCTCATGTGATAATTCTTGACATTTATGGCACCTACGTACATATTATGTAACAACATGCTCTAAAGTGGGCCAAAAATAACCCATTCGATGAATTTACAAGCATTAACATGCCCTTCAAAGTGTCCCCCACAAACTACACTGTGGGCTTTGAAGAGGATCTCTTCAGATTCTTCTTTGCCTATACACCTAAAAGGCATACCGTCTAAGGCTCTGTGACAGAGCACCTCTTCTACAATTACATACTTGGCAACTATGACACGTAGCTACTATTTTTCCATGGTCCATAATGTGATTAATGATATAAGAATACCATAGACACGATTCAATGGGAGGATTTGTTTCGACATAAAATACACACTCGTTAGGGAAGTCCAGATCTACTAGGTCCCCACAATCTATTCGGTTTTCTACTAACCAATCAACAATAATTTATCCTTTTTTGGAATTTTGATTGATGAAGGAGAGTTCAAATTCACCCATAAATTTGAGAAAATTCCCAACCTTTTTAGATAAGGAACCTTAGGTTAAGAAAGTTCTTAGTTGGTCAGACTTAACGCTCACTCGCATTTCTTGGTTAAACATATAATGCCTTAACCTTTTTGTTGCAAATACAATAACAAGGCATTATTTCTCAGCCTACATATAACATGTCTTGTAATCAAGTAGAGTATGAATAATGAAATAAATGGAACAATCATGACAATCATCATCTTCTTGTGCCAACATGTAAGCTAGCAAAACCTCGGGGGCTCGAGAATATAAGATCAGGGGACAGTTGGCTTTGGGTGACATGAGTGTAGGTGGTGACATGAGAAAATTTTTGACTGACTCAAACCATTCATGACATTCAGAAGTCCACTCATTATTACACTCTTTCTTTAGCAAGTTATTGATGGGATGGATAACATAAGTTAGATCGGGAATAAACCTGTGGATTGCACAAAGTTTACCTAGAAAAAGACCAAATGCTAGACTCGTCTAAAGGTTTAGTCATCTATAGAACTGCTCAAATATTTCCTGGGTCTACATCAATTCCTCAAGAATAAATGATATACCCTAGTATTTTTCCTCCTTTCACTCCAAATACACACTTTTCTAGATAAAAGTTTACATCGTATTCGATAAGAGGAGAGTGAATAATGCGAAGCACCTCAAGGTGATCGCAACTCTTCCTGGCCTTAGCCATTAAGTCATCGATGTAATATTCCACAATATTATGGATAAGATCATGGAAGATACATGTCATTACTCATTGATAGGTGGCTCTGATGGTTTTCAAGCCAAATGACATGACTACTAAGGAGTAGAAAAGGTAGTATTGGATTGATACTCCTTGGAGATCCTTATTTGATTATAGCCGGAGAAGCCATCTATAAGTGACAATAACTCATAGCCAACAGTTGCATCTAAAATGAAATCGATGGAAGGTCATGGGAAGTAATCCTTAGGAAAATATTTGTTGATGTCTCTAAAGTTGATACAAATGCGTATCTTCTCATTATTTTTAAGAACCAGGATGATGTAAGACACCCACATGGAGTAGTCCACCGGTTTAATGAAACTGACCTAAATAAGCTTCATTACTCCTTCCTTAACCATTAAATATACCTTTGGCTTCATAGGTCGTGACTTCTACTCTCACAGGCTTGGCATCTGTCTTCGTGATGAGGTTGTGAACCCACCACGTCAGGAGTGATTCCCATCATTTTAGTGTAACTGAAGGTGAAGTCTTTTGAATTTTCTTTGAGTACCTTTATATGTTCATCTATCTCATCTAGAGTAAGAGAAGAATTGAGCTTTAAGATATTAGGATCCTCATTCATCCCTATATTAATAACTGTGGCCCCTTGAATCAAAGAGGCATTACCTTCTTCGAAATCAGGAGGGGATGGAGGTAGTTCCAAATCTTCTTCCTCTACCTCATAGATCTCAAGACCTTCTAATGAGAAAGAACAAAATGTGAGATCTCCAAAGTAGGAGGAAGGGTGAGCTCTAAGAGAAAATCCTCTCTTATGGTGCACAGAATGAACATCAATGTATACATTGAGGAATCCTATGATTATTTCATCATTCTCTACAAATTCTATAGTGGTAGGATAATTCTGAGTTTCAACATATGCCAGAATCACGTTGGTTGGCACTTTTTAAACTAAGGGTTCAGATCAAACTAAGACCATGTCAACTCATTTTCCTTTAAGCCCTCACTCGGACAAAAGCGAGAGGAAGAAGTAGCCATTGAATAGGCTAAGAGGTTTTTCTCTCTAGGTATGGATTTGATAGAAATAAAACCAAAACCTTTGTTAAGTTCAAGGACAACAGTTTTGTAGAGCTGTAGGTTCTCTGCTATGCTCTCGTAAAATTTTGAGACTTGATTAGTGATAAGTTGGGAGTCACCTAAAACTCTAACGTTGTTAACAACCATCCTTTTGGATACAATGATACCAAGAAGAAGATTCTCATATTATATGATATTATTTATACATTTGAAGTTTAATCTAAAAGCAAAAGGCATGATCATTCCTTCTAGAGAAGTAAGAATCACCCCTGCCCCAATGCCGAAGAGGCACTTCACACCATCATAGTTGAGATTCCATCAATTATTGTGGAATATAGAAGTTTGATCATTTTTAGAATCTTCCTCTTTGACCTCTAAGGGCCTCAACCATGTAGATTTCATCAAAGACGCTAGACGGGAGAGAACCAATTAGAAAAAACATCCTATGCAGGGGGAATAAAATGGGGAAAACAATAGACAAATCATTTTATAAAATATTAATGATCTCTACTGTAGTTTTTGTTGAGAAAGTTTTCTACTCCAATATATTTAATTTCATTGGAATCAACCCCTTCGATTTCCTTAGGGGTTTCCAACTTAGTCATTAAAACAAGTTGGGACTCAGGATTTAAGCCTTGGGGCTTGTTCAACTGATTGTTCGGGAGCTCGAAAACCAATATGAATCTTGGGTTTCTTCTTTAGATTATCTAAATGGATGTCAAATGTCTTTAGGTCACCTTGAGCTATGAAAAACTTACCCAACTGTAGGAACCTAACCTCTTGGAGCAACGTAGAAGGCATTACCTTCATTCTGTGTATCCAAGGTCAACCGAGGATCATGTTATAGCTGGTTTACCTGATCTATAATGTAAAAATCAGTCAATATAGTCTTAGGTCCAAGGGTAACCAAGAGTACTATAGTCCCAATGGATGTTGCATTAAGGCTGTCGTAGCCTCTCAACATGTTTCACGTTGAAGAAGAATTGGTTTCTCCATAGCCCAAATTCCGAAGAAATGAGAAAGGAATGATGTTGACAAAAACCCCGTCATCTATCATTGCATGATCAACATGGTTGTTGTAGATCCAAAAATGGAGGTACAATACAAGATCACCTCTTCATGCCAACTCAGTGCTTGTTGGAATATTACTAATGTCGAATATGAAACCAACATCCTCTCTCAGGCTTCTCTTCAGGATAAACATCAAAGTTTATGTGATTAACTTGGGGCCTCCTAAGGAGGGGTGATGTGAAATAAGTGGCCAAGGCCTAATGCTTCTAATAAATCCACTCTATTCATAGGTAAATTCTTCAACAAATCCTAAAATGAAATGTGAAAAAAGGTCTTGGTTTAATCTTTAATGAGATCATAGGACCCTACTAGTTTGGGATCCATTGGTGTACATCCAACATATAAGGATAGACGAGAAGAGGTTGTGATTAATAATCATGAGTGTGGGTAGATACATTGACCCTAGGTTCAGTCCCTAACTTAACCAAACCTATAATATTGGTTTTTTTCTGACCATATAAAGGAGGAGACACCAAAGGGTTTGATGAAGTAGATGCTTCATGATCATTTTTCGCTATGGGCATTCATGTGGGCATACCGTTTTTGGTACCATGCGGGTTAAGATTTCCATTCTTAGGACATGTTGGAAGGGGGGACTCTATAGACTCCACGAGGATCATTCTGATGGGAAATAGGCCCCATGTGATCATATTACATTGATGTTGTAGGATTAGCGAAAAATCATCTCAAAAAAGAGCTACCTTTAGTCCTCAGGAAGTCTTTGTATAAACTTGTTGCAATCGTGGCATGTACACAGCGTCATGCCCTCTAGCCCTATGAAAACCACAAGAAAAATTAGGATTGTAATCACAATATCTCTGATTCTGGTTCTGTTGTGGTCCATAGTTTCTATTGTTGTTTTGTTATTGGTTGTTATAATTAAAGTTTGGTGGCCGCTGACCCTATTTTTGATATTGATTTTGGAATTGATTCATGTATTGGTTCAAGTATTGAACCAGGTTTTGGGCCTAGACCTTCTATGGAGGTGGAGATGGGAAGATAAATTCCACTGCATTAAAAAAATGAGTAAAGTTATTACTCCTTTTATTATTCATGTTGGTGTTGTTGTTACTGTTATTTTGTATTGTTGGTGTTAATAACATGTTATCCAAATAACCCCTAGTTATTTGGAAAACTCATATTCCCATTATGGCTTTGAGATTCTATATTATAGGTTGAGCACACTTACATTGTTCTCATGACACATACCTTGGATTTAGTTCCTCACGTGCCCTTGTGCACTTATTTCCTATGCTTCCTATATTTTCCTTCTCCTTTTTTCTTTTCTATTCCATTTCCCCCTTGCGCCCAATCTCTTTACATTTGCCTACTTCCCAGTAGTTCATGCATCCTACGTGCATGCCTATAACTTTCTTCTCAAAAATTAGCCAAGTTCCTGACACACTTGCATGCCCCCTTCTTTACTACCACACATTATCTTGTAATGATTACTCCTCTACCATACGTTCCTCCAGTAGGTATTCCTCTCATTCCTCTCATGCATTCTACCTTTGCACACCTTTTTGCTCTTTCTGTGCCCTTTTGTGCCACATGGTATATTTAAGACCTTGAGTTCATCACACGAAACCTCTTAAAGCATGCCAAATGGGTGCTAAATCCTGGAGAAAAACCATTGTTTGAAATGTGGTAGAAATGAAAAGCAAATACATAGTTGGCCATCCTTCAGCTATTCTCAGAGTGCCATGCGTCATTGCATGTCAGAGTGATCTGCAGACTTCATATCATCATAAATTTTACTGTGGAGCTCATAATAGGGAATCGTTTGTCTTATTTGATAGTTGTTAATGTGGGCTACATTCTAGATCATTCAAATTCAAATTTCAATGGGATTTGGTAGGTGAAAAATAGGGAAACATCCTTGTAGCCATTAATGAACACATATGATTAATCCAACCACCTATATTTGATCTGATTTTCCCTCCTTTCTTCTTCTACATGAAAAACAAATGTGGAGAACCAAATTTATAGGAATTCATTACTGGCTATTAGTTGTTGATTTTTTAGAATGAATTTTCCCTCTTTCTCCTCTTCTCATCAATTCATCTATAAATGTATGAGCATGGTTCATTGTAAAGGGTTGTACATTCTGGATCCTCTAGTTTCTGTTAAGGATTATGTATCTTTGCATTTTGAGTCACAAACCTCTAGATCTGGTTCTTACATGTGAATATCAGCCTCATACACCATTGTAAAAGACTATGCATACTCAAAAGCAATAAAATAATTATTTTGTGGCTATTCTCTACCTTACCATGCTTGCATTCTTCTTTCTTTCCTTTCCTTGTATTATGTTCTTGTTGTGCCATTTTAAATCCTTTGTAGTTCCATTCTCTTGTTGTGTCTCATGAAATCGATTGTGTGAATCTATTTTGGTCTATGCTACATGTACCTAGCCTCCATTTATGCCTTTTCCTTCATCTTCTCTCAAAATAGATAGTGTTCATCCCACGTTTTCTAGTGCTATTACCTTCCTTATATTAGTTTCCACTTTATGTTATCCTTCTATCTGTCGTTCCTTGACATGTTTAGCTTAGGTTTTGATTTCAGCATCAGGAGTAGCAGTAACAGTAAAAGTAAGTAGAGGAACCGACCTTCTCCGAAGGTCTGGCTTAAGTGCGTAAGGTTTCATAACTTGGAGATAGTCCCATTGTTGAATCAAATGACTCAGGTCTTTCATATCTGAGACACGGGTGCAAGTTTGAACACCAACAGTTTCTAGAAAACCTAGTGGGACCAACATTGAAAGCTTAAAATTCATCATTGAAAAGTTCTAGTGTGTGAATTAGTGATTTATAGCCTTTGGAGGCTCATTTTAACACATTTGGTAACTCCCAATATATAGATCTAATGTTATTAGTAGTTCACGCGCCTTTCATGATAAGTGTGCATACAATACAAAGTGCAAAAACTAAAGCATCTTTTGAGTACCTCTAGCTATCTTCGAGGATATTACGTAATAGAACACCCACACACACATCTCCATCTCAAGCACACCACGTGCATTCCAATCCTCACAATAGACCTATGTGCCCTACCATGAAACTGTTAGTGCAAAATCACAGCACCCCTGGATGCAGATCAGGCTTCTAGGTTGATCACTCAGGCATCCAGTGTGATTACACAACATGGAAACCTCTCTCCAAGCGTGGGACTTGTGAAACTGAGAGAGGAATCTCCAGAGAAGGCTGGTTTCCTGCTCCTAAACTACCTACCACAAGCTATTCTAGTGCAGGCAAGCTAATCTAATCCTAATCTAACAATGCCAAGGAGACAAAGAGAAAGAGAGAGAAAGGAAAAGAACAAAATCCTACACTAAAACGGTGATACCCCAGAGAAGGAGAATGTTGGACATCTATCAAAACTACCATGGGACAAAGAGAGGTGAGCAATGGGAAGGATGGACATATGCATCATAGGCCCAAGGATAGATTTCACACAGAAAATGTCCCAAAACTCCATGAACACAGCTCCAAACCTGCAATGAAGAGAGGCAAGAATAGAACAAGCAAAAACGAGCAAGGATGGACAGATGCATCACAAAACACGTTTTGTTGCTCCAGAAGTTTGCACAGAACATCATTTCAATAGTAAAAGGTAAAAAACACCATTACAGAGCAAGGGAGGAGGTTCGAACTCCATTGTCAACCCTAGAGAAGAAAAGAAGGGAGTGCAGAGTAGAAAATATGAACAACCTTTTATATCTTTTAAAATGAGCCAAATCTGGCTTTATACAATGCATGGGTCGAGCCCAGGAGACAAAAAACATAGGAAAACATGTAAGCAGCCCAACCATTGACCAAAATGCATTCTTCATTAAAATCGGTGGTTGAGACATCACTTCTGGCCATGCTGAAGAAGAATGCGACCCATGTGCATTAAAACTGGTTGTTTAAACGTCGCTTCTAGCCATGATCATGCGTAGCCATTTCTCAATTTTATCTCTCCAGACTGCACCAAAATTCGAGTCTGATCCCAGAATCATGTAGAGAATTTCATAATCTTTCCGTTGATATAAAGAACGTGCAAATCCGAGCTCTGGATCGAAAGTTATGGAGGTCTGAAGTTTTAGGGCACAAAACAGGTGAAAACGTGTTTTGAAATCTTTCCCGCGCTCTGCCACCTGGATGACACGTGGCACGCATTGATTGGTCACGTGATTCTCTCTCCTCTACCTTTTGGTGGGATTTCTTTTGAAATTTCCTTGTGGACCCCTGAAACTTGGACACGTGGCATGCATTGATTGGCCGACAGGGGCGCGGGGCAGACCTTGGCTTTTAGCTTTTCGGCCAAAACTCATGCCAAATTCTCTAACTCCTTCCCAAGCTCCGCATTCCCTATTCCATAGGACACGTGTCCTCTTTTGATTGGCTCAGGCTGACCCCTCAAAATTCGCCCTTTGACCTTTGGACTCTTTCCCCTGCGACACGTGTCGTGATCTGGTTGGTTCTCAGAACTTTCGGCTCCTTCGTGCCCTTCGTGTCTTTATGTCGCAGATGTCCCAAACTACTTGGGCTAAAAACTTCCGATCCACCCAAAATGGGCTTCCTCGTCCCTCATTTGGCCGATGACGTGGCATTGTTTGATTGACTTTCGGATCCTTCGGCGATCCACGTCCGCCGCGTACTTTTGTCCCGGATGTCCCAGTACGAACTTTCTCTATTTTGGGGCGAACCGGCCGGTTCACGTCATCACGGCCCAAATGTCCCAATTGCTTCCGGACTATTTGTTCTCATTTCGGCCGATCCGGCCGGTTCGCGTACTTCGCGTACTCTTGTCCCGAACTGTCTGGGATAGTTAAACGACTTTCTTCCTCTTTCGGCCGGATCAGCTTCTTGCGCCCGCCGCGTACTTCTGTCCCAGATGTCCCTTTGCTTCACGGGTCGCCTGGAGGCTTTTCGGCCGATCCGCGCCTAGATGTCCCAAATGTCCCGACTGCCCCTAGGACTAGGACTTAGTCATTTTTTATGATTTTTCTTGGATCAATCTACATGCTTGGAACTGCAAAACTCTGATGCATGTTATCGAAATTTACCCTGGGGGGGAAATTTTGACAACAGAAACTTTAACCACGTCCTCCTCTAAGGATCTTTGACAGTTTCACTGGTGAAATCCCTCTCAATCTCAATGCATAACATGATATACCATCAGACGCCATTAAGAGTATCCCATACTTCACTGGTGAGAATCAAGTCACCCTTTTTGAACACATCCAAGATGTAGCAAACATGTGCTCTGTCTATTTGATCATGCATGATGATGTAGTAGTGAAGATCCTCATGGCTTTGTTTAAATTCAAAGAACTCCAATGGTAGCATGGCCTGTGAAATACATCTATCACTACCTACGATGAGCTTGGTTTAGCTCTATGTAATTATTTTGAACAAAATTCATATCAATTTTCTCTAGTGGAGTAATTAACTATAATAAAGAGGGAACCCAATGAGTAGATGACTGATTTTAATATCAGATTCAAGAAGACCTGGGACATAATACCTCTAGTGGTAAGACCTACAACCTAACATGCTTTCTTGTATATCTAAGGGCCTTGAATAGTGAAATTTCAGTCGTGATTCAGTCCATGGGAGGTAGAACCTTACCGGATGCTTATAATATTGCAATTAGGGACGAAAATAGTCTCATTTAGGTAGGAATGTTAACCCCTAAATTACCTATACCCTTGTTCCTAGATATGTCTTAGGTGCCCCAACCTTATGTTGCACCTGTTCCTAAGAATATTGCACAACTAGTTACATCCACATCATATTCTTCCATGCATTAGAAAGAAGATGAAGAATTAAAAGCCTTGATTAGAAACTTCTCCAATAATGTCATATCCTTGGAAAAGCAATAGGCATAAGGCTTTAGGAATAGTTTTAATCGGGTGCATAATAAAAATAATAAGCCCTGGTGGAATCAGTATGAAAACTAGATATATGGGAAGAACCAACAAAATGATAAATGGCATGCTAACACGCATCTTCCCTTACAAGTTGTAGCTTCAACACAACCTCTTCTAGCACCTAGCACAAGCCAAGCACTTGTTCCAGTTTAGAACAACCCAACACATAAGTTAGAATGGTGATTTCCTTACGACATGCCTCATAGTCATTACCATTGCACTAATGTTGTGCTTGGACAGGCGTACATGATTCATGTGGCTTCTAACTGTGAACCTTCCACGAGAGCAGGTGATCTTGAGAGTCAAGAGAATCCAGAAGCCCCTTCATAGGCCAACATTATTTTATTTGGTGCTAAAGAATTCTGTGTAATCAATCAAGCTACAGATGATACAAACAGACCACACACCCAAGTTTATGAATACATAAGATATAAGAAAAGATTACTTGAGTTTGGCCCACAAATATTAATTCTTACAAAATAGGTTGATTCTCAGAAGAAAATGGATGTAGCCAAGGAATCCAATAATAAAGGCATGCAAGTTCTTGCAAGTGAGGTTCCACACAACACTCCTCTTGAATGGTGCCCCCTCCTTTGGTAGGTCAAACCTATGTTCAAGCTAAGGAAACTGCCTCTGTGCTTGAATAGTCAAGAAATGATGTTGTTGTTCCCCAAATGCACAAGTCATTGGGCCTCCCATTCAACATTGTGGACTAGATGAAGAAGAAAAATATAAATGTCACAATATGGGATTCCCTGGCCATTCGATCTTAGTGCAACCTGTTGCATTAAGCTTTGGCCAAACTTCTGTACACTGATCCAGTTGCCCAGAAACCATGCACTGTTGTCAATATATGTCAAGTAGATGAAAATAAAGTAAGTAAGGTTGTCAAAACACCACCCTTATATATGTATTTGATCATAGGTAAACACCTTGTGCATAATTTTATGATTGACTTGGGCGCTAGTACTTCATGTCATGCCTAAGAAAATTTATGATGCCCTAGGTCTTAAGTACAACCCTTTATCCAAAGGATTATTGCAGCTTGATGGCTCAACTTTTACCATTTTAGGAGTCATCAAGGATCTTGAGTTACCCCTTAATGCATGTCCAAGCCTCACTATAACTCAAGATGTGTTGATCATTGATCTACCTCCTTTTTTTACCTTGTGTTTGTCAAGGGATTTATTGCTAAAGTGGGTGATTACTTGTCTTTTGATTGATCACACATGTTACTAAGAACTCGGTATGGTACCTAATTTACCATACAAGTTGAGCCAATATTTTCCTATCATGTTGATTCATATGATCCATCTCCTCCCCAAGCGAACTGCCTAATGCAAGAAATCCAAGAACACGTTTTTGAAGAGCAACATGTTACTCCTCCTCTACTTGATTTGGTGCTAGATGAGTGGGCAGAAAGGCACCACAAATTTTATCCATATGCTGAAGAGCTTAAATATTTTTAAACTGGCCTTGGAAATTATTGCATCCTTGAATAAGAAGTTGTGCCGCCACACGTGCTAAAGCAAAACGATGAGAACACAAGTCTGTGAAAGGTATATTTTGAAGGATCCAGAAGTAAGAATCATGCAAGCACAAGAGTTGTTCTCATTTCTCCCAAAGATGATAAGTTATTCTTAGCACACATGTTGTAGTTCGCATGCTCTAAAAACATAACAGAATATGAGGCACTTATGCATGGCATGCTTATTGCTGAAAAGAAAAGGATTAAGGTAATGCAAATATTTAGAGATACATAATTGGTTATCCACTAGGTTACCAACAAGTGCATGACAAATAATAAACTTTTGAAATATTATAAACATAGAGTTTGGGATCTCCTTGAGTGATTTTATTGTCTGAACCTATAGGTGGTGTTAAGGAAGATGGACAAAGAAGCTAATCAAGCAGCTATGCTTAGTTCACAGTTCTCTCCTATGGAATATTTTGTCAAGGGTAACGTGCATCATTGTAACATGGTAAATTAGGTTGTCCATTCCAGACAAAAACAAAAAATGGCAAGTTTTTCACAGTGACACACAGATCATCTAGTTCATTTAGAATGAAGCTAAGTTCTCCTCAAGTATGCAAGCTGATTTGCATGACAACTATGGTGACCAAGTGATCCATCTAAAGAAAATAAAGTGTTGGTCACCTTAGAGAAAATGTTTAGCTCTCAAGATGGGTTCAAGGGTGAAGAAAAGAATATGCACATGGTGTAAGAAGATTGCACTTCAATTATTATTATGCACGGAAAGGAGTTGTTTCTTAGTAAAGCTTGCACACATGATGAAATGAAGGAATTAATCTCTCTCTGTCAGAAATACAATGATATATTATCATGGGAGCATGAAGACCTCAAAGGATTTGATCTAAGTATTTATCAACACTTTATTGACCTTGATCCTGGTATCAGGCCTATCAGAAAAAAGAAATGTCTAGTCAATCCAAAGATAGAGCCCCCCATGAGGAAAGAACTGTCTAAACTTATCAAGGTGAATATTATTTTTCCCATCAAGTACTCTACCTGGGTCACGAATCTGGTTCTAGTGCGTAAGAAGAATGGTGAAATCAGAATCTACATCAATTTTAGAGATGTAAACAAGGCATCCCTTAAGGATCATTATTCTTTACCTTCTATGGAGTATATTTTACAGACTATGGATGATGCAAAAATATTTTCTATGTTGGATGGGTATTCTTGTTTCAATCAGATCTTGGTAAAAGAAGAGGATCAATTCAAAACAACGTTTACAACCAAGTGGAGAACATATGCATATCAGAAGATGCCCTTTGGTCTGTCAAATGTAGGCATGAATTTTTAGCATGCCATTGATATTGCCTTCAAAGGATATATTAATGAGTTCATCCTAGTTTACCTGGATGATATAACTATCTTCTCAAAATATGACATAGATCATATGGCACATTTGGAGAAAGTATTTGAGAGGTTCAAAAGTTTTGGGGCATCTTTTAACCCCAAGAAGTGTAATTTTTTTGTGGCACAGGGTAATATTTTGGGCCATGTGGTCTTAAAGGATGGCATCATAATTGATCCTGAGCATGTTTTAGCCATCCTAACTCTTTCCTTGCATGCACATAAAAAATCCTTGCAATCCTTCCTTGGAAAAATCAAATTTTGTTAGGATATGTATTCCTAACTTTGCAGGATTGGTAAGGCCCATTACACTCATGCTCAAGAAAGCCACAATCTTCAGGTGGAAAACATAAGGAAAGGAAAGCTTTAACAAGATCAAGAAAGAATTTTTTTATGTGCTAACACTCATCAACCCAGATTAATCAAAGGATTTCATCTTGTATACTTATAGAGCTGATGTGAGTGTTACTACTATTTTGACACAAAAAAATGAACAAGGAATGGAGCAACCAATGGTTTTCTTTAGTTAAACACTGAAGGATTATGAGTTGAAATACAATCACATGGATAAATAGGTCTACGCCATCATATGTGTACTCAAGAATTTTAAAAGTATGATTTCCACAAATCATGTTAAGGTATTATATTTGCACTTAGGTGTGAGAGACTTCACAATGGGAGAAGAAATTAGTGAGAAAAGAGAAAGGTGGGTGACCAAAATCATGGAGTATGATGTGACCATAAAAAAGACGACGTTGGTGAAAGGTAGCGTGCTCTGTAAACAACTTTCTAAGGATGCGTAAAGTGAACTTGAGACTTCATTATTTCTTGATAAAGATCTCCCACGCACAAAACCTAAAAAAATTGAAGCCCTTGGCACATGTAGCTAGATGAAGGACATGATCACATTCCTTTATAAGGGAACATACCCTCTTGGTCTGAAAAAAAGAGAATACAGTTAAGGATGCAATCTATTATGTATGTTTTGATTAATGATCTCCTCTTCAAAATAAATATTGATGGCGTACTGTTGAGATGCATTAATGACGTGGGAATTGAAAAAGTGCTAGCAAAATTTCATGATGGATTCTTTGGTGGACACTTCTCCACAAAAATACAATGATGGAGATCATCATGGAAAGATTATTTTGGTCTACCCTATTCGCAGATGCACAAAAGTGGGTCATGAAGTTTAAAGAATGTGCTTTCTTTGTAAGAAAGAAGAAATTGGCAGTGCTTCCCCTCTAACCAACCTAAGCTTATCATCCTTTTGTGTAATGGGGAATTGAATTCATAGGCATAATCAATCCTCCCTTGAGCGTTGGCCACAAATGGGTGCTCACAGCTATGGATTATTTCACCAGATGGAAATAAGCTGTTGCACTTAAGGAATCTACTGAGTCAGTCATTCTGGACTTTCTTGAGAATCTTGTAACAAGGTTTGGCATTCCTCAAACCATTATCTCCTATAATGCAAAAGACTTCCTTAGTACTAAAATAACTGATTGGGTGCTTAGTTTTGGTATATACTTAAATACCTCCTCCAATTATTACCCTCAAGGTAGTGGCTTGGCAGAGCCAACAAACAAGAATCTGATCAGAATCATGAAGTGGACAAATATCAGCCAAAAACAATGGCACATAAAGGTGTCGCGTGCACTTTGGGAAGATAGAATCATAATGAAGAAGGCAATAGGTAATTCACCTTAAAATATTATTTATGGTAAGGAAGCTAGACTCCCTTTATCTATTGAATTACCTTTATTAGATATTTCCTAGTAATTAGAAATTGAAGGCGCAAACCAGAGAGAAATCAGAATGGTAGGGTTGGTTGAACTTGAAGAATAATGGGACTTTTCCATGATCAAATTAGAACAACATAAACAATTGACAAAGAAATAGTTTGACAAGAAGGCTAGGCCTCAATATTTCAAAGTTGGGGACTTGGTCTTGAAATGGGAAGCTGACAGAGCCAAACCCAGGCACCATTCAAAGTTTGATGCACTTTGGAGTGGCCCATATATTATCAGTTCTTGCAATGAGGATAATTCTTTAGAGTTATCTCATCTTAATGGAGGCATGCTATCAATCCCAGTCAATGGGATTTATCTTAAACCCTTCCATTAAACTTGTTGCATGTTTTTGTACATATTAGAGTAGTTTCAATTCCTCTAAGAGCATACACGCACATTTTCTTGCTTGTACATAGTTCTTCCTTTCCACGTGCTCCTGGTGCATGGTCTTTTGTTGCTTTCAGAAGGCTAGTAATCTTCCAAGTATTTTTCAGTATTTTACACAATTTAAAGCAAAGTTCAGAGCATGATTCAAGTGACTACAGAGGACTCTTGTCCTCCTCTCACTATTCCAGAGAGTGTTGACACTTCCAACATCTCATCAAATATCGAGCAGTATCCTATTCAATATTATACATTCATCACACCCGCCTCTTTTCCACCTTCAGTGTGTGAGGCCCATTTCACTCCTCTACCTTCATTGGATGACTTATACCTATTTGACATTGCTCTTCTATTTGTTGAGCCCCCTCATTGGGATGAGTATCTGCCTGACCTTAGTCATCTTTTCACAGAGTACACTTGTGATGCTCTACAGGTTCCAAATCCATCTAAATGTACTTCAGAGGAGTTCATCATCTCCGTTGTTGGGAGTGCCCCTTCTGGGACTCTTACCACTTCCACTTTTCTGGAGGCCTTCATTGATCCACCCTCAGCTGTGGATCCCTTTTCTATTGTGGAGGATGTTTTGTTCCCTTCACATCACTTGGACATCCTTTCTACGCATGTTCCTCTTTTTTACTTTGATAGTTCTACACACGTGGCATTACCTTTGGTTCCTTGGCACTCACTCGCTAGACCTATGTCACACTTTGGTGGACCAAACTCAAAGTTCTTCGTGCTGCTACCTTTAGTTTCCTTTACGGAGTGGGCGGACTTCCAGCACTCCATTTCTGTCCTTCCTAAGGGCAGGCACATAGTTTGTTGCAGGTGGCTCTTCTTCACTCTAGAGGTAGAGGATCTCATCATCGACATTCTTCTGGGAGACTTCTTAGAGATGTAGAGTTCAGATCCGTCCATGGCATCTTCTGCATTCCTCTCATCTCCCTCTTCTTCTCTCTTCTTCTTCTTTCTAAGAGATTGCCCTTTTATACATGGGTACCCTTTCAGGCTCGTTTATGGCCAGGACCCATCTTTGGCATCTTTCTTAGATTAGAGAGTGTTTTTTTCTCTTATGGTAGATATTTTTCCCACTGGGTTTTCCTTCACTGCTTAGGACTTCTTTTTGTGCGTGGGTACTTCATCAGGCTTTATGCCAAGACCCATTTCTCATTTCAAACTTTCCACCTCATCTTAAGTTACGATGAAGGGGGGTGGTGTGGATGTGTGGTTATTTTCCACATCATTAGGTGAGTCATATCACTTAGGTGATATCATAGGTCCATGTGTCATTTAGGGGTCATTATGAGATTCTCTTACGTGTCAGTGTTGTCATATGCATCATTAGGGAGTTACACTGTATATTCTGGGAATGTAACTCCCCCTCTCCACTTGAGTTGTCATGATTGCAGCACTGGGGGCTACTCAACACCTCCTATATGTACACCCCTTTAGATCTATGAGATAGACAAGAGTTTTGTTGCTTATTGAGGTTTTTCCCATTTGTTGAATCTTTACATGCACATTCGGTTGATGCTCACTCCTCTCGAGTTCTCTTCACACTACTGTTCACACATCCGTTGATGTACACGTCATCCCTCATGATCCTCACTTACAGTTTTTTGTACCCTCTTACATGGTATCAGAGCAGATCTTGTGGATTCGTGCACTCTTTAGTTTTTTGTGTGTTTTCCAGCTTTCGGTGTGATATCCATTTCTTGTTGCGTGTGTCATAATGGATATTCCGACCGTGCTCTATTTACATTGATTTGGGCATCATGCCACTTACACGTGTTTGATCATGGTTCATTTGGTCATATTCAAGTTTTTGGTGTTTTCAGGTTTAGTGTCTTTGATTGATCAATTCTCTGGGGTTGTATGCATGTTTTGTGGACTTCGGGTTACAAATTTAAGAGTTTTGTCTTCGAGCTATACTCCACCTGCTTGCCTTGCTTGTCTGCATGCATCCTCCTCCTGGTGAATCGAGCCTATTTACATTGGTTCAATGGT
The DNA here is from genome assembly GCA_019776745.2 of Taxus chinensis. NCBI lineage: Eukaryota > Viridiplantae > Streptophyta > Pinopsida > Cupressales > Taxaceae > Taxus > Taxus chinensis. The sequence goes on along the minus strand of CM034148.1, from coordinate 949,714,232 downwards.
TCACCTTTTGCATTTGGCCTTCACCCATGACATGACATTGTACTACTCCGTCACTCTGCATTGATCGTCCATTCAACTCTTGCAACATGTGGAAGCTTCCCTTCATGCAGCTCCTAGCTTGTGATGCTCGCTCCCCACCTTATTCAACCTACATTATTTTCAGCTCTGACTTTTCCATGTTATACCTTGCTCATCATTTGGTGTCTTGGACTATGGTTTTTCACATGTCTTCGTGCTTTGTTTGGTTGCATCGTTATGGGCTCCTATTTTGTTTTCAACTTATATTGCCCTCTGTGGTGGATTGTGACCTGCGTGTTTGGTTAAAATCTTCACATAGTGCATTGGCTCTACATGGTTAGACCTTCATTTGAATCATCAGCTTGCTGCTCCTCAGCTTAACCATCCTCCACCTACAAACTACTCATTTTTCTGTGGGAGCTTGTGAGCCTGCATTCAACTCAAATTCAAGCCATAATACACGTGTTCAGGTCAATTTTAGTCTGGTGGTCTACGATGCCTCTGCCCAAGTTAAAAACCATTCTGTGCATAACTACGTTCCACTCTAACATGTGGCCTCAGCTCTCGACTTGCTCACTGCACCAGCTTGTGCACTCTATCCAGCGACCTACAACTCCTCCAATGTGGACCTTCCAACCTGGCACGTGGCATCTCCTCGATAGTAGATAGTCAACGTGGGCCCCCTCTCTCCCTTTTAGAATTGTTTGCAGGTTAAAAAAATATCTCTGTTTTAATGTTTTGAGGCAAAAAAATTCCTTTATGGCATTGTAATAATTTTTTGGGTTCTAATTTTGCTTGTATCATGCGCTTCTTACGTGTGTGTCGAAGAAAAAGGGTAAGGTCCAGGGTTGACAGGAGGATAATCCCCCCTCGCAAGAAAAAAAAACCCTACATAAAATTTGATGCCATTTCTAATGAGTACCCACACGACATGCTTTACACCCATTTCAGGAATTTTTTTAATGCGTTTTCAGCATTTATTGGCATTTTCCATCGGTTGCGGGGAATCATATTTATGCTATAACTTTTGACTCACTACTTGTTTTTAGCACTTCCTTGGTCAAAGTTACATGATTTATTACACTTTACGTGATGGAATTATCAGTTTTTTAAATGCACTACTTTATAAAGTGCCACATTCTGGGGGGGTTAACTAGTACTCTTGGGTTTTTACACGCAGATGCATTATCGGCCGAGTCTGATGTCTTTGTTTTTGTGCACCTTACACTTTTGATTCCGCATCATGGAGAGTGCTCTTACTAGACTTGAGTGTCATAGGATTTCCTTACAACCTCTGCCACTTTCTCATCGGGAGAGGGAAGTATTCAGCTTGGCGTGCTTCCATGGAATGTTACTTTGCCCATGAGGGTCTTTTACCCTTCTTGCTTGGGCCAGTTCCTGCACCCCATTGATCATCGTCATCTAGAGGAATTTCTTAACACTTACGACCATGTCTCTCAATCTCTCTGGTTTCACGTGGTAGATTCAGATCCACCTCACCATGTCTAGAGAATTCTTCAGTCCCTCTATGTATACCCTTTCACATACTACCGCTATTTTTTCTACTGATGATTTAGTTGTCTCCTCTTCTTCGTGTGATGAGAGTTTCACTGACACAGAATCACTTGGTTCTACTTCTGATGATGAGGATTGTGCACTCAGTTCTAATGTCGAGAGTACTACAGAGGACACTTCTCCTCCTCCTCTCACTATTCTAGAGAGTGTTGACACTTCCCATGCATCTCATTAGATATCGAGCAGTCTCCTAATCAATCTTATACATTCATCACACCAGTCTCTTTTCCACCTGTAGTGTGTGAGGCCCATTTCACTCCTCTACCTTCATTAGATGACTTATACCTGTCTGACATTGCTCTTCTATTTATTGAGCCCCCTCATTGGGACGAGTATCTACCTGACCTTAGTCATATTTTCACAGAGTACACTTGTGATGCTCTATAGGTTCCGTATCCATCTACAAGTATTTCAAAGGAGTTCATCATCTCTGTTGTTAGGAGTGCCCCCTTCTAGGACTCTTACCACTTCCACTTTTCCAGAGACCTTCATTGATCCACCCTCAGCTGTGGATCCCTTTTCTATTGTGGAGGATGTTTTGTTCCCTTCACATCACTTCGACATCCTTTCTACGGGTGTTCCTCTTTTTCACTCTGATAGTTCTACGCATGTGGCATAACCTTCGGTTCCTTGGCACTCACTCGCTAGACCTATATCACACTTTGGTGGACCAAACTCAGAGTTATTTATGCTACTACCTTCGGTTTCCTTTGTGGAGTGGGCAGACTTCTAGCACTCCATTTCTGTCCTTCCTAAGGGTAGGCACACAGTTCATTTCGGGTGGTTCTTCTTCACTCTAGCGGTAGATGATCTCGTCATCAAAATTCTTCTGGGAGACTTCTTAGAGCTGCAGAGTTCAGATCTGTCCATGGCATCTTCTGCATTCCTCTCATCTCCCTCTTCTTCTCTCTTCTTATTCTTTCTAAGAGATTGCCTTTTTGTACATGGGTACTGTTAGTGCAAAATCACAACACCCCTGGATGCAGATCAGGTTTCTAGGTTGATCACTTTGGCATCCAGTGTGATTGCATAACATTGAATCCTTTCTCCAAGTGTGGGACTTGAAAAAATGAGAAAGGATTCTCCAGAGAAGGCTGGTTCCTATTCCTTTGTTCAGAATGCACAAAATAAATCTAAGCTAATAGAGGTGATGCACCGAGGAATGAAGAACACCTATTTTTCCAGTGAACACAGACCATTTGAATGTGATATAAGATCATGCACAGATGACAAAACCTGCAGTGAAAGACCAGGAGGATGCAAAAATGAACACAGAGAGGGCTGAGAATCATCCACAGACATGCATTACTTGCTCCAAAGATTGATACAATACACTACAGAATGCCATGAGGCAGAATAGTATTACAGTTCAAATGAGAGGTTCGAACTCCACAAATTCACCCGAGGAGAAGAAGGGAGAGGCAAAATAGAAAAATGTTTGACCCTTGAAAAGAAGCTCCTCTTTACAATATATAGAAAGAATGAGAGAGGAAAGAGAGAGGGGGAAGCCAAATCTACTCCAACCACCTCCAGGTTACATTGAGTTCATCTCATTATGGTAGAAGCGGCGGATCATGGCAAAACGGCGGGCTGTCTGCTGCATTAAAGCTGGTTGTTGAAGCGTCACTTCTACTTGTTATTTCGTGCCAGAGGCGTTTCTTGATTTTCTCTCTCTAAACTGAACCCAAAATGCAAGATTGACCCCAGAATCGTGTAGAGAATTTTACCAACTTTCTGTTGATATAAAGAACGTGCAAATCCGAGCTTTGGATCGAAAGTTATGGCAATCTGAAGATTTAGGGCAAAAATAGGCCAAACGTGTTTTGAAATATTTTCCCACACTTCGCCACCTGGACGACACGTGGCAGGCTCTGATTCGCTAAATAATTCTCTCTCCTCCACCTTTCCGCGGGCTTTCCTTTGAAATTTCCTTGTGGGCCCTAGCCGGGACACGTGGCACTATCCCATTGGTTTGGGCTGACCCTTTAAAACTCACCCTTTGACTTTTTGACCTTGTGACACGTGTCATGATTTGGTTGGTTCTCGGCCCTTTCGGCTCCTTTGCGTCCACCGCGTCCATTTGTCCCAGATGTCCCAGTGCTGCTTGGGACAAAATCCTCTGGTTCGCCCGATTCGGCCGGTTCGCGTCCTTCGCGCACTCTTGTCCCACTTGTCCCTATGCTGTTTGGGCCACCTGTAGGCTTTTCGGCCGATCCGCGCCTTGACATCCCAAATGTCCCGACTGTCCTAGGACAAGGACTTAGCCATTTTTCATGATTTTTTCCTGGATCAATCTACTTGCCTTCTACAACTTTTTCCGCATTTTCTCAGAGCTCGTTCTTTTCGACCTGGACAGGGAAGTTAGAAAAATTTCTGAAGGGACCCCAGAAACATGATGTTTGCTCTAAATCAATTATTTTCCTGGGACTTGAGAATTCTGATGCATGTTATCAAATTAACCCTGGGGGGTGAATTTTGGATAACAATTTGGTGACTCAGCGGGGGTCATCTGCCTGCTAGATGAAGTTACCAGTTGCCTGAAGCATCCATTGGGCATGGAGTCCTGAGTTGTAACCTACAACTGATCTGAACTTTGAAAACTTCCCTCTGAGCCACTTGAAACCCATTGAACCTGGAGTGTTCTCACCAAGATGCCACTGAAACGAACTGTGCAAGAGCAGAACCAACAACACCAAAACTATGTACAAAACTGAAAATCATACATGTCCCAAATGGAACATGCAGAGTGTGCACAAGCACTTCTTCTGCTGAAAGAAAATCTACCTACTCTACTCTAACTGGAAGCAAAAGCAAGCTAAACAAACCCTACTATTGGTTGTGAGAAATAGCTTCCCTTTCTCAAAAGTGGCAGCCATGCAATTGATTTGGAGCTGATCATGGCTGTTAGGATGAGTGGAAAGTCAACAAGAAGCTGGTATTCCACCCAAATCATCAAGGTATCAGCTGAAGGAAAATTCAATACCTCTTTTAGTTGCTCTGCATTTGGATTGAAGAGGTATGACAGCTGATCCTTGGTACTTTGTAGCTCACCCTCATGCTCAGAAGTAAGCATGACTAGTTGTGACATCTCCTTTGGCTCTAATGAAGCCAAATACCTGATTGGGAAAGGTCTGATCCTTTGAGTATGCCCATTTCCCTGATTTTCAACTCCAAGAATGGAGTCTTCTTGCGGACCTTCTTGAATGGATGATGTGGAAGATAATGGCAAAATTCCTCTGCCTTTTCTCTTCCTCCAATGAAGGACATGAAAGATTAAAATCTTCCAATCTTGGTTCCAAAGAGCTTCTATAAGATGCAGGTTGCTGCAAATGAATACTCTCCTCCATGACAGTAGGCCTCTTGTGTTTGGAAGATGGGATGATGAAAGAGAGAATGTTGGAAACTCAACTGGTTCTTCTCCATCAAAACAGTCTTCCAAATCTGACAGATAAACTGCCTCATGACTGTCCTGCTGCAAATGTTCAACTTCCTCCATGGTGTCTTCTTGATCTATAACTTGACCACCACGGTTTCCTTCATCCTCCAACATTGTGTTTGAGAGATCAAACTCCTCTTCGACATTGGGGGCTAGAGAGAGATGAAGTAGAAAGAAGAACTGAAGGTTCTCCTGTAGCCTGCTTTGTGCTCAAAGCCCTTGGATCCGCAATTTTCTCTTCCACAGCTAGATTGTGCTCCTCTTCTTTTGGATTTAGAGCAACTTCTCCTTCCTCTACTAGTTGAATACAATCTTGCTCTTGATAAAAATCTTCCTCTAGCATGAAGTTTGTCAAGTCAAACTCTTCATTCTGCTGCTCTAGAGGGCAAGTTGGGACTGCAATATCTTCTTCTTCTGCTGCAACAGAATCAGTCCTGACCACCATTTGTTCTCCAACCTTAGCCTCTCCTGTAGGCTTAACCATCAAGGGGATCTTTGTCATCCCAAACTTGGCAGCCCAAACCTTGAAGTCGTATATCATTTCTTTTCTGTTGGGCTCCTCTTCTTGCTGTCCTTGATGACTGATTTTTTCAATTTCTTCTTCCCCACATGGAATTGGGGATGCAAGAGGAGGGATAGGTTGAAACTCAACTGATTTTAAAATTTTTTGCGGTGGTGGAGGAGGTGAAACCTCTTGTTTCTTTGGAGTGGAAGGTATTTCATTTAGCTCTTGTGGAGGGGTTTTGGATTTGGAAGAGAAGAGGGCAGAAAAAATGAGATGGGATGGAAGACTGAGAGATGGAGACATGGGATCAACATTTGGGACAGCAGATGGAGAGTTTAAAGCTTGACACTGCTGAGATGAAACAGATTGGGAAACAGGAAAAGAAAAGGCATGAGAAGGTGTGCTTACTTGTTGGCAAGGTTGCTGAATACTCCTCTCATACACCTCTATTTCTTCAATCCACTTTGCAAGCAAAGGCAACATTGCAATCATGAAGTCAAGCTTCTCCTAAGGGCTGTAGTGCCTTGGAAAAGGTCCCACCCATGGACAAGGTGCTCTGCAACCGATTCCAAATGCTTTCATCTGTGCCTGAGCCTTGGACTGCACTATGTTTACCTCCATCTTTTGGATCTTCTCCAACAGACCAGCATCTTGGATCTAATGGTCTTCATTGTATGCACACCCTTGCTCTTGGAAAAATCCATAGCCAAACTGACTTTGGCACAGCTGCTCATATGCGTATGCATACTGATCTTGAATCTGCTCAAAATGCTGATTTGGAGGATTTGTAAAACATGTTGGAGGTGTGATACACTACTATTGTTGATGTGGATTCCATGATGGAAATGAAGTCATGATTGCACAACTTCATGGAATGGGAAAGAATGAAAGAGATGGAAAGAAGGATGAATGGAAAATGAATGGAAAGGAAGATTTGCAACTTCAAAGATGGGTTGTTGACCAGATGGAGTCGCCAGATGTGTTTGCAAGTGCCTCCAAAGGCTGAAATCTTCACAGGAACACACCAACATGCAAAAGATGAAGTGGAAGACCTCTAAGGTCCCACCGGGCGTGCCAAAACTGTTAGTGCAAAATCACAGCACCCCTGGATATAGATCAGGTTTCTAGGTTGATCACTTTGGCATCCAGTGTGATTGCATAACATTGAATCCTTTCTCCAAGTGTGGGACTTGAAAAAATGAGAAAGGATTCTCCAGAGAAGGCTGGTTCCTATTCCTCTGTTCAAATGCACACGAAATATGCAGAGGGTTTTCTCAAAACCTAATCTAATCTACCAAGGAGACAAGGTAAGAAGATGCATAAAATAAATATAAGCTAATAGAGGTGATGCACTGAGGAATGAAGAACACCTATTTTTCCAGTGAACACAGACCATTTGAATGTGATATAAGATCATGCACAGATGACAAAACCTGCAGTGAAAGACCAGGAGGATGCAAAAATGAACACAGAGAGGGCTGAGAATCATCCACAGACATGCATTACTTGCTCCAAAGATTGATACAATACACTACAGAATGCCATGAGGCAGAATAATATTACAGTTCAAATGAGAGGTTCGAACTCCACAAATTCACCTAAGGAGAAGAAGGGAGAGGCAAAATAGAAAAATGTTCGACCCTTGAAAAGAAGCTCCTCTTTACAATATATAGAAAGAATGAGAGAGGAAAGAGAGAGGGGGAAGCCAAATCTACTCCAACCACCTCCAGGTTGCATTCAGTTCATTTCATTATGGTAGAAGCGGCGGATCCTGGCAAAACGGCGGGCTGTCTGCTGCATTAAAGCTGGTTGTTGAAGCGTCACTTCTGCTTGTTATTTCGTGCCAGATGTGTTTCTTGATTTTCTCTCTCTAAACTGAACCAAAATGCAAGATTGACCTCGGAATTGTGTAGAGAATTTTACCAGCTTTCCGTTGATATAAAGAACGTGCAAATCCGAGCTCTGGATCGAAAGTTATGGCGATCTGAAGATTTAGGGCAAAAACAGGCCAAAACGTGTTTTGAAATATTTTCTCACGCTTCGCCACCTGGATGACACGTGGTAGGATCTGATTCACTGAATAATTATCTCTCCTCCACCTTTCCGCAGGATTTCCTTTGAAATTTCCTTGTGGGCCCTAGCCGGGACACGTGGCACTATCCCATTGGTTTGGGCTGACCCTTTAAAACTCGCCCTTTGACTTTTTGACCTTGTGACACGTGTCATGATTTGGTTGGTTCTCAGCCCTTTCGGCTCCTTTGCGTCCACCGCGTCCATTTGTCCCGGATGTCCCAGTGCTGCTTGGGACAAAAATCCTCCGGTTCGCTCGATTCGGCTGGTTCGCGTCCTTCTCGCACTCTTGTCCCACTTGTCCCTTTGCTGTTTGGGCCGCCTGTAGGCTTTTCGGTCGATCCATGCCTTGACGTCCCAAATGTCCCGACTGTCCTAGGACAAGGACTTAGCCATTTTTCATGATTTTTCCTGGATCAATCTACTTGCCTTCTGCAACTTTTTCCGCATTTTCTCAGAGCTCGTTCTTTTCGACCTGGACAGGGAAGTTAGAAAAATTTCTGAAGGGACCCCAGAGACATGATGTTTGCTCTGAATCAATTATCTGCCTGGGACTTGAGAATTCTGATGCATTTATCAATTAACCCTAGGGGGTGAATTTTGGATAACAGGTACCCTTTCAGGATCGTCTATGGCCGGGACCCATCTTTGGCATCTTTCTTAGAATAGAGAGTGTTCTGTTCTCTTGTGGTGGATGTTTTTCCCATTGGGTTTTTCCTTCAGTTCTTGGGACTTCTTTTTGTGCATGGGTACCTCATCAGGCTTTGTGCCGAGACCCATTAAATGTTTCTGACTTGCCGCCTCATCCTAAGTTACAATGAAGGGGGGGGTGTTGATGTGTGTTATTTTCCACATCATTAGGTGAGATCATAGGTCCATGTGTCATTTAGGGGTCATTATGAGATTATCTAATGTGTGAGTGCGTCAGTGCGTCACATGCATCATTAGGGATTTACACTTCTATTCTTGGGAATGTAACTCTCCCTCTCTACTTGAGTTTTCATGATTACAACACTAGGGGTTACTGAACACCTCCTATATGTACACCCCTTTGGATCTATGAGATAGATGAGAGTTTTATGGCTTATAGAGGTTCTACATATTTGTCGAATCTTTGTTTGCACATTCAGTTGATGCTCGGTCCTCCTGAGATCTCTTCACGTTGTCGTTCGCACGTCCGTTGATGTGCACGTCGTCCCTTGTGATCCTTACTTGCAAGTTTTTAGTCCCTCTTACAAGAGCACCCTACGTCATGGCATGTTAGAGTGATCTATAGACTTTAGCTCATCATAAATTTTGTTGCAGAGCTCTTAATAGGGTGTGGTTTGTCTTATTTGATAGCTACTGATGTGGGCTATACTCTAGATCATTCAACTTTAAATTTCAGTGGGATTTGGTAGGTGATAAATAGGGAAACATCTTTCTATCCATTAATGAACACATTGGATTACTCCAAGCACCTATATTTGATCTAATTTTCCCTCCTTTCTTCTTCTGCACGCTAAACAAATGTGGAAAAGTGCATTTATAGGAATTCATTGTTGTTTGTTGGTTGTTAATTTTTCAAAATAATTTTTCCCTCTTTCTCCTCCTTATCTCATCAATTAATCTATAAATGTAAGTGCATGGCTCATTGAAAAGGGTTATACATTTTGAATCTTCTAATTTTTGCTAAGCATTTTGTATCTTTGCATTTTGAGTCACAAACCTCTAGATTTGGCTCTTGCATGTGGATATCAACCTCATACACCATTGTAATAGTTTGTGCATACTCAGAACCAATAGAATTAATGTTTTGTGGCTATTCTATGCCTTAACATGTTTGTATTCTTCTTTCTTTCTTTTCCTTGTATTGTGTTCTTTCCGTGCCATTTTAAATCCTTTACAGTTCCATGCTCTAGTTATGTCTCATGATATCGATTGTGTGAATGCATTCTGGTCTATATTACGCATGCCTAGTATCCCTTTATGCCTTTTCCTTCACCTTTTCTCAAAAATAATAGTGTTCACCCCAAATTTTCTACTGCTATCGCTTTCCTTATATTAGTTTCCAATTTTTGTTATCCTTCTATCCCTGGTTCCTTGACATGTTTAGCTTAGGTTTTCATTTCAGCATTAGGAGTAATAATAGTAGTAGAGGTAAGTAGAGGAACCAACCTTTTCCATAGGTCTATCTCAAGTGCACAAGGTCCCAAAACTTAGAGATATTCCCATTTTTGACACAATCAAATCAGTTCTTTCAGATCTGAGACATAGGTGCAAGTTTAAACACCAACACAACATTCGACTTTTTAGATTTTTCAATTTTGCCGTCTATCGTAGAACCATGGTTTTTATTGAGGAATTTAGGTCCTTGATTATTGCTTCTTGAATCATTCAGCTAATTTGAATTACCCTAAGAGGGAATGACCAACATCCCATTTGAGCCTTACGTCTTTCGGTCACTATCAATTGCCACTTGGTCAATACAGGGATCACCCTCTAGGACCTCCTCATAGCTCCTAAAGGGGAAATTTTTCACTTCCTCCTTGGTTTCTCGATTGAGATAATGATGAAACAAGTCACAAAGCTCTATTTGGTCCATGTTTGGAGTGCTAGCTAAGGAGTAGAGGACCTGTCACCATCTCTGAATGAAATGGGTGGTGGATTCATTGTTTTCTTGCTTGATATGAATGAATTCTATGATTCATGTCCTTAAAAGTTATTTTCATATCAAAATCCTTTATGAACTCTGAAATGAGTTGCTTGAATGAATGGATTGAGGCTTCTAGTATCTTGTAGTACTAGTTCGAGAGTGATTCCCTCAAGGGTCTTGGGGAAAATATTAGCTACAACTGCATCCCATGGTAGTAGCTCTCTAACGATAAGTTTTCATACAATTTAATATGCGCATGTTTGGTTCCCACTCCCCTTTGAAATTTGGTAATTCAGGGTGTGGTTGTGGAAGAAATACGCTTTGTATGGTAAATGTCAATTAGTTCCTTGACTATATTTAGCATATGTACCCAATAGATAAGACTCTACCATGGATGACCCTTGATGGAGTGGTGGGGGAAGCATAGAATGGATAATATGGTTGTACATCATAAGTGTTTGCATGGGCATAAGGACATACCCTAAGGATGAGCATACAAGATTAGGAAAGGAAAACATATCCCCATCTCCAGTGATTTAGAATACATGCGGAGGTATGGGGGAGCATTATTTTTGTACGCAGTAGTAGAGTTACAAAACTAGGGAGCGCCACATTTCATTTAGGACAACATTAGAGAACTCACTTCCGATTTTGTGCCTACTTGTCAAGGATATCTGTATGAAGTGTGTGAGGGAATACCTAATGTCCCCGATCCAGTGAGGAGGTATCTAGGACTAGGAACACCAATGTATACTAGAGGAGGTGATGGTGATAGAGGGCACATGAAAAAAATTCTGATCATGGTGAGGGACCTTGTTTTTCCCAGACTAAATATGGAGCATGAGAAGGTTGGGAATGCTCTAACTCCATAATCTCTATCTACTAGCATTAAAATGAACATCACCCAAAGATGGTGTTGTATTTGTCTGTAGGCAGATATTGAGCCTTTCTAGGAGGAAAAGGCACATGATGTCCTGCTATAAATTACTCTTTGGGAGACCACCCCTCTTTAAACAGTATTTTCTATTGTGGGAGGAGGGGTAGTAGTGTTTTTATGAAGTAGAGCATTAGTATTACCCTTCCATCCTTTCTAATGACTGGTCTATTACATTGAGATGCTCATCAGATTTAAGTGAAGTATGTCATGATTTCATCATTAATTGAGAGAAAGGAGGACATAAGGATTATACTGCATGCTAATTTGAGGTCTTGACAAGACCCGAGGATAGAAACCCTATCCTTCTAGTGAATTTCATATTTTTCGAGTTGGAGAAATTTGTTTGATCGATCTCCTCAATCCTAATAGATGAATCCGTTGTTGGTGCCTTGAGGAGGAGTAGTGAGAGTGGAAGGTAAATTGAGATGAGTAATTATTATCCCACCTAGATAATGAAGGCAACTATTGCATACCCATGTGGTAATAATACGCTTCAAGACCCAAAATGGGCCTATCGTATTCCCGACCCTGACATATTCAGGGGTTATATAAATACTCATAGAATAATCAGGAGAGGAGAATGATGGGCGAAATAAGGGTAGAAAAAATGTAAATGAAAATGAAACTAGTCCTTCATGTTAGGTTGACTAATTTTGTATGTCTAAAAAATCAACACGTGACATTCAAACGCACACGCAACCTCCTGAGGTCATGCCATGAAAAATAGCCGCAATAGAATGGATAGATGGATATATGGAAATCTATATAGGGAAAAAGGGTGAAATGCAAACAAGGAGAAGATCAAGGAAATCTGATGTCCTATGTATGTGACAATAATGGAATCTTATTTGTCTAAGCCAGACAAATAGCTTATCCTTACCTACGTATGGGTGAGACAGAGTAGATATAAGATGATGGTAGCGCGTAAATGATGGTCAATATCTAGCTCAGTGGAAAATGATCGTAACAAGTTTTGAAAGGCGTGAGAACTTTCCTACTTTCTACCTCGTAGAATTTTCCAGAAAAGGTCATGGTTCAAGCATGAGAGCAAAGCATGTGGATATGACTAGTGAGTGATTTAAGAAAGCTAGTTTTCATCCAGGGTGATTTTACCTGAACTCGTAAGCACTTTATCTCTTTGGTATTCAATGCTCTCAATTGATGAAATGATTGTAGGTGGAAATGATGTGGACCGAAAAATCAAAACTCTAAGGCCTATGTCAATTTCTATAAAAAGGTAGGGTGCATTCGGCTATAGAACTCGGAGAATCATACACTTAGTATTTTGGTTGTTGAGGACCTTGAATGGTTATGTGTGATACGTAAACTACTAAATGAAAGAAACCAACAATCTCACAAAGAAACCACAAGAGGGCAAGGTAAATGCTAAGACAACTAGGGATACATGTGTGGAGATGTATTAATTTTTGCTAATTAAACTATGTTCCTAATTAAGAAGATAGAAACAAGAAGATTTAAATTAAAAGGATTCAATTACTTTCCTCGAATTAATTGAACCTACGTGTTTCAAGTAACTAATTAAAAAAGGAAATGACTAATTTAATAAATAAAAACAAATCTATTCTAATGTTTTTTTTCTTTTCTAATTGAATAATTGAAATGCAACAAATGAAATAATCTAATTGAACTAATACTAATATTTTTTGGATTATTATGTTTCTGGAAATAAATAAAGAAATCTACTAGAAGAAATATGAAGAATTTTAAATTGCCTCTACCAATAGTATTACCAGAAACTAAACAAACAAACAACATATTGTGGCTATTTGACTATGAAGAGTGAATCTAGCCTATTCTAATAAAACAAAATATTTTCCAATTTGTATTTATGGATGTAAAACTTCCTCTGTTCTACCTTAGAGACAAGGGAAGAAGTAAAATCTTCTCAGAATATTTTCTTCCCCTGGAAATTCCCCATGTAAGCAATCAAGGATCTAATGAAATCTTACGGATTGAAATGAGATTAAAATTGATTATAAACTAGTACATGAGATTTCTTCTAGACAAACCTCCCTTGCAAACCCACAGGGATAGGTAGGGAATACAACTTTTACTAAGAATATTTATGAAAACAAATAGAAACTACAACAATGAATTTACTATTGAATTGAATACTATAATCAAAATTGTGAATTGAAATATAAAGAAATTATAGAAAGCTTCAAGAAAACCAAGTACATCCCCAACTTGGAATTTGTGCTTGGATCTTTTAGGAAAATGGCAAGGAAATGTTCCAAGGCATTTGATATCCAAAGGATGCCACATCACTCAAGGAAGGGGGAGTTAAATCCTAGTTAACAACAAAAAGGGGAATAGGAAGTTGGTACACATCTATCAAGCCCAAGAAACAACTAATTGGATTAATAAACGTGCGTATAAAGTGAGTTTGAAGGAGTTGACATGCATTTAGAACACATCAAAAGACACTCGTGTAAATGGGCATAGAACCACTGATCTACATAGATCGGCGGTTGTGTAACTGCCATGGTTGTTACACAACTAACACTTAGGGTAGACCGACAGTTTTGTAACCACCGCGGTTGTTGCATAACCACCAAGGTGATTTCATGACTTAAAGTCAAAATATAAGGAGAAGTCCTGTAGAATGATAAAGGAAAACAAGAAAATCATGGAAATGAACAAGGAAAGCATTCTAGGCTACAAATATACACCACAGGTGGGAAATTGGACTCAAACACCATTGAAAAAGATATTAATCATCATTGGGGACTTTGAATTGTTGCAGTAATGTAGCAGGTGAAAAATTAGGTGCATACAATCATCTGCAGAAAATAATACTTCATCAGTAATGATGTCATCCACCAAAAATTCTTAGGATAAGGACTCCCAACATGAAGTTTTTGGAGGTCGTCGCATAGTCTCTATGTGATGAATTTGTGGGGTTTCAGATGTGTATGGATCTTTGTGAGCCACATAAGAAGGTTACTCAAATATTTTTAGCTGTTCGAGGAGGAACCTTCAGTTTGAAGCCAATGTATGCATGAGCTCCATAAAGTGAATTTAGCTCATCTAGAAAGTTCCAATGTGGCTTAAAGTAATTCCTGTAGTGATACAACAGTAAGAGTGTAATAAAATATGTGCCCAATCCTAATGGAGGTTTGTGTTTGATGGACCTATTTTGTCAAAATAAGGTGGGATGGGATCCTTGATTGGTAACATCATTGACATTGTGGGTGAATGGGAAAGCTACGCCTGTAATTAATCTTAGCATTATTGACATATTAGGAATCTGAGAAGCTTTGATTGTATGAGGGTTCTATAATTCCCATGACATTCTTCATGGGATTTTTATGGTGCTGATTTTGATGACAGGAATGAGATATCTCTAAAGAATGATAATTTTTGTTAAGCTAAGGAAATGAGGCTTGAGTATGAAAGCATAAAATGATTTGGGCACACAGGCACAAGGTGCATAGGAATGTGTGGAATTATAGTAGAATAGGGCGTGCCCAAGAACAATTTGAAATCAGGACTTATCCGTTTGTAGATTGGGGCTAATTTTGGACATAGAGTGTGGAACACATTTTTTAGAAGACTTGTAGACCACACAAGGCTATTTTGGGACTAGCAGAAGATCAAACACCATGCAAAGTTTTGGAGCTAATAATAGGATTATACTACAATTGTATTATTAGATAATCTATTATTAGCAAGCTTGTATGCTTTTGTATTCTCATGTAGGGGCGCATAGATATTATTAGGATGAAGCCTATTTTTGAAGGTGTATGGGTGGTGAAGGGCAAGTCCCCAACCCTATAAATATGTATTGATTTCCACGGTGTGGAGAGTTCGACAATTTGATATTATTGTAGTGTTATGCTGCGAGTTTGTTAGCGCACATGACTAAGGTGACTTTATGATGTATGTATGAAGCTTATGTGTTTTACAATATTAATATGATGGATCTTATTGGTTGTATATTGGTGTTGGATGTAACTAAACATGGATCTAGTATGGTAAATCTAATTATAGTAATCGTTTAGTTATTCCTTCATATGGTTTAGATCTTGGTTTATGCACTATGGTTTAATTGATTATCTGTTATGGATCTGAAATATACATCCAATCAAGCTAATATTTTGGACAAGATTATCTAAAAACGAACCTCGTACCCTTGCGTGCTTCAGGTGAGAATTTAGTTCAAGATGAGTTATGTGCCAACACACATCAAGAGTTTTTGGGTATATTCTAGGCTACATCATTGGTTCCATTTCCAAAACCTCTTTCTTAGTTGTTTTTCAGGATGTTGCATGATGAAGATGTATTGGTTAACCTTGGCTAGTATTGAAGGGTGGTTAGATGATCTAGAAGAAGGAAAATTTAGCATTGGACCTGATTTTAATGCATGTGCATGGGTTGAGAAGAATTTGTATAATGCATTGTACGAGACTTTCTTCACCATATTTCCTATAGAGTTATATGAGTGGTTGGTTACTTACGCATCTAAGAGGAATTGGAGGTTTTGTACACTTGTTTGGACAAATGAATAATTCCAGGTCTTTTATGATGCAAATTTGATTTGGACATACTCTATGGATTTTTGGTTCCGTGGCATTTTGAACAACTATATTCTTGAGTACACAGTTTCCACTCACTCTTTCCCAAAAGTTGCTGAGTTCCAGTTCTTTCTTGAGCCCAGAGGATCTTACTTGCATGGTATTCCTTTGACAATTAAGATCTTGATCGTGACCCTATATTTGGTGGAAAAACCTATGGCTATCTAAACCCCACCATGCGCAGGGGTAGGAACAGGTTTGGAAAATATGGACCTAGTGGCAAAGAGGCAGAGAGAAGAAAGGTAGATTAAGTTTAATGAAGCGTGTGATAGGGATCTGATGAAGCAACAAGAGATTTTGGAAAAAATGGTATTGTGAAGGGAGATGGCTCATGAACGATTTGGAGCTCACACAAAGGATGTGGATCTAGAGCATCTAGAACTCCCCTGATTTGGGAAATCATGAAAGAGAACCCCCCTCAGCTTTAGATGAAGGCACGTCATGAGAAAGATTGTGGACCATGGGTGTGAATTTGAACCTACTCAATGACCTAGCCTTTGTGCCTAGTTTTTCAAATTCTACTGATAGTTAATAGTAAGTAAACTAGTGTGGGCAGTAGAGTTACGGTAGATAGATTCCATTTATAGTCAAGTTCGGGAGTTAATCAGGTAGCTTATTCATATATGGCGGCGTAATTGTTTTCTATGTTATTTGGAGGTCTAGATGGAGGTATCTTTTCTAGCACATCATCATCATAGAATGTGGGTGCACATAAAACTTGGAATAACATCTAGAAGTAGCACAACTTCACAAACTATGGAGTCTAGTTTAGCACAACCGTTGGAACACAAGGTAGTGCATCCTCTAGTGGATTTAGAGGTAGATGAAACACATGAGGAAATATAGGTACAAAATGTAGTGGACCACGGTTCACACCAGCCCTAAAAGATTTATATGGAGATGTCACTTTATCTTCCTGAATATAGAGGGATCAAAGATGTAGCTGAGCATGTGCGTATGTGAGATAATATGCCACATGAATGGGATTAATGCTCTAGAGTGCAAGACAAGTTATTTTGTAACTGCATTGTAGGGACACGTGCATAGTTGGTAGAAAAATTTTGACCCTCAAAAACATTGTGTAGATTATACCACATTGTGGGACAATTTCTTGAAAGAATTTAATATCCCTGAGTTTGAGCAAAAGAGCATCATTGCATTGAAAGACATTAAGAATAGAACTATTGAGAGTGTTTAGGAGTATGATGCTTAGTTTAATACCATTTTGTCTAAGTTATCTTATGACATACACATAAGCCAACATACTCAGTGGTTTGTTGTAGGACTGATCACACATTTTACAAGGGACAATTTTGTATAAGACTTATAAAAATCTACACAAAGCACTTGAAGTAGCTCTACGTGCTGAGGCGGGTAGGGAGTGTAGACACAAGAGTGAGCCCACTTTTGGAAGAATAGATTACAACAATGGCTAAATAGTTATAGAAATTATTATCTAATTCGTTGCATGAGACACGTAGTTGGATTTGGTGCATAGATTGTGAAGTAGAATGGAACACCAAGGATAGTTGTCCTCGTAAATTAGTGCACTCCTTGTTGCTATATTGTGAGATCTATCACTTGGAACACAGTTCAAGTTGGTGCCCATTGTTGCAACATGCAATAAAAAATAATGTTTCATATTAATGCAAGATTTTTAGGTCTACTACTCATCATATTGAGGATTGCAGGTTGATTGATCAAATTCATGATGCCATTGATATTGGCATATGACATACTGGCGTTGTAAAAACTTCTAAGGAGAAAAGTGAGCATTATGACTATGATCATAATGAAGGGTGCTCTGATGGAGGCCATGGTAGAGGTCGAGGTTACTGAGGAGGATTCAAAGGCCAAGGTTGCAATGGTGGAAGAAGTGATTTTCCTCATGGAACTTGTTATACATGCAGATCCTCTGATCATTATAGGTACGAGTGTCCTCAGAACATTATTTTTAATTTTTGTGAAAAGAATCACAACTATGAAGAGTGCCCAGAATTATATGAACATTTGATTAAGAAACATAAATAGGATAACAAGGGCGCGGGAATGGTTTGAGTGCAACGCGCCGTGGAAGATCAATGGATGTCGAAGCTAGTGCCAGATCCTAAATTGGTTCCTATGAAGATTAAAAAACGTGTTGAAGCTACACATGTCAGTGAAGTTCTAAAATAGAAGCCTACCATTACTAAGGAGGAAGTTCTACATGCAAAGTATCTAGACCCTATGCATCAGAAGGAGATTTATCAAGAAACCATGGAGGAGATTCAGAATTTTTAGGGTGAGATACAATGTTTGAAATATTAGTTATGGAAGTTAGAAAAATAAAAGGAAGATGAGATCCATCAGATGGATGTTGATGATCTAAAGGAGGTTTGCAAGATGCTATGTCAAGACAACATTATTTCTTCATTGGGGAATTGGTTAAAGGTAAACACTCTGTGTGCTAGGATTAAGCATGAAAGGAAAACTTTGCATGCTAACCTTCCCCCTCATAGCCTGGATTATGAAAAGGAGATCATTCTGAATGTTGTTTTAGATGGTTGGATTTTGAGTAAAATTCTAATTGATACAAGTGCAGAAGTAAATGTACTCACTTTAGACGTGTGGGTTCAAACAGGCAGACCACTATTGTAGCCATCTTTAAATGTTATGTTTATGACAAATAGGACTAAATCCACACCTATTGAATTTTTAAAGGATGCATCAATTACTATATAGGGAGCCAAGTTTACTGGGGACTTCGAGGTCTTAGTGCTTGTAGAAGCCGATAATTTTCTATCTTTACTTGGGTGCCCTTGGTGTTATGCAAACAACATTGATTTGCGTTTCAATAAAGGGTGTATAAGTTTTGATAAAAAAGAGGAGTGCATCATTATTCCCTTTACAGATGGGAAATATACACCTTATGTAGAGCCCTTAAGTGAAGAAGATTTGAACATAATTTATGTGTGCACCATTTGAGATCCAGAAGTTCTTGAGCCATCAAAAGGAGTTCTCCAATGGGATGATGCACAATCCATAAGTGATACTACAACTGTTACATGTGATAACTGGGTACATGTCACTTATGAAATGGTTAGGAACAAAGTGAGACATTCCTCTGCATGTGTAAGTAAGCCACGTAGTATCAAGTGTTTGGGTAGTATCCAGGTACCAAGGTACACTAGTGAAGAGAATTCAAAGGTATTCCTGTTTGTTATGGAAGTTCAGTGGGAATGTCAAGTGGAAAGAAGGAATATGCTATTTTATACTTTGCACAGGATCAAAATGTGTTGGTGGATGGTTCACAGGGATAATATTTTGGAGTGGAGAGAAGTGAGGATTTCTTTAACTATAATATTTCTAAGGAGAAATGCACCTACTTAGTTCTATGAATTTCATGGTAATGACCCTTTTTAGCACCACATTTAGCATTGTGAGAGGCTCTGGAGAGAAGGTCAGGAAGATTTTCCACCTTCACTGTGGGTTATTTGTTGGGTTTCCCTCCTAAACCATAAGCTATGCAAAAACTCTATTTCACCTTACGAGGATGAGAACATGCATGGTATATCTATGCAGAGTTGAATAAAAAGGTCAGAAATTGGCAAGAACTTAGTGCAGGTATGATTCAGACCTTTGACTATTTTTCCACTAAACCTCTGGTGAATGAGATGTTACATGTTATGAAGCGTTTAACTATGGGAGATAGTGTAAAGGATGATGATATTTTTTAGGAGTTGCTAGGAGAGTAAGACCTGGAGGAACACTTTGAAGAGGAATAAACAGATGTTGCACATCCTGGGCGTGCCTTCCTAGAAAGAGAAAAGCGTAAGCTGGTATTTATAGTTGATGATTAAGAAGTGGAAAACCTGTATATTGAGCATACAGAGGGTATGCACAAGGTCTTGGATAGTGCGGATGAGAAGACGCGTGCACCTACTATGAGCCTATAAAGACTAGAAAAGTACACATTGAAACAAATGTTGAACTAAACAAAGCCATCATTGGAGATTATTGGTCTAACTTTGAAGTTGCTAAGATAATTGAGCTATTGCACGACTTCTAGGATCTTTTCGCTAGAGGCTATCATGAATTTAAATGATTACATGAATATTTGGATAAAATGAGAATCATGTTGAAGGAAGGTGTGTGCCTAGTTTGGAAGAGGCCTTACATGATGAATCTTAACCTGCAGATCAAGGTGAAAAAATAAATTGACAAAATACTAAATTTTGGAATCATTGAACCCATTAAGGAGTCAGAATGAGTGATCCCTATGGTGATCATTATCAATAAGGATGGAAGAAACACAATTTATGTGGATTATAAGGATTTAAATACTGCATGTGTAATTGATCCCTTTCCCACACCATTTATTGAAGAAATTATTGAAGGCAATGTAGGGCACGAGATCTAGTCCTTCGCTGATGGATTCTCTGGATATCATCATGAGAGGATAACTAAAGAGGATCAAGGGAAGAAAATTTTTGGCACTGAGTGGGGAAGTTTTTCATACATAGTTATGCCCTTTGGATTAAAGAACGCACCTACAATATTTTTGCGCATTATTATACATGCATTCCGAGATTTTATTCATAAGTTCTTATAGGTGTATCTGGATGATTGGACAGTCTATGGGCTTATGAAGGATCACTATGATAACTTAAGGCTCATGTTTGAGAGATGTTAACAGTTGAGCATCTTGTTGAACATCAATAAGTACATTTTTTCCACACCCTTTGGAATTTTTCTAGGACATATCATCTGTAAGGAAGGTTTTCTAGTGGATCTTGCTAAGTTTATTATTATTTTGGGCTTATAGAAACCAACTAGCCAAAGTGAGGTGTGCATATTCTTGGGGCACACTAGGTACTTCAAAAATTTTATCAAGGGTTATCCCAAGATCATTGTGCCCTTAGAGGAGTTATTAAAAGGAAGAGGTAAGTTCCATTGGGGTGAGGCGCAACACCGCACCTTTGAAACACTGAAGGAAATGCTTACTACAATGCCTATTATGTGATTTCCTTCATAGACCAAGCCTTTTCATGTTCATGTAGATGCCTCTTACATGGCCGTTGGTGTGGTATTATCCCAACATGGAGAAGGGATTGTTAATCATCTTATTTATTTTGCAAGTAGGAATTTGACCCCAGAAGAATAAAATTACACCACTACAGAGCGCGAGGTCTTATCTATGATATACGTGCTCCATAAGTTTCGCTAGTATTTGCTGGCTACCCCATTAATCTTTTATATAGACCACATGGAACTGATTTACTTGGTGAACAAGCCCATTTTATAGGGGTGTATATGCCATTGGGTTTTGTTATTCTAGGAGTTTAACTTTACTATGGTGGTTAAGACATGCAAGAGTAATTTTGGTCCAGACCATTTATATAGGATTCAATCAAGAGAGGATGTGCAGAGAATTGAGGATACAATGTCATATGTATAGTTATTCAAGTTAAACCATGCACCATCAAACATAGAGGATATTGCTATATTTATAAAAACAAGAGTAGTGCTTGAAGGTGTGAAGGATTTGGAAAAGAATAAACTTGATATCCGCATCGTGCCTTACATGTTAATTAGTGGAGACTTATAAAAATTAGGCCGGGATGAAGTTTTGCATCGGTGTGTACTCAAGAATGAGTGTGAAGAAATTATGGAGGAGTCTTATGGAATCTTTGTAGGTGGAAAATCTGCAGGAGACGTTACCATGCGTAAGATTATATTAGCTGGTCCATGGTGGGAAACATTATATAAGGATTGCAAAGAATATTGTAAGGCATGTGACCATTGTCAGCACCCTGGAAAGCCTGGGCATGGAGATGAGATGCGTTTGAGGCCTATTGCTAGTGCAGAACCTTTTGACAAGTGGGAAAATTGAATTTGTGGGTCTTGTTTCCCCACCTGTGCATAGGATTAGACCACACTTTATTATCACTTGTAAAAATTATCTTACAAGATGGGCATAAGTAGTGCCTACAAAGGATTGCATAACAACTATGGCAAAAAGGTTTCTATGGGAAAATATTAGCAGCAGGTATGGATTCCCTTTGAGTTTAACAAGTGATAGGGGTACTCATTTTCTTAATGAAACCATCAGGATAATATTGGATGAATTTATGGTTACACACAAAAAAACAACACCCTATAATACTTAGGAAAATGGAACTACCAAGGCCTCCAACAAGATATTGAGCCATACCTTAACTAAGATTTGTGATGTTTGAAGAAAATATTGGGATGATAAAGTCTTTGTTGTGCTTTGGGCATACATGAAAACCTTTAAAAGGTTGAATAAAGTGACACCCTTTCAGTTGGTGTTTGGCATAGAGGCTGATTTACCAGTGGAATTCATGTTACGATCCCTGTGTATTACGCGCGCAAGCAATTTAGCAGATGAACATGAACTTGAAGAACATATTGAAAAATTGATGCAACAAGATGAAATGTGCACTATAACACGATGGAGTCAAAAGAAAGAAAAATATAGGAAGAAGGCATGGCATGATATGCACATCAAGGACAAGAAGATTGAGGTTGGACATACTGTACTTTTGTATGATTCAAAGTTTTTGTGCCACCCTGGAAAGCTTAAGGTGCATTAGTTGGGACTGTATGTTATAACTTATATACTTGATTCAGGCACCTTCCAGTTAGAGGCACTGGATGGAACATGGTTTCCTAGTTACTTCAACAGGAGTAGGTTGAAGCCCTAGTATAAATAAGTATTCTTGGTGTTTGTAATAAGGTAGTATTGCTACTTATATTATATTTCTTTAATGCATTCCCTTTATATGTGTTTCCTTCATAGTTTCTATGATTCGTGAATTTAGTTCAATGCTTTATGTAATAAGTGCACTTGTGCGCTAGAAGATGATTACTATGTAAGTTTTTTCATGCGTAGAGGACCACACATACCCTTAGTGTGGGGTGGAATATATACATGATTCATTGCCAAGTTTGAATATTATCTAAAGATAGGTATGCATAGGAGAGAGTTGTTTTACATGGGTAGTAGATATATAAAATTTTCTCATGATTGAAGACCACATATGGATAAATGGATGCACAATGTAACGTGAGGTAGTATGCAGTAGTATAAACTACTTAGTGAAAGGCGCAGTAGTGAAGTGCTTCGGTGCATGAGGGCATGTAAAAGGATGTCTTTGGCTAAGAAGTAGAAGACACACTATAAGGTTACGTCTGTGGCATGGAAACAAGAAACACAAAATAATTGAAGAAATGTCAAATCAATGCTTACTATGGTGGTAGGTGGAGAGAAATAAACGCATTTTTTTTTGGAAAATTATAAAAGGACATGTTGTGAAATCATTTCTACCTTTGTATACAAGAGAATTTGAGTGAGTTGAAGTCGTGTGAGCTAACAAATGAGCTATGAAGTGTGGAGAGACATGAACCAATTGCATTTGTTAGATTTATGCATAAGGGTGATTTTCACTCTATTTGGAGAAGTGTTTGAGAAGAGTAGAGGCATGCATGAAAGAAGATTGAGAATTAGGGTTCACATTTTGAGCTAGCAAACGTAGATTCGAGCTAGGGCACGTGGAGTTAGACTTGCATAGCTTAAAGAAGGTAAAAAATCACACCCTTATAGTTATTATGGCACCGAGGAGGGCCCTGGGATAGAGGATGCTCTTAAAATCCAAAGGAAGTTGAGGTTGAGATAGAGGATGCTCTTGAAATCCATTTTTCATAAATGTAGTACTCTGAAGGGGTTTACATGGGTTGTAATTGGGAATCACACATTCACTTGAGTAAAGTGAGTGATTACAACCACTAGAAGACAAATAATAAGGATGAACTAGATAAATTGTTGGTAAAGAAGAAAAACAAGAGAACAACAAATGATATGGCCATGAATGATGATGCGGGTGAGAATCTATTGGAAAAGGTAGGAGTTTTATAGTTGACTGAAATCCCTTATTTTGGAAAACTATAAAAATTCTATGAGTGGTTGATGAGAAGAGTCCACGAGGACTTCTTAATTTTCTAGGAAATAGATGAGGATCACCATGCCCCTGATTGGGACCCTCACAGGATTGATGAGTTTGGGCACTGAAGCAAGAAGGGACCTGACATATAAGGCATGAATCATTTTGAGAAGCAAATAACTGGGTTACCTAAAGGGAGGGTGTGGAATGGACATTGATAAGTTGATGAAATACCTAGTTATCCAAGTAGCAACACACCTCCTGACAAAGCTGAATAACTAGGAGAGATGGGCACATGTGAACACCTTATGGTTGCATATAGCGAAGAAACTTACTGAAGGGGTGAATTAAAACTTGGGTGGTTTCATTTTTGAAACCATTATTGAGGAATCACATGGTGTAGACACCAAATTTGGGTCACACTCCCCTTAATCCCCTTTAATCAATTAACATAACATGTTCACCTAATCATGACCCCTTTACCCCGCATTTGTATTAATTTAATTACTTATAATTGAATTAATGTTCATCCTCACATTAATAATTAATTTAATTACTTTAATTAAGTTAAATTACACATAACCTAGATACCTCACCATGGACTTATTCCTATCCTATTAATTAATTAAGACAAGGTCCTTACTTATCCCAACCAATTAGGACTTAGTCTAACCCTAAAATTAAAGTCATAGTCCTTCTCCAATAACACTCCCACTTATGTAAGTGCCAACCTTCACTTGAGACCTAGATTGGTAATCAAGAGAACACCAAAATTAGTAAGGATCTACCTATTTTTAGTAAACCTAGGATTTTCTGCCTTAACTGACACTGATTATCCCTCAACTGATGCCAGTCACCTAACCATTGGCGATTACCTTATATACCCTTTGATAACTCTTTACCCAAGTTGGTCATTTTTGAGTTCAGAGAGTTCTATTGCATTT
Organism: Taxus chinensis; assembly: GCA_019776745.2. Lineage (NCBI taxonomy): Eukaryota > Viridiplantae > Streptophyta > Pinopsida > Cupressales > Taxaceae > Taxus > Taxus chinensis. The sequence continues at coordinate 949,689,571 of CM034148.1, read as the reverse complement.
AAACATGATTAAGAGACTTCTCAGCATCTAGACAATGGGATATACTCAACCACAAGCCCAATAAAGCACTTGATGCTTGTCCCAAGGCATTAGAATATTCATGGGAGAACTCTGGGAAGTATTGCCATGGCACTGAGCACAAAGTTCTTAAAAAATAAACCACTTCCTTCCTTCACCTACTTGACATGAAAATGTAGGTAAGTGTATTTTATTTTCATCATTTTGTACTTGCTTAAAGTGTAGGTTCATTATCTTTTGTTATTACATCTTATTCCTTCTTGTATTCCTCCATCCCCACCTTCTTACCAATCCACCCATCTAACCACCCATGGCCTTTTGGATCTCCATACCTAACATCTATGCATTGTTTATTCTCCTTGGAATTTTTACAAACCCAACCATCCTACCTTCATCCTCTGTGTAAACATAGAGAAGTCCAAAAACTACTTTTATGTAATTACCACCCAATTGCCCCTACCGACGCCGATCACCTTAACCATTGTTGGTCTCCCCCTTAGCTGATATCGGTCATAGTGTTGGTAAAGCTTCCCTAGGCCCACTTAACCCTTAGTCTACCAAAAATTACCCCATATATATCTAGAACCTCCTCAAAACCTCACAAAACCTCACCCAGACCTGATACCCCACATACAACCTCCTATCAGATCTTCCCAACTCTTTGTGCAAACGCAGAGAGATCCAAGACACCCAAGTTTTTCATTGTTCCATTTCCCATAGTAATCGATATTTCTCATACTAAACCATCATTGCTCATACCTGTACCGACATCGATTACCCTGACCGACGTCAGTCTCTGTGCCTGGTAAAACTTCCTTATACCAACAAGCTTTCTAATCACCCAAAATCAATCCAAACTTAACCAAAACTTACCCATACCCCATTTACCACCCTCAGACGACATGCCCAACCTACAACCTGACCCAGGACCTTCACCAGTGTATTCATTAATAATTTAATTGGATTGACACGGATAGTAGTTTGAGACACCTAAATAAAAACACTAGCATTAGATTCTTTTATTTGCATGTTTAGTTATTTTATATTGAGTTATATATTAGTGGATTGACAACCATCAAGGAATTATCACACTTCCTGGATCTAGATCACGCTAGGCAATCCTCTAACTTTTCCTATTAATCGTATCTTGTGGTCTTGCTTTGTATTACAGGTAGCTCCTCCTAGCCAAAGGGAAGCTCACACAATCAGCTTGGATTGGAAATCAGAAATACGGGTACTCAACCTACCATTAATCGTATCTTGTGGTCTTGCTTTGTATTACAGGTAGCTCCTCCCTAGCCAAAGGGAAGATCACACAATCAGCTTTGATCGGAAATCAGGAAATATGAGTACTCAAACCTACCATCTACATAATAACAGGTATTCCTCCTTAACATTTTACCTTATCTGCGTTATTGTACAATAATTAGGTTAAAAATTAAGAGTCTATTTCCCATTAAAAGAATTCACATTAAATTCTCTCCTTTGGAACATTCTCCCTCTTCTATTTGTCTCATTGACACTCACATTTTGGATAAAAAAGAATCATTTTTTTCATTTTTATATTGCATTATTGAAATACATATTCATGCCTATTCATCATTGCTTTCATCGAATGCCATTTTGGATTTGGTTTTAAAATACTTGCATATCATTTATGAGTGTTGCATATTTAGCTCATGTAAATATTGTGGGCAACCTATACACTGGAAGTCATGCACAACTGATGGTTGACTAATTGAAACGTAGTGGACACTCTCTTCTCTACACCAAACCACACAAAAGAATTTACACATTTTATTAAACAAAATCCTACCTAGAAGAAGTTGTCAACAATCACACGTTCATAGGATTGACAGTGGGCACCAAACTGGTTTCTCTGTCTAGTCATTATCTCAGAGAAAGGAGCCCCCTTGCCAAAATGTTACCTGAAACCATCCTTAGTTATTCAATTTTCATAGGGCACATTTTATCAAACCAAAAACTATGCTCTACTCACAAGTCAGTCCTAAATGGCATAAACTGGAACATAAAATCAACCACATAGGATTTCATGTTTTCTATTTTTTTCTTGATTTGTGTTTTAAGGTGTAAGGTCGTATTCTCCATTATTTCTTCCTTTCACACTACATAATCAGAGTTGGTGTATTCTGACTCTTTATGAGTGTGTAAGGGTTCATCATTGCCATACTCAGGTTTCTGGGTTGGTCTTTTATTGGATCTAAGTCACTAAATTCAATTTTTTTTTTCCATATTTTCAAATTTCACAGTGACCGGCATCAGTCCATCGACTGTCATCAGTTTACTCATTTGACCGTCATCAGTTTACCTAACCATTATTAGTTTCCTTATATTTTGGTCATTCTAACCAAAGTAGCACTCATCTTGTTTCTGTTCTTTATGGGTTTCCTGATATTTTCATCACTTATTGCCACATTTATAAAACTTTTGATTTTCTATAATAACAAATATTGGTCACCTTAACCGTCATCGGTTACCCTCTGTTACCGACATTAGTTACCAAACCACCATTGGTTCACGTGGTTTAATTTTTAAGTTAAAACAACGATCAATTTTCACCTTTCAGAACTAGTTTCTCCATTCCTTCTATTCTTTTGTGTCATCTACAGAGATCAAATTACCAGGTCTATGATAACCCACATGGTTTTGACTCATAGCCAAGCCAACGCCCTACTATTCCATGCTATTCATCAACCTCTCCCACCTAGCCCATCAACACCTTCCATTCTATCACATATGGATCCTAGTTAGCCTATCATCATAAACACTGGTTATAAGGAGTTCACAAAAATCCTTAATCAGAACCCCACCTCTTTAAAGTATTATTTATCCCATTCATTCACTCATGACTCATTTGGGAAACTTATCTACAGCATGCCCATATCCACCCCACTTACACTTTCACTTACTTCTACCTCTGGCACTACAAGCATTGGCTTGGATGCCTCTACCTTACCACATGTTATTTCTCAGCTTGACCCTGCCTCATTGATACCTATTGTACCTATGACATATATCACTCCCATGACATCCATCACCCCTATGGCATCCACCACCCTCAGTACAGGTGTGCCTATGTCTTCTAATGCCCATATACCTATCACATACTAGCCACATTTGGTGTCGGAAACCCAAAATCCTTTCCAAAACCTCATCCTCTCTATCCCCTAGTCTCTATTAGGGTCTTTACATCCACCCCACCAACGTATACATATTACCAATAACCACTTATTTCCTCTACGGATTACTCTGGGTACTTTCCCTCCACTTCGATTCCTTCTCATATCCCTCCATCAAAATTTTTGTATGCAACACCACTAAACATTGGGATGACATCTACATCATACCAATCTTATTTACCTCCTCATACCTCAAGAGGTGTGTTGTCATCACAACTCACTAATGACCTAATCAAAATGATGATGGATAAGATGTAAACATTGGAAGCATCTATCTCAGGTTCACATAACTCTCTAACATATAACGATATTTGCAATGAATCCATTCACCCATTCATTCCTATTCACTCCTACCCTATGCATTGGGAAATACCAAAGTTCAACCGTTTCAATATAAAAGAAGATCCGCAACAACACTTGTAGTCTTTTAAACATGCCTACTACCTAATCACTCACAATTATGTGTTTCTCATGCCTAAATTTCCAATGTCACTGATGGGACCCGCTTTGGATTAGTATAGTTCTTTACCTAGGCATCCTATCCTCTCATTTAATCAGGTTTCTCAGGATTTGCTTAACCACTTTTCTATCAATATTGTCAAGAAAGTTACCATGACTGACTTATATGCCACATGCCAGTATGAAGATGAATCTATCACAAATTTTGTCACTCGATGGTGCAGCCTGATTAACCAAATTACATTCTAATTACCTTAGACATAGTTAATAGAACTATTTTTTAGGGCTTGTGCTAAACATATAACACCAACTCTCCAAGTCCAAACCTTCTAGACCTTTGACGAGGCTTTTACCATGGCTCGGAAGCTAGAAATTAGTAATTTTAAAGAAAAGAAGATATAATTGTGTGACAAAAATGTGGCATTCAAATAAAATGATAATTATTTTTATTCCAAACCCCAAAATACCTATTCTAAAACCAAGGGGTTTGCCAACATGGTCATTTTAAAATCCGGCCCATATCATCCATCCAACCAATCAAAAAATTCATCTAACCTCTCCCCCATCTAAACCTTTCAATTTAGAAGAGAGCAAGGAAAGTATGCCCTCATAGGAGAGACTTACTCTGTCATTTTGGAAAAACTCTTAAAATCATGAGCCATTACCCTTCCACCCGTTAAACCACATATTGGTTTTGATCCTTCTCGCCCTTTTCCTACATGGTACAATGAAAATGATTATTGCAATTACCATCACATCTGAGGTTACAATGATTGTAATTTCATCACTTTTAAAAACATTTCCAAGAAACGTTAGATAAAGGGGATGTCGTCTTGGACAATCCTAACACACCAGCTAACCAAAACCTTCATATTTTCTAGAAGCCATTCCTGAATCAGACCCCCTCATCTAACCAAACCGGTTATTGCTTAGCCAATGAAGGTAATATCCACGAGGTTCATGTTGTTTTTGATAGCTTACAAACTCCTTCCACATAGTTTCCTCCTCCATCTATTGACGAAATTCTTACACAAACTCCTTCATCCATAGAGGATTCCCCATCATTATCTCCTCTACACAAGGAGGAGACTACTATACACAACAATATAATTGTCACATCTACCCCCCAACCTGATGAGAAACCCAAAACACTTATCCTCATGCCTACGGAAGAGTCTATTTTGATTTCTCCCTCATCAAAAGAAGACCTTATCTCATCCACCTTTCCTTCTCCCCAACATATGGGTGACCCATTAATAGTGTCCCTTTCGGTCGAAGATAATTTTACACCGGATTTTAAGGATGCACTTGATTTTCTCTCATCTCTTTTACCCATATAGTCAAAAGCTAATCACTTCCCTATTTCAAAAACACCAGATTTATTTATGGGAGTCACCACAAAATCAACATTGGTTCCTCCTACCGCCACACCATTCTCACATTTAGTAGACCGCTTAGACTACGTTGATCATTCCATGCTTTGGGGGTGCCTTTGAATGCTTATTTTAACTCAAATGAAAATTTCATCCACCGATACTTCTACCATTTACCCCAAAGTGTTTGGAGAAATGAAATCGATCACACCTAAGGTAGTTGTGAAAACATCTTCCACATCACCTTCAGCCACACCTACACCTCTACCATTACCTTCACACCAATAACCACCTGCACCTAAACTACTCACTCCTCCTATATTGAAAGTTACCCATACCTTGGGAGTCACATCGCCATCATGCCTAGTCCATCCCCTCATCAAATTAGATCTAGCCACATCCTCATAAGCTAGCATGAAGACTATTCCCCCACCTAAGAGGAAGACCCAACCTCCTAGGCCGCATACACCAGCTTCACTTACTACCCCTTTGTCACCTTCACTAATTACATCTATCCTAGGACCTCACCCATCAGCCTTGGCAAAACAAACTCCTACCCCAGGTAAACTAAAAACACAAAAGCCCACCTCCTCATCACAAGCCTCTGTTACACCGAAATTACCTACACAACGTACGCCTTCACCGTCACTTACATCATTTTTATCACCTATACCCATACCAATTCAAGTAGCCTCATCATTACCTATGATATTTCCTTCTCTTCAACCAATACCTTTCACCTCGATGATGAGGCCATAAATTACCATTATTTTGTTCTTCTAAGATACTTTTGAAAGTTAATTTAAATGTAATCTACGAATTTATAGTTTGATTAAGATAAAATATAGAATATATATCTTGTTCATTCTTTAGAATTCTTTTGTTATCTATTTTTTTTTACTAATCCTATTAATTATTTAGGAAAAATGCAAAGTCTTGTGCATGCAGGCCATAAAGAAAAGATAATACTAGTTCTGGGAAAAGTAGAATTGATCATGGATGGTATATTTAAACTCAAATATGATTTCATATTCAGATTCCTCTCAAAAAATTATGCAATTTAGAAAAAAATATCATCTCAGTCTGAGATTATGTGCAAAAGTTATATTTGTTTTTAGCTAGCTCCGAAATAATTGGAGTTAGCTCCAAAACCTGCAGTTTTAGTTCTAGAACTTACAGATTTAGTTCTAGAACTTAAAAATTTAGTTCTTGAACAATTGGAGTTAGCTCTAGAAAAGTTGGAGTTAGTTCTGGAACAATTGGAGTTAACTCCGGAGCAATAAGAGTTAGCTCTGGGACAATTGGAGTTAGCTCTGGAACTTACCGTTTTAGTTCCAGAACTTGCAGTTTTAGTTTCAGAACCTGCATAAAATGAGGAATTGTGAATAATCAGATAATTTAATGGGAAATATAAGAGAGTTTTTTTTCATAGAAATTTCATTTAACAAAAACCTCATTCATATTTGCTACAGGTTTTACCAATAAAGAGAAATCTAACTTTTAGTGAGTTGCAGTCCAAGAAAAAGTGTATCAGATGAGCACTAAAAGTTCCATAGCCAAAAACAAAAAATTCAAATTAGAAATATGAAATAAATTTTTTTTCATAGAATTTTTTTTAACAAAAACCTCATTCATATTTCCTACATGTTTTACCAATAAAAAGAAATCAAACTTTTAGTGAGTTGCATTCCAAGGGAAAAGTATATCAGACGAGCACTAAAATTTTCACATCTAGAAATTAAAAAATCAAATGGAAAATATGAGAGAGGTTTTGTTCATAGAAATGTCTTTAAAAAAAACCTCATTCATATTTGCTACATGTTTTACCAATAAAAAGTAATCTAACTTTTAGTGAGCTATTGTCCAAGGGAAAAATGTATCAGACGAGCACCAAAAGTTCCACAATCAGAAACAAAAAAGATAAATGTGAAATATGGGAGAGGTATTTTTTCAAAGTAATGTTTTGAGGAAAAACTTCCTTCCAAAAAATTATGAGAATAAAATAATTGTTATTCTTGTTACCAAAAAGAAAGGAGAAGATTTGGGAGCAAATCTTCCTAAACTAGCGAGATAATACTTTGACTCTAATAATATATCTCTCTCTATATTTTATGGAGATGGAGATATTAATTATTAGGATTGGAATAAAGATAAAATTAGATTTTATTTCCTAAAATAAATATTTGGTTGGATGCATGAATTATAAATGCAACCTCCCACACTCTTATATGTAAATTTTCACTACCAAAAAATAATAGATCTGTTCTTTCTCAATCTTCTGAGTGAAATTGTTCTATAAGTTTTGAATTAAGTTTGAAAGTATGAATTAAGTCCTCTTCCAAGTAATGATATGCAAAATCATTCCAAGGAAGAAGGATCAGTGCTTTATGTTCAGTTCTTTATTATGTGGTTTTCCTTTTGTTGTAAATTTTTGATTTCATGTTATGTGATCTTTCTTTCCGTATAATTTCCTTCTTGAACCTGCAGGTGTCTGATTTATCTTTCATTTATTTTAATTTAGAAATTTTATTTATGAAAGTGTGTTTCCTTCATGAAAATTTTAGTTCTACAAGTGTGCCTTTACATTTCCGCATGTGTGATTTATTTTATACAAGTTTGGATTGTGTTTAACAGAGCTGATTTCCAAAGAACTTTTTTATCTTAATGCATACAACCATCAGACACCAACCCTAGATTGACATTATTAATGGTGAGGATTGGCGACCCTCATCACTTGCATCTTCCCACATCTTTTACCGCACCTCCATTATTTCCTTGGCTAACCCATCCCCTTTCACAATTTGTTTTCCCTTCTACCTCACACACTCCTTCTTCACCTTTACCTAGGAAGGTGCAACCAAAGTCCAAAAACCCACTACCCTCTAAAGAGGTAGTTAAACCTACAATAACTTCAACCTCTAGTTCATCTGCTACATCTTTTCCCAAGAAGGTACAATCCAAACCTAAAACCATACTACCTACCAAATAGGTGGTCAAAAGGGCTCAACCTCCGATTCCACCTCCCGTGGCACATCTACCATGAAAATCACCCACACTCGACCCACAATTACTTCGCATTGTGACCCATTGGCAGGGTCTTATGCCAACATCTTAGCCAACCTTTTTGAAACCTCTGTCATCACATTACCACCACTTAGACCTTACAACCTACTCAAACCTAAACCAAAAGTGTTTGGTAATAAAAAAATTTGTGCTTACCATCGTGTGTCAGGGAACAATGTGGAGAACTCTAAGGATCTTAAGAATGTTCTTCTCCAACTATTTCCTCTAGAAGAAAACTTTGATGATGATGATATTTTAGATGAGGACCCTATTTTACCTTCACCTACACCACACACCCTCATCCCTTACCTCTCAAGGGACCTTCATCTCCACATCCACCATCATTTTATCCTCCTCCAACATTTGAGATAAATATGGTCCACATAAGAGAGCTAGCCAAACCTCCACCAAAATGCTAATGCACTTCCTTTTTTTCACAAAAATAGTATATTCCCTCACCATATTGTTTCTCGTCATGTCGATACACCTACCACAACTCACTTTCTCCTTTAACCAATATTAATATGGTTAACATTGCCACTCATGCCCAGAAAGACAAAGGAAAGGAGAAAACAACCAACCCATTTGCTACTCTTGTACCCAATATCCCATATGCACCTGCACCAAAAATCCCCATCTGTGGACCCACATACCCTATTTCTGATGGGGTTTCCTATCGTATAATTATTAAACAACTGCACTAATCTCCTCTTAAAATGTCTTTGTACGACTTGGTCCAAATCTCTAAGTCTCATTGATAGGCCCTCTTTGAGGTCCTGGAATCTATTGAGGTTTTACCTAATGACCCTACTCCTATGGCATCCATTATCACTCCTCACCATGTGGCCTCTCTTACCACTTCATCCCCATCCTTTGCACTTGCTACCACTCATCAAGTAGCCACTCTCAGTTTCTCTGATGACGAGATTGTACCTCTCCAATCAAAGTATCATGGCTCTACTAATGGCATAATTATCATGGATACTTTATGTCTGTTTCAAGATGGAATCCCATGGTCATTCATCACATAAAATACATCTTTCATAGTTAGCCCCATGTGCTATGGTTTTTCTTCATAAAAGAAGCCTATCATACTCTATAGTCTTGTCCATGACCTAAAATTCCAAAAAACAATTCAAAAGAAATATACAGGATTTTCAAATTAAAACTCCTTAAGTCAAACTCCACAAAAAATATGACTCCCTAAAAAAGGACATATATCTTTCTATCTTGTTGCTTTAAATAGAATGCTCTCTCGAAGGATAGATATACACAACTAGCCATACTATATATAGTCTATCACAAAAAATAAGACTATTCCTGCAAAAATAAAATAAAAATATTATAAAGTTTCCCACATCAATCAGACTTCACGAAGACCTCAAGGAGATACCATACTCATCCCACATAGACTTCCTGCATTGATCAGTCTATAAAAATAAAAGCAAAAAAAAAAAGATAACTTTTTCGTCATGAACTTGCCTATTTTGATCTTCGGTATCTTGCCAAAAGGCATGTTGTCTCACACCAGGTTACACTAAACCAACCACCTTTCCTTTCTAACCTTCCACCTACACAAAGTATGTGCCATAAATGCAACATTTCATGATCATGTGACCTTCTTCACCCTTAGAACAGTTAATCATGCAATTTTTTTAGTGTCTTCCATTTATAAGCCAATCTTTGGTATGATAGACTCGTTAGGTATCTTATCGATTAGGCATCACTTTTGTCTCCTCTAACCATTCACCCCTTTTCTTACTTATTGATTCTCATTCACAGGACAAGACCTTCGACAATTATATTATAGGAATTATTTTTTCACCAAAATCACCCATATCTATTCACCATAGACAAAAACCATGCCTATTCGACCTAAAATCAACCATGCTTAACTAACCTAGACTCAAACATACCTAAAAAGACATAAACTCAACCATGCGTAACTCACCAAGACTCAATCATGCCTAAAACCAACCAACCCATTCCTCTACCTCATCATATTCTTCCCTAGCTTATGGGATAACTACATAGGCCTGAGGTCCCTTTTCATCAGGGCTATGTAGGTAGCACTTTGAGGGCATGGGGACCTTAGAGGTTAGCTCAGGCACTCTTCCCCCAAACCAATTTTCCCCCTTCTATTCACATTCTAGCTTAATGAGTTTTCCATTTTACACAAAACTCGGAAATTAAACAATCATAATTTTTACATACGTACTTAGCATTTTATAACATCAACCGTATCATACATAAATCATTTCACATTTCAATGATATCAAATATTTGGACATTTACACCACAACATATACATACATCATCATTTATTTTCCATAATAACAATAACTTGGAAATCAAATCAAACGTAAAATCATGCCTACAAGACCTAAACACCACCATGCCTATACCTAACTCCACTATGCCTACACCTAACTCTACCATGCCTATACCTAGCTCTACCATGCCTATACCTGACTCCACCATGCATAAATCACCTAAACTCCATCATGCCTAAATCACCTAAACTCCCTCATGCCTATACCTCAACTACACCTGCATATGACCTAAAACTCAATCATGCCTAATTAGCCTAGTTTCCATCAACACACAATAACAGTGGAAATTAAAATGAGTACATCATCTATCTATTCAACATCATCAATTATATAAATGGGAGCATCTGTGTATCAATACATATATACATAGATATAAATACATACTAGTATCTCAAAAACACTCATATATAATCTCACATCTTCAGCATGCAGGCTGATATATATATATATATCAAAAATCACAATGATCAGACCAACGTGACATATAATGACTAATCATCACCCCACCTGATATCCTCCTGTCCAGTCTCACATGTCTCCTCCTCCCTACCTATCCGCTGCCCTGTCAGCATCTCTCCACCCTCCATGGGTCTTAATCTAATCTCCTCCTGGCCCTCACCCATGCCTGGCCTCCGAGAACTCATAACGTCTCCCTGACCCTATCCATGGGATTCAATGCCCCCCTGTGCTTCCTGAACTATGAGTCCTGGATCTCATCTGTTCAACCTAGCTACCTGTTGGGCTTTGTACTCGGCATATGATGGAACATGTATACCGGAAGTAGTCAAATGATCATGGTAATAGCAAGCCTCGTTCAGGTCATCCATGAACCTCACCATTGACACCATCTAAGGTGGTGCCACGAGTCTCACTTCAACTTGAGAACTCTTCCCTACTAATAATGGCCTAGGCCCCTATCTTGATGCTTTCCCTCTGTCTTGTATAATGGGAATCTCTCCTGGTGTAGGTGCCAGTTAATATGTGACCCTATCCTTGGGCCAACCATGTGGGGGAACTTGTACCTATGCTACAACCTAGGCCTATAAGGCCACAATGTGTGACTGTGCAGTGGTAAAATGACCATGTAAAACAACCACCTGTGCCTGTAGGGTGGCTACCTGGCCTCCATCCCCATCTCCACCTTGTGTGAATGCTTGTCCCTGTGCTACCTGGGCCTATAGGGCCGTCACCTAATATTTTAAATTGGCTACATGTGCCTTTGACCTTGTGAGCTGTCCCCAATAACACTATAATCTGTGCTTGAAGGGTAGCCACATGACCTTATAATGTATCCCTTTACACTATGAAAGTGGTTAAATCTTGTTGTCCTAGCCTCGATAGTTTCACCCATAGCTGTGCCACCCACCATTGCTTGTATCCATCAGTGACACCTATGTCTTCAAGTCGTCTATCTGCCACCTACTCCTCCTGACCTATTGGAACAATCAGACGTGGTATAGAAATGGGTCTCTCCATGTCAATTCTACGGTACTATGGGAAAGGCAGGGGCACATCCTATCATAATCCAAACTATTGTCTAACCCGATCCATAGGTATACACTCATGTTTTCTGGCATCATCACCATATCTCAGTAGCTGGAGCTCCTCTAACTCCTCAACAATTCCTTTGTAGAATGGATAGTCCATATATGGTCTCCACACAATATCCACTACAGAAAGGCCCTCCAGTCACTTCTTGTAGTATGACACAGCATATGTGTCCCTCATCTCCATCGGTTGTCCAGCAAGTGGTACCCATTGTCTGAAACAACCTCTAAACATGCCACCCTTGAACCAATCATGTCATGGTAAACCAACAGGGTGCACACACATGATGTGCTTGTATGCCCAACAATGTAATAAATAAGTACAATACACACCAAATCTCCTCAATCTCCCATAGGCCCATAGCTCCCTATATAGTTGAACTAGGAAAGCTAGGTGCCCAAGTGAACTGTATCCACTCCTTGATCATATCCTATAGCACTCCTCATCAGTGCTCGAGGAAACCTACCACCCTCAGAATCTTGAAATGTAGAACAACCTATTATCACTATCATCAGAACCGATAGCCTAGTCTTCTGTAGGTATGCCACATACATATCCCCATAGCTCACTTTTATCAAATGTGATTGCCTCACCAAATACTACCACTATCAGCTACATTGATGCCTCAAATGAAATGGAATACACTAGCTCCCCAACAATAGGAAGTCACAAGATCCTACAAAAATCCTTCAAGGTGATGGTCATGTTGATAATAGAATACTTGTTAGAGATCACACAAGGGGGTCCACTGTGGGAGAGAAGGCCAAGATGAAGGGCAAGGAGGGATAATAAGAACACATGCATGGAAGGCAAGTTCAACATTAAGAACTTAGCCAATTTTGAGCATGAAGACCTATTTTTAGAAGATGGCATGCGGAACACACCAATGATAGGATCGAGGAATTTTGCATGGAGATGAGCTAAGAATAGGATTGTCCTATTTCTAGAATAGATAAGTGGTGAAGGGAAAGTCCCCACCCTATATATATGATATGAATCACATAGTTGTATGTATGTGTAATGGATAGATATATATACACAGAGAGAGATGGATCTATGAAGGTATAGAGATCTATGTATATGACTGAATTATTATATCAGATCCATGCATGCATTAGTATAGATTGACATTCTTGTAAGGAGCTTCTATATTTATTAATAAATGGAAGATACCTTGGTTGAATCTAAGTGTCATTCCTGTGTGTAATTGAGTAGTGCATGTTATTGATTCAATCATGGATTACTATTTAATCTTGTTCTTTCATAGATCTGAATATGGCATGCATTGTGGAATGATGGATTAGTTATGGATATGTATGTCTCCTTCATCATCACGCTAACATCCTGCTACAACAACCCTAAAGAGGTACCTGATACCTTTGCACTCTTCAGGTGAGTGCTTAGTCTAGGCTAAGTGATGTGTCAGCGCGTCTATGGTGTTATCTGGTAAATTCTAGGCTGCATCAGGTAATGCTCACCGATCGGTAAGTGAAAGGTATTACTCGTGTAATCCCATCCATCGATGAGAGAGACCATCAAACTATGATCCCACGATATACGCCTATAGCACCAGATCACACTAAGTCTAACCTTGGTCATGTGCTCCCACTACTCTGAGGCCATGCTAAGCCGCATCTCTACTAGTTGGGGTAATATTCTATCCCACATCCTCAGCTGATCTCTCACCTAGACCATCCAAAAAAACCTTTTCAAGACTTAATCACCTCAAATCACCTATTACCCACCACCCAATGCCCAACCACATCAATCACACCTAGCCCCTTTACATAATTCACCTACGCACATATTATCCCTCAGCATTTATTACCCATTATCTTACTTCATTTTACCAACTTACCAATCCCACCTCACTAAAATAGCATTTTACCCTCTTCCCTCTACATAAATATTCACCTACCCCTCTCTCACCTATTTTACTTTCCTACCTAGCCCTTATTTCACCTATTTACTCTTAACCTTAACCGTGGTCAGTTGCCTTGACCGTCACCAATCTTCTTGACTGTCATCACTTGGTCCCTTCTGACTGATGTTGGTCACCTAGAAATTAACCAATGCCTACTAATCGTTGACTGACGTTGACCAACCTTTGACTATTTTTAGTCTCTGTCATGACATCAAAACCGAAAACCCATCCCCCATTCTCAAAAATTCACAAAAAATGATCTACAAATCTACTTTACCTCACCCAAACCTATCCTAACTTCATTTCCAACCCTATTTAACCTACGATTGACTGTCCCACCCCTCATTTCCTTCATTTTAACCCACAATTTTTTAAATTCAAATCCCACCCAAATTTTTAACTAAAAAGTATTTCCACAATACTATTTTCAACCAAATAATGGATTTAGATTGACTCCTACCTCATCTCAGTGCCATCTCCATGGTTGCACATCTGACCGCTGCGCCAGTGGTCCACTAGACCCCTCTCCTACCTCTTCCATGCCCAAATCAACTCCTCACATTGTTTTCAAAACAATCAAATTAATCAAATAGATCTCTTGGAACCATCATTCGAATGCCAATCACCTGCTACGTGGCTCACTAACTTAGCTTACCATCTCGCACTGTCATTTTCTACTCCTCAACTTAATCCTATGCCATTTTCATCAAAGTGGCAAAGTCAAAATGAATCCATAAAACATGGATTTTTTTAGCCCTAAATCAACATGACTGATGTTGCTCATGTCATTCTCTAGCCAACCAATTTTGGTTACACCAAAATTGAAACATTGGTAACCTGACATGCCCATTTCAACCCACCCCATGCCTATATTTCCTAAAACAATTATTGCTCTAACAAATTTTAAATTTACAAATACCTATTACACCCTACCCACAAGCCTACACTACCTGTACATTTCCTTAACTATGTTTAGGGACATGTTATTTTACTATACCTCAACCTTACATATGCCCTACCCCATATACATGTTATGTTATTTATGTACTCGCTATAACTTGTGATGTTGTTACTTGTGTTATTTAGCCTAATGACCTTACCCTGCCTAATGAGGTGATGTTTATCCCGATCATAATTTTGGTACCATGGAACAAAACCTATTACCTATTCCTACATTACCTCATTATGCTTCATGACCATATCCCATACCTTGGATACCTGAATCATTTCAACCTTGTTTGGATAAACTTATCAATCTTTTGACAATGTAGAGTTTACAAGATCTTCCACCTGGTCCCATATCACAATCTATACATGTGCATGCATTTGATTGTTATTCCCATTACCCTAAATGACCATACAATTACCTATAACCCACCTACCCTATTTTTCATCACTTATCCATTCATAAAACCACTTACCGAATCCATTTAACATCTCATCAATTCTTGGTTTGAGGGGGATCACCTCCACCAACACTTGGGGAAACCTAACTGTTATCCTAAATTTTCCCACCTGGTAAATTTTGTTAAGACAAGTCCTACACATAAGGAAATTAAGAAGGAAACAACTCAGACCCACGAGTTCACATCCCAGGATGAAAAACAAGGTTACAGAGGGACTTTACAATGGAGTGGCAGGGCCCTGCGAAAGATCAAACGACCCTGTGTAAGAAGAAATTCAAGAAATGGGTCTGTCGAGTGAATTTGTGCCTCAAATCCTTCAAAAAAATTATAGGTGGGATCGGAAATGGAATGGTAGGGTCGGATAAGGAGGCTGAGTGGTGTTAAAGGAACCATATACTCAAAGGAAAAGAAATGACGAAGATTCAAAGTCTTCAGGCTCTGAAATAGTTAAGGACGGATCATGAAATCGACTAAGTATGGAGGAGACATCGGAAGTTTCCAAGTGTCCAAACGACACACCTGTAAAATTTAAAACCAAAGGGGCAGGCTGAAATAAGTGTGAAGCCTCCACGTGTCCAGAGATCCAAAAAGCTACACCTATCATTGAAAAGTCTTTGACTCAGTGGAAGGGGCCAATTCTTGACTTAACATAATTCCAAAATGGGAGCCCAAGGCGAAGACTCAAACTTACGCTAGCCCTCCACATAGCCAATGGTCAATAGAGTTTAAAAGGAGAATGGGTTGAAAATGGATAAGTAATGAACTCAGGTGGAAGGTGCTAGGTGTCCAAACAACGCACATTCAAAAGCGGGACCTTGAGCAGATTGTCAAATGAGCGTAGGCCTTCCATGTGTCCCAGAGCCCAAAAAGGTGAGGGTGACCGTTTAAAATTATAAAGGCCTGTGGAGGTCTCTATGTGTCATATCTACGCTACTCCAAAGGTAAAGTATGGGGGTAGTTTCTAAACATGTGCAAATCCTCCACGTGGATTGGGTCGGATACAATGTCTCTGCCCATGGAAAAGACTCAAGAAGAATATAAAGGAAATAGGGAAACTTGTGGATTCCACCACATGTCACATGGGTGCTATCCCAAGAGTGAAGGAAGCATTCAAATCTCAAATGAGTGCAGAGCGACCATGTGGACCCAATAGAAACATACTCATTTAAATATTATGTGCCTACGACCCAAAAATTCAAATGACCATATCTTTTTATTGAGAACTTAGATTTGGGTGAGAGAAGATTTTTTGGAAATGTCTCGACACCCTCTATGCCTTGGAATCATAAAATATCATTTTTGTAGGTTTTGGTGGGTGAAAAATGGGAAAACATCTTCCAAGAAATTAATACAGAGCCTGATTTCTCCAACTACCAGATCTGATTCGATTCGATCCACCGTTCTTCTTCAATACACCAGACAAATAGAGGGAGCAAGAACTGACAGATTTGGGGTGGATTTGAGAAATGAATTGATTAATAGTAGTTTGATTATTCAAGGAAGGATTCAATGCATATCCCGTGGTAGTTGAAACAGGAATTCGAATTTTCCCTCTTCTCTCTCTCTTATTCTTTCTATATATTGTAACACTTCATCATTTGAAAAGGAGATATTATTTTGGGCATAGGGAAACTCTGTCAAATTTGTTTCTTGACTCCATTTTGAGTTAAAAACCTTCTCCTACACCTGACAAGCATTTTTGTGCCTCTACAGAAGAAATGTAATGGTCTGTGCACCCATATAGAGCAATAAAATGTGTTTTTGTGGTGTTTCTTTAACCCTTTGCATCGTTTTGTTGTCTCTCTATGCCTCTCCCTTTCAAATCTATTTTCTATGCATGTATTTCACATTTGTAGATGCAGGGCATTGTGTTTCGTAGATTTTTGATCATGGTTTAGGGTCTGGGTTTGTATCACTTCTATTTGACCTTCCCATCTTCCTTTCTCTCCTTTTTATCCTACCTCAACAAAGCATCTCACCCCTTTCCTTCTCTAGAGTATCACCACTTTAGTGTAGCCCTTTTCTTTCACCCTCTCTTACTCTCTAGTTCCTTGGAATGGTTAGATTAGGATAGTTTAGTTTTTTCCTACATTAGAGTAGCTCATGGCAGGTAGTTTAGGAACAAGAACTATCTTTCTCTAAAGGATTATCTTAGGTTTGTAAGTCCCACAAAGCTTGAGATATAATCCAATGTTATGCAATCACACCAAATGCCCCATTTTAACCACTTCACATCTTTAGCCATTTGTGGGTACTGTGATTTTGCACTAACAAGTTCTAGCAAACCCGATGTTACATGAGGTATTCACTTTATTTCATCAAGTTGATGTGTTCTTGGTGGGATTTAGCCTTTTGAGGCACATGCAAACACATCTGGTAACTCCATCTGGTCAAAAACCCATTCTCTGAGTTATGCAGACCTTTTCCATCCATTTCCACTCATTTTCATCCATTTTCTTCTTCCATCTCTTTCATTTTCTCCCATTTCATGAGGTTGTGCAGTCATGACTTCATTCCCTTCATGTAACTTACACTTATAGATAATGCAGTCCATCATCAAATGAATTTCCAAACGACTCCAAATTAGCATTATAATCAGATCCAAGACCATTACGCTTACCCATATGAGCAAGGTCAAAGTCAGTTTGGCTATAAAGCTTATCAAGAACAAGGGGACGCATAAAATGGTGACAACTATGTGGAGAATGCTGGTTTATTGGAGAAAATTCAAAAAATGGAGGCTGGTATGGTTTATTCAAGGGGCATAGCACAAATGAATACATTCAAGATTGGTTATAGGGCACCTTGTCTATGGGAAGGCCCTTTTCCAAGACATTACAGCCCTCAAGAGAAGATTAACTTCATGGTTTAAGTGCTACCTCAACTTACACATTGGATTGAGGACATTGAGGCTTATGAGCAAGGTGCAAGATAGCCTTGTCAATGGCTAAGTCAATCACGATCTCCCTATCCTTCATTTTCTCTTTCTCAAGATTTATCATTTCAGCAGTATCATGAGTCAAGCCCCTCATTTGGTGCCCCAAGTGTTAATTTATTTTCTCCATCTCCTAATCTCCCATCCCACCTTATTTCCTCTCACCCATTTCCCTTCCAAATAGTCATCCCCTCCAAACAAACAAGAAGTTCTACCTCCCTCCCCACAAAAAACAATTACAAATTTGGTTGAACCCTAACATGTCACTCCTCTTGCTTTCCCAAGTCCATGTTGGGAAGAGACTCAAGAATCCAGTCAAGGAAAACAGCAAGAAGGGGATTCCAACAGAGAAGAAATGACAGACAATCTGAAGATTTGGGCTACCAAATTTTGGTTTATAAACATCCCCTTGATGGTCAAGCCAATAGAGGAGGTAAAATTTGAACAGCCAATGGTGGCTGAGACTAAGTTTTTCAGTAGAGAAGGAACAAAAACAAGAAGAAGTAGATCAGCAGTTTGGTGCTGCTCTGGATGCAGTGTCCATGATGGAACTTTGTCTGAAGAGGATGTTGAGTTGACCCAAGCTGCACAACTAGTTGAAGAGGAAGAACAACCAGCTCCAAGTCCCATTGAAGGAGGAGTAGCTGAGGAGAGATCAAATTAGAGTTGAGGCCACTCAATGAAGAAGGCATCATTGAATATTTTTTGCTTTCATTTCAAGTTCCTGATTTGATTGATGAACCCATGATGGATGAGGACCATATAGTTTCAGAGGTTCCAAGTGTGGATCAGGCTACAGAAGAACCTTCATTTTTTCCTTCCACTTCATCCCCTTCAAGATCTGATGTTGAAGAAGAGTTTGATCTTTCAAACTTCATGTTTGAGGAAGAGGGAAACCATGGTGAGAAAATTTTAGATCAGGAAGACACCATGGAAGGAGGTTGAGCGCATGCAACAGGACAACGACGACGTAGATTATCTATCTGACTTGGATTATTTCTTTAATGGAGAAAATCCCATAGAGATCACATCATTTTCTCTTCCATCATCCACCTTCCAAGCACATGAGCCTGCTACCATCAAGGAAGGAACTCAAAGATAGTAGCATTTGTCTCACAACATCCCTCTTGAACCAGGGTTGGAAGATCATGGTCTTCCATGTTCTTCACAAGAAAAAAAAAAGAAAGGAGATGTCATCATCTCCCTCTCACCATCCATCTAAGAAGGTCCACAAAAAGACTCCATTTTTGGAGTTAGAGTTTATAACCATGGGCAAATTCAAAGGACCATACCTGGCCCAATCAGATATTTGGCTTCGTTGGAGATAAGGGAGAAGCCAAAACCAGTCATGCCTACTTCTAGGGCATGAGAATGAGCATCAAAGTACCAAGGGTCATCGTCAACATCTCTAGGAGTCCAATGCCAATCCAGCTTGAGGAGGTATTTTATGGTTAATGTAGATACCTTGATGATTTGGGTGGAGGACATAGGCTTAAATTTAGTTTTATTATTCATCTAGGCAGCCATATTTAGTGTCAAATCATTTACATGGCTGACCCTTTTTGAGAAAGGGAAGCTATTTCTCCCTACCTATAGCAGGCTTTGTTTAAGCTTTTCTTTCTTTTCTGGTTAGTATAGGAGTAGGAGTAGATTTTGTTTTTAGCAGAAAAAGTGCTTGTGTACACTCTACATGTCTCATTTGAGGCATGTATGATTTGATTCTTTGTACATAGAATGTTGTTGTTTATGTTTTTTTGCTCCAAGGTTATGTCATTGTGAAGTTCAATGTGCCCCAGGTAAACATTGTAACAGTCCATTCTCAGGACAGACAAAGGCCAGGCTCTTTAGTATTCACGGCAGAAAGATCCATAGTTGTCTGTAGCAGTTGCTAGTTCCAAAAAATCAAAAAAATGTAGAGAAACCAAAGGATGTTTTTTAAGTCATTCCATTCAGGGACAAATGAAACCCCCCCAGGTCAATACAATTTTGTACTCTCAGAAACTCCATTTCAAGATTTTCTTATGAAAATTGAGAGTGCAGATGCGCGGGCAGGCTCAGGGACAGGACAGAACATAGAAAGTGTAGGTAGTCGGGGAGTCCATTTTGAAGGAAGGGTCAGTACCAGGCCATTAATTATGACTCCATGACCAATGGATGCTTTAAGGCTACTGGTCTCTTCATCTAGCAGTTAGATGTCCCCATGAGTCACCAAATTGTTATCCCAAATTTTGCTCCCCAGGAAAATTTGGTCAAGACAAGTCCTGCACATAAGGAAATTATGAAGGAAATGACTTAGACCCATGAGCTCACATTCCAGGATGACAAACAAGGTTGCAGAAGGGACTTTACAATGGAGTGGCGGTGCCTGCGAAAGATCAAACAACCCCATGTCTAAGAAGAAATTCAAGAAATAGCTCTGTCGAGTGAAATCCGTGCCTCAAATCCAACAACATAAAAATTACATGTGGGCTTGGAAATGGAATGGCAGGGTCCAGGGAAGGAGGCCAAGTGATGTCAAAGGAACCAAAGACTCAAAGGAAAAGAAACGGTGAAGATTCAAAGTCTTCGGGCTCTGAAATAATTCAAGGATGGACCCCGAAATTGACTAAGTATGGAAGAGACAGCGGAAGCTGCCAAGTTTCCAAATGATGCACCTCCAAAATTTAAAACCAAAGGGGCAGGCTAAAATAACCGCCAAGCCTCCACATGCATCCAGAGCTCCAAAAAGTTGCACCAGCCGTTGAAAATTCTTCAACTCGATAGAAGGGGCCAAGTGTCGGCTCAGCACAATTCTAAAATGGGAGCCCAAGGCAGGGACTCAAACTTAAACCATCCATCCACATAGCCACTAGTCCATAGAGGTCAAAAGGGTAATGGGCCCAAAATGGCTAAGTAATGAACATAGGTGGAAGGTGCCAAGTGTCCAAACAACACACATTCAAAAGTGGGACCCTGAGCAGATTGTCAAATGAGTGTGGGCCTTCCACATGTCTGAGATCCCGAAAAGGTGAGGGTGACCATTGAAATGTCGAAAGGCCCAAGAAGGTCTCCATGTTTCGTATTCACGCTACTCCAGAGGTAAATTCTGGGGGCATTTTCTAAACATGCTCAAATCCTCCACATGTCTTGGGTTAGATACAGTGCCTCCACCCGCAGAAAAGACTCATGAAGAATACAAAGGAAATAGCAAAACTTGCGGACAACGCCATGTATCAAATGGGTGCTATTCCAAGAGTGAAGGAAGGAGTTAAATATCAAATGAGCACAAATCTGCCACGTGGACCCAGTACAGACAAGCTCATTTAAATATTATGCACCCGTGACCCAAAAGTTCAAATGACTATATATTTTGACTAAGAACTTAGATTTTGGCGAGAGAAGATTTTTTGGAAACATTTTGATGCCCTTTATGCCTTGGAAACATAAAATATCATTTTTGCAGGTGATGGTTAGTGAAAATGGGAAAAAATCTTCCAGGCCATTAATACAGAGCCTAATTTCACAAACTACCAGATCTGATTCGATTCGATCCATTCTTCTTCTTTAATACGCCGAACAGATAGAGGGAGCTAGAACCAACAGATTTGGGGCAGATTTGAGAAAGGCATTGATTGATAGCAGTTGAATCTTCAAGGCAAGATTTAATGCATATCCCGTGGTCGTTGAAATAGGATTTGACTTTTCCCTCTTCTCTCTCTTATTCTTTCTATATATTGTAGCAATTCTCCTTTGAAAAGGAGAGATTATTCTGGGTGTAGGGAAACTCTGTGAAATTTGTTTCTTGAATCCATTTTAAGTTGAAAACCTTCTCCTACACCTGGGAAGAATTTTTGTGCCTCTAAGCAGTTTTGTAATGGTCTGTGCACCCATATAGAGTAATAAAACATGTTTTTGTGGTGTTTCTTCAACCCTTTGCATTGTTCTGTTGTCTCTCTGTGCCTCTCCCTTTCAAAACTATTTTTTGTGCATGTATTTCACATTTACAGGTGTAGGGCATTGTGTTTCATGGAGTTTTGATCATGAATTAGGGTCTGGGTTTGTGTCACTTCTATGCAACCTTCCCATCTTCCTTTCTCCCCTGTTCATCCTCCCTTAACAGAGCATCTCACCCCTTTCTTTCTCTGGTGTATCACCACTTTAGTGTAGGCTTTTCTTTCACCCTCTCTTTCTCTCTGGTTCCTTAGAATGGTTAGATTAGGATATTTTAGTTTTTTCCTGCATTAGAGTAGCTCGTGGCAGGTAGTTTAGGAACAAGAACTAGCTTTCTCTAGAGGATCATCTCAGGTTTGCAAGTCCCACAGCTTGAGAGATGATCAAATGTTATGCCATCACACCAAATGCCCCATTTTAACCACTTCACATCTTTGGCCATTTGGGGGTGCTGTGATTTTGCACTAACACTAACCTTCACTCATATGTGGAGCTCCAAATTTCTATTTTTGTCATCCTCACTTATCAATACAAGCTATGCGACAAAAGGGGCAAATGTAGACAACAAATTTGGGTCACACTCCTCTTGGTCCCCTTCAATCAATTAACGTTATGTGTTCACCTAACCATGACCCCTTTACCCCACATTCATATTAATTTAATTGCTTATAATTGAATTAATGTTCATACTCATATTATTAATTAATTTAATTACTTTAATTAAGTTAATTTACACCTCACCATGGACTTATTCCTAGCCTATTAATTAATTAACACTAGGTCCTTACTTATCCCAACCAACTGGGACTTAGTCTAACCCTAAAATTAAATTCATATTCCTTCTCAAACAACACTCCCACTTATCTAAGTTCCAACCCTCACTTGAGACCCAGATTGGAAATCAAGAGCACGCCAAAAATAGTAAGGATCTACCTATTTTTGGTAAACCTAGGATTTCCCACCTTAACCGATGTCAGTTATCCCTCAACTGACAGCGGCAACATTAAAAGTTGGTGGTTACCTTATATATCCTTTGACAAATCTTAACCTAGGTAGGTCATTTTTTTGTTCAGAGATTTCTATTGTATTGAAGCACAAATAAGAGATTTGTCAACATCTAGATGATGAGATATACTCAACCACAAGCCCAAGCAGACACCTGATGCTCATCTCAAGGCATTATATCATTAATGGGAACACTCTGGGAAGTATTGCCATGGAACTGACCAGAATTTTCTTCACGAATCAACCACTACCTCCCTTTACCTACCATACCTGCAAATGTAAGTAATTGTATTTAATTTTCATCATTCTATACTTGCCTAAAGCATAGGTTCAATATCTTTTTTTATTAGATCTTATTCCTTCTTGCATTCCTCTTTCCCCAACTTCTTACTAATCCACCCATCCAACCACCCACAACCTTCTAGCTCTCCATATATGACCTCTATGCATTCCTTAGTCTCCTTGGCATTATTACGAACCCAACGATCCTCCCTTCATCCTCTGTGTAATCACAAAGAAGTCACAAAACTATTTTTATGTAATTACCACAAAATTTCCCCTACTGACACTGATCACCTTAACCGTCATCGGTCTCCCCCTTAGCTGATATCAGTCATAGTGTTGGTTAAGCTTCCCTATGCCCACTCAACCTTTAATCTACAAAAACTTACCCCATGTCTCACCAGAACCTCCCCAAAACCTCACCCAGACTTTATACCCCACCTACAACCTCATAACAGACCTTCCCAACTCTTTGTGTAGACACAGAGAGAGCATGGACACCCATGTTTTACATTCTACCATTTCCCATATTAACTAATATCAGTCATCCTAAACCGTCATTGGTCATACCTGTACCAACATCAATCACCCTTAGTGACATCGTCCTCTGTGCCTGGTAAAACTTCCTTAGACTAGCAAGCTTTCTAATCACCCAAAACTTACCCAGACCCCATATGTGTCCCTCAAACCACCTACCCAACTTGTAATCAGACCAGGGACCTTCACCAGTGTAGTCATCAATCATTTAATTAGATTGACACAGATAGTAGTCTGAGACACCTAAAGTAGAACACTAGCATTAGATTATTTTATTTGCATGTTTAGTTAATTTATATTGAGCTATATATCAGTGGATTGACAACCAAAAAGGAAGTATCCCAATTCCTAGATCTAGCTCATGCTAGGTGATAAGGGTTGTCAATTCTTGTCATTACTATTATCAATCCATGTTGGTTTCCGAAGGCTGTATGCATTAAGAGAAGAAGATCTTGGAAAGTAATTCCTTTAAACACAAACCAAACTTGTATAAAATAAATCACACTTGTAGAAATTTAAACACACTTGCAGAAATAAAGTTTGCATGAAATAAATCACACTTGCATGAATTGAAATTGTTGAATTAGAAATAAACATAATTGAACGAAACACCTGCAGGTTCACAACAGACTAAATTTTTATAATACAAAGATAAAAACAATACAAGAGAACAAATTAAAGAAAAATGAATAAATATAAACATAAATACAGAGATCCATCTTCCTTGAAATGAGTGGCCGACTCATTCATTGGAAGAGGATTTAAATCATACTTCTGAGATCTTAAAACTACAGAATATTTGAGAGAAAAGAACATATCTTTATTTCTTTGGAAAAAATCATTACATATCCCAGTGTGGAAGGTTGCATTTATAATTCATGCATCCAACCAACTGCTTATTTTAGGAAATACAATCTGATCTTATCTTTATTCCAATCCTAACAACTAAAATCTCCATATCCACAAAAAATGGAGAGAGAGATATATTCTTGAAGTCAAATCTTATCTTTCTTATTTTAGGAAGATCTACTCACAAATCTTCTCCTTGATTTTTGGTAACAAGAATCACAATGATTTTATTCTCCTACATTATTGGAAGGAGATTTTTCCTTAAAAGATGATTTTGACCAGATATCTTTCCCAAATTTTCCATTTGATTTTGTTTTTTTTATTGTGGAACTTTTGACACTTTTCTGATACGCTTTTTCCTCAGACTACAATTCACTAAAAGTTAGATTTATCTTCATTGGTAAAACCTGTAGCAAATCTGAATGAGGTTTTTTTGCAACACATTGCTATGAAAAAAAATCTCTCTCATATTCTCAATTTGACTCTCTGATTATTCACAATCCCCATGTTATGCAAGTTTAGTAAATAAAACTATCATTCCTTTGATGCAAGTTCCGGAACTAAAGTTGTCATTCCTTTTATGTAAGTTTCAGAACTAAATTTGGAAGTTCTGGAACTAAATATGTTTTGTCCATGAATTTAAAGTTTTGGAACTAACTGTTATACGATTGATGCAAGTTATGGAACTAAATCTGCAAGTTTCAGAACTAGATTTGTGAGTTCCAAAACTAAATCTACAATTTCCAGAACTAAACCTGTGAGTTCCGAAACTGACTCTATGAGTTTTGGAACTGTTGGTCGTCAAATAGGACTCTTTAGAAGAGCAACAGTCAGGGGACAAGAAGTCCCTCCTCTTTAATGGGAGAGGTTCCCTTATTCAGAAACGAACTTATTTACAAATGTACAGAACATTGTTTTATGGTTAAACTTGGATTCTACGAAAGTGTTTTCCACAAGGATCATCAATTACACAAGGACTAAGGAAAGGGAATAAGAAGATGAGCAGAATAGCAACATTCAGAATTATAGATAGTAGAATAATTCTTCGTGTATGCGAAGCTTCAAAGAATTTAAGACAAGATCATTTGCGTTGGCTGAATGAGATTAAATTTAAAGAAACAAAGTTCCATAAATAACCTTCTTCAGATTTATTAATCAAGGACACAAAGTTCCTTCTTGGTTGTACAAGATCACTGTATTTGCAAAACTGAACAGTATGCAATTAGAGAGACTAACGAGTTAGGAACAAAATGATCTCCACAATATTAAAGGAAAACACAGAGATAACAAGAATTAGATAGACAAAGAATGGAAAGCCCTTTTGTATTGATTTCTTTAAGATCTATTTACACTTTCAGAAAATATCCAAGTTCTTCCTCCCTTCAAAATGGCGTGGAAAGGCCATTATATAGCTTACAAGTCAGTTACTCTTCGTAACCGTTTCTCTTAATTAAAGAATAGTTAAGGATCACCAGTTGCAATACCTTAACTAATTACAAAGAATACGAAAAGAATGGGAAGAAGAGAAAAGAAAGGAGAAGGAGACAGGTGGCCAGCTACTGGGAGGGACCCACTGTCTTCAGAATCCGCAGCCTGAATTTCTTCAACGCCTCAGCTATGTCTCTGCCACGTGGAACTGACGTGTTGGCTGCAGACTGAGTCCAAAATCCCAGACACTTCTCCATCTCTTTATCAAACTCGACGTGAGTATGATAATCTTTATTTGCTTCTTCAATGGCAGATTGAAGAGAACAAATTTCCTTCATCTTTTCCTTAGAGATGGAGCTTTCCTTGAATAGATTATCTTTGACAAAAGCTCTGAACTGAGCTTTGATTTCTTGCAAGGACAGGGAAACACCAGAATTTTCATCCTAAAGATGACAATGTATATCCTTGAAAGCAGCAACAACCAGTGTCTTGAAAGCTTCTCCCTTCTGCCAGCTGTTCTTCATTTCTCCCAAAGCTTCCTCCAAAACTCTGATCTTCCACTCCACGCTGTAGACCCAGGATTTTGATAGATTGTCCTTAGCATCATCGAAAATCTTATTCGCCAGTAAGATGTTCTCATCTGTCTGTCCCATAAGGCCAAGGTCTACTATACAACTGCTCTAGATTTTTAGTTCTTTATCCATGGTATTGATAGTGGAGGAGAGCTTCAGTTGCACATTACTCACCTTTTCGTGGAGTTTGAAAGCTTCATTGATGAAGTTTAATCCAGCAACAAGCATGTCATCCACCATGGCTTCAATAGCTCTGCCATAGACAGAATACTTGTGCATATCTTTGATACTTTGCACTTCATCTTGGCTTAGAATTACAGGAGATGGAAGAGTAGTCAATGGGGTAGGGTCCAAGACTTTATCCTTAGATAAAAGAGACTTGATGAAACCTGTGAGAATCCGGGCTTGTTCTTCCAACTGTTCAATAGTTTGCTGCCCTTTCTCTACCCTTCCAATGACTCTTGTGACTGTTTCCTGGAGGTTGTGAATTTCACCTTCAGGAGTAGACTCTCCCATAGGGATTCTTGAAAGCTCCAAGTCAGATGCCAGCAAGTCTGATTCTGATTTGTCTACTGTAGGCTTAGCAACCTCCAAGAATTGCTGACCTTGGGCATCAGACACTATTCTGGAAGTGGTTCTGGCTTTCTTGGCACGAGAAGGAGTGGTGCCCAACAAGGCTACAACAGCATCGAAATTTGGTCCCAAGCTTTGAGAGGAGGATTTTCTCTTCCTTTTGTCAACCAAAGGTTACACCCAAGCAAAGGAGGAAGAAGAATCTACAGGAGAAGCAAGGGGACCAAGAGACAGGGAGCTCATGAAACTCAGGGTCTGCGCAGCTGTTGACTCAAGCTGAGATGTGAGTAGAGCACTGGAGGCAATGGCGGTAGAAGAATCAGCAGCACCTGGAAGTTCAGTGCTCTGGACCTCCTTGTCTTTATCTGCTGGATTTTCAGGAATATTTGCAGGAGTTGGCATCTCACTTTCTTCACTTTCACTGAGAACAATGATGTTCTCTGGCCCTATAGGCAACTCTGCCTGTTTTCTTGGAGGGTCATTCTCTGCAGGCTCCTTCTTTACCTCTTTGAGTTTCTTCTTATATACCTGGGTAGATGAAGAGGGAGTAGATTCTGCAGGTCCTTGTGTTGATGAGGCAGGAGGAGTTTGCATTAGTGTTTCAGACCTTGGGACTGATGCCTCTCTTATTGGTGTCGAGTCACCCTTGGAGCTGGATTCTCCTGAGTGCCTCTTGAATTCTCGGATCTTCTTACTGAACCAGACCTTAGTCCTGATTAAGACTGAAGCAATAATCTCAGCCAGATCATCCCTCTCTTTCCTGTTCCAATCCAGGTCCTCCAGAGGGGTGTTCTTAATCATGTTTTCATACTCATATGAGTATAGGTCAGAATTGTCATCCTGGAGACCTTCAGGAACTTGGTACAGACCGAGTTCTTGAATCAATTGCAGGGAGAACCTGCCACAATGCCTTCTCCTGGCTTCAAAATCATCTACACAGTCAGCCCAGTAGTCTTCTGTATCTGCCCTATGATGATAGATTATCTTGATGTTCTGTTCAATAAACTTCTTCAAGTCAAAGCAGGTTCTTGGCTTGAAGAAATGAACAGTGATAGGGACCAGGACTCTTTCTATGTTCTGAGCATCCAGAGTTGTTTTGCATGTGTAGTTTCCCAGAGAGATGGGAAAGTGCAAGCCAAAAATCTTCTTATCTCTGCAAGTTCTGTGCAACTTGTCTAGTTGCCTGCATATTTCTATCAAGGCCATTTTATCATTGTAGAACATGGGAAGCCGTAGAGGAGTGCTTTCATAGCCAGCAAGCCTGATATAGGAAAATTTCCTGAATTGGATGAAATAGGCTCCATACTGCGATATCAGGTTCATGGCTTCATCTGAAAACCTTCTAGCAGTATCACCTTCGAGCAATCTGACCATGTACATGGTGAAAGCATCATTGACCCTTCTGAAATTCTGATTGCTGGTCTCCAGGGTGAACTGCGGGCAATATGCATACACTGGATCATCTTTGTGTGCATCTATATAGGAGAAACCAAACCACTGCCTTGATGCTGCTAGGGTATACATCAGATATGAAGTCATATAGAACTTCTTTGTTTGCTGAACGTTGGATAGCTGCTCCGCCAAATTCATACTGATGATCTCTGCCCAGTTGATGTTTTGTGTTCCCTCGCACACCATGCTGATGAGCGGGCACATCCAGAAATGAAACTCATTGGTGGAGGGCAAACCCATAACCCGAGCCAGCAGGATTATGAAGTCTGACAATTCCTCATTGAAATCTGCTCGGAAGAGGGTTTTGGTTAGGCGAGAAGCACCTTTCTTAGGGTTCTTTAACCAAGACTTCACCACTCGCGCCTTATATTTGTCACTGTCTTGGTCGAATAGGGTCTGTGCTTGATCCCGGGAGACGACTATAGCATTGTCCAACTCCGGAATCCTCAGAGCAGCGCCAATGGCGGCAGCGTCCAGCTTGGCAATGAGTTCCCCATGTACATTTGTCAATTCAGTCGAAGCGGGGTCGAAGTGAGCTCCGCATGAAAGCACAGTATCAGCACACTGTACTGAGATTGGGAAACCACCGGCAAAATCCAAGCCACTATCATGAATCATTTGTGCTATTGGTGTAGGGTTTGCATCTGCCATTCTTGCCCAAAAATCACCGAAGTCGAGATGACGAGCTTCGATGTCCCCAATATTGCTAACAGCAGACTCAAGCAGAGAAATTTGCTCCTGTCCCTGAAACTTGATCTTCATATTGATAGTCTCGGAGATGCAACTTAGACTCGGGAAGGAATTTGCAAAGGGAGGGGATATTTGCGTAGGTTTTCAAATTGCAAGGGTTCGAGCAAAGATAGCATGGAAGCAATGCGAAAAATGCAAAGGGGAAATGCTCGTTATATAGCCATTTGGAGAGAGGAATGAATTTAATGCGCATTGAATACACAACCACCAATTTGAATAGCATCATACTCGGAGTGAGCGGGAAAAACTAAGTGTGAATCACACTTGGTACACTTGGGACATGTGAGACACGAATGCGCGAAACACGCGGCTCAGCCGATTCGGGTGAAACAGGGAGAGGATGCACAAATGCTTTTTGGAACGATTGGGACGAAAATGCGCGGAGTACGCGGTTCGGGTGTTTCGGCCGAAAACGGAACAGTGGGCCCGTTTGGACTTGGGACATTCGGGACAAAAAAATTCCGGAGTACGCGGTTTGGCCGGTTCGGGTGAAATAGGAACAGCTTGCATTTTTTGATTTGGGACAAGGAGCTCTGAAGTACGTGACACGGGAGTTTCGGCCGAAAATTGGAAAGCTCACACTTTTTAACTTTGGGACATTTGAGACATGAAAGTGCGTAGTACGCGGTTCGGGTGTTTCAGCCGAAATTGGAACAACTCGCACAAAAAGTTTTGGGACACTTGGGACAAAATTTTCCGACGGGCCCGAAAATGGGACAGCTTCGGGGATTTCGGCCGATCGGGGAACAGAGTGCACTTTCGTACTTGGGACAGTTGGGACAAAAAGTTTCGACAGGCCCGAAAATCACACAAAATGACCCAAAACACAGATTTTTTCAATTTCACGACTTAGGCACTTCAGAGAAAAACACTTAAACTCAAAATTTTGAAATTTTACTCTTATCAGAGCGGTGAATTTTGAGTGGACAACAGGAACTAAACATGTGAGTTCCAGAACTAGCTCTATGAGTTCAGGAACTAAACCTACGAGTTATGGAACTAACTCTGTGAGTTCTGGAACTAAATCTGCAAGTTCTAGAGCTAACTTAAAACAACTATAACTTTTGCATGCGACCTTGGATTAAGATGATTCTCTGTTTAAAATTGCATAAATTTTCAAGAGGAATATGAATATGAAATCATATTTGATTTTAAATTTATTGTTTATGATCAATTCCACTTTTTGAAAAACTAGCATTATCTTTCCTTTATGGCTTGCATACACAAGACTATGGATCTTTTCCCAAATAATCAATAGGATTAGTCAACAAAATAGATAAGAAAAAATATAAAAAATAGATAACAAAATACTTCTAAAGAATGAACAAGATATATATCCTATATTCTATCTTAAGCAAACTATAAGTTCCTAGATTACATTTAAATCCACTTTCAAAGGTAACTTAGAAGGAAAAAATAATGGTAATTTATGGCCTCATCACTAGGTAGTCCACTAACTTTTGCTATTAACTGTGTCTCGTGGTCTTGCTTTGTATTATAGTTAGTTCCTCATAGCCAAAGGGAAGCTCACATAATCAGCTTGGATCAGAAATTAGAAACACACACACTCACCCTACCATCTACATAATAACAAGTATTCCTCCTTAATATTTTACCTTATCTGCTTTATTGTGTAAAATTTTGGTGAAACACATGGCGTTCAGAAGATTAGTTTTGGCGTGATCCTGTTATCCCTTATTTTTTTAGAAATTGGAGTTCCTGATGGGCCATAGGATAAAGAAATCTCATGTTGAGATATTTGAACAATATACTTGTGATGGCACTATTATTGGCCCCTTTAAGCAAAGCGCAAAGATGTGGTATGAGCACCTCTGCGCCGCATTTGAAGAGGAATGGAGAATACCTAAGGAGTTACCTTTGGTATTAGGAAAGTAGGTACAACTTTTCATGTATCAATACTCAGAATGTAAGCCATCATATTCCTTCACTACACACTATTTCTAGGCATATATACATATGTTTTCAAACATGTGTTGGTTGTTGTTTAATGCAGACAAGGTAGACTACGACTACCACACATTGAGTAAGACTTATGTGTATCCAAGTAAGTCTGCATACATTGAGAGATTAATTTTAGTTGATATTGGTATGAAATAAATGAGTATGGAAATTGGTGAGATTGGGGCAGCCCTTTTGTATATCCAACTCAATCCCATGTTGTACAGTGAGAGGTATGTAGAAAATGTGTTCAAACTTCCTGGCCCACCCAAGGGAAAGCATACAATTGGCACTTTGGTAGATGAGGAACCGTCCTCGCCCCTTGTGGAGAAAGAAGAAGAAGAACTCCAGGAGGATATTGGTGGTTTGGAGTGCATGGGTAGGTTTATATTAAAAATCAAGTTAGAATGCACAAAAAAATGAATATGAAACCAAATAAAATGCAACATGCAAACTCAACCAATCAACTACCTCATATCAAGCAAATATGAAAGGAAGAGGAACATTACATGTACTTACCGTCTATCATGCGATTCTCCTTCCTTGATGGTGGATGTGCTTGGAAGATCTTTGATTTCTTCAGATTTGGATGTGGATGCACTTGGAAAACACTTCCCCTTTGATGATTGATTTTTTGTTGATGAATAATGATG
Source organism: Taxus chinensis (assembly GCA_019776745.2). Classification (NCBI taxonomy): domain Eukaryota; kingdom Viridiplantae; phylum Streptophyta; class Pinopsida; order Cupressales; family Taxaceae; genus Taxus; species Taxus chinensis. The sequence continues at coordinate 949,657,322 of CM034148.1, read as the reverse complement.
AAGGATTGCTTGATTATAGATGGATTGATAGAATGGATCGATTGGCTGAAGAAAAAAAGAGCAGAATTATGTTATGGATTTAGAAGATGTATCTCATGGAGGATGACAACTTGATTTATAGTTTGTGAGTGGAAAATTGAATGGTTAGAGATCTTTCCATGGTGGATTGAACCCAAGGGTTGGAATTGGATGAGAGGATGGACAATTCTAGAGTAGAAATTTCTACAATTTTTGAGGGATTTCCATTGAATTAAAAATTCAATGTAATGTTGTAGATGTATTTGAATATTTGAAAATGAGAGGGAGAAATAAAGAAGCTTCTAGATTTAGAGGTGAAGATGTGCACATGATTAGGGATGTAATATGATGGAGAGTTGAGGTGTAGGGATGCGTAGGATAGGTGGTAGGTGAGACATAGGAATATTAAATTCCTATAAATGTTAAGTGGGATTTAAATATAATAATAGGTTATCATAATGGAATAAAAATAATTAAGGATGGGATAGAATATAATAATGATTTTAAAGGATTTGGGATAAATGATAAATGGTGAGACAATAGGAATAATTAATAATAATTAATCTTGTGATTAATGATTACGTGGATGATGTTGGGATATAATGTGGATAATAGGATAATAATGGAACATGGGTAAATGGATTAAAATAGATTAAAACATACTTGGTAGTGGATAAATGATGATGAAGCTAAAATGAGGGACATGATTAATGTTAATTATTCATGTAGACATTTTAGGTGTCTACATTTTTCCCCTCTTTGAAGGATTATTGCATAGCAATGGTGATTCAAAGAAGAAGTAGACTATGATAGGATGGTAAATATGATAAAATGGATTAATTAATAATAATTAATCTAGTGATTAATTATTATATGGATGATGTTGGGATATAATATGGATAATAATAATAATAATGACACATGGGTAAATGGATTAAAATAGATTAAAATCAGACTAGTAGCGGATAAATGATGATGATGCTAAAATGCGAGACATGCTTAATGTTAATTAGTCATGTAGATATTTCAGGTGTCTAAATTTTTTCCCTTCTTTGAAGGATTATTGCGTAGAAATGAGCATTAAAAGAAGAAGTAGAAGATGATAGGATGTTAATATGTTTCCCCCTTGAGTGGGTAGGCAGGGAGGAATGAGGTGGGTAACCACTCAAAAATAGAGGAGATTCCCCAGTGAGAAGATGAAGGGGTTGTGGGTGAGAGGATGAGAAGACGATAGGATGTTAACTATATGAGGCCCCCATCATTGATATATGAAAAGGGTGTAGGATGTTTTGAATTTGGATGCCCTAGTAAAGGGGGTGAGATTTTGGATGTTTGGATATTGGATGTTGCTAGATTTTGAATGTTTGGATGTTGTTAGATCACAAGATTTGGATGATGTTGGATCACATGATTTTGGATTGTTGATGTTGGATGTTGAATTTAGATGATTTGGATTTTGGATGCCCCATTCAAGCAGTAAGTATTTTAATTTTTGATGTTGGATGTTGGATGTGAAGATGTTTGGATGATAGGAATTGATATGATTGATTAAAAATGTTGGAGAGATTGATTGGATGAATAACATTTGATGATTGGATGTTAGATGATTGACAAAATCTTGGTTGGATAAGGTGATGATGATTAAGCTAAGTGATCATTGAAAGGGATGGTGCTATCGTAAAGTGCCACAATGATCATGATTAGCAATTTTATTAAGATGTGGAATAGAGCAAGATGCACCAATGGTATAAAGACCATGATGTTTTAATTGCTAGACGCCCCTGTCCTCATATCATCAGACATATTAATATATAAAAATATGATCCTCGTATCATTAGACCGATTAATATAAAAAATATGGTCCTTATATCATTGGACCATGTATAAGAAAAAGAAACAAAAGTGGCCTCATATCATCCGCCAAAATATGATGCAAATGCAAGAAAAAGATAAACAAGCGAAAAAGCACACATACAAATTCATGCAAAAGTGTTTTAAATTTTATGTGGGTTGTTGATTTTTATGGATTTTTAATATTTTTTTTGGATTTTTAAGATTTTTTTTATTTCCTTTTTGGATTTTTAATATTGTTTTTTTTTGATTTATAATTTTTATTTTATTTTTTTGGATTTTTAACATTTTTTAGATGTGGTGGGATGAAGATGTGATAGGGATGGGGGGGTTTGAAAGGGGGTTACTTTCTTCATCTCAAGGTATATGTGAATAAGGATTAGGGATAAAGGATGAAGGATGAAAGGGATTAGTGGGGTAAGATAAAAAAAGGTTTGATAGGATGAGGGATGCGATAGGGTAGGTTAAAGGATTTGGGATAGGATAAGGTATGGTGCGAGATGATTGGATGAAATAGGCCCCCAAGTAAAGGATGGGATGATTGATGTAAGGAAAAGTAAGGGATGGTGCCCCCAGTGGATTATAAATTTTCCCCCAATCATAATGTTGTTGGGCTAAAGGAAGAAAAAAAGGCGTGATAGGATAAAGCAATAGGATCATTGATTGCTCACGGGTGATTGACGCAAAGGGCTGATGGTTTGAAATGGATGATGAACAAAAGATGATCTTAAAATCACATTGGGTAAGAAAATAGTAGGACTAAAACAAAAGTGTGACCAAGGTCTAAGAAATACTTAGAAACATACAAGTGCGATGCCTCTTTGATATGAAGTGTGAGAAAAAGTGATAATTAATTACCACTTGAAGTGAATAATTAATGGGTAGCATGTAAAAATAAAATAGCCAATTTATAGGGATTGATTAAGTCAAGTAGGTTGATGGAAGGTGAACAGAAGGTTAAGTTGTGCATTGCTCTGTTGTCAGCCAGATGTCCATAGCCCCGATGGAGATACATATGATTCTTGTCACAACATTGCTCTACTACCAGCCAGATGTCCATAGCCCTGATAGAGCTGCTAGAAACACCCCTATAGAGAGTCTTCAAGTAGATTTGATTGGATATTTTGAATTTGATATGATTTTTTGATCTTTTTCTTTTTTGCTATTTGATATTTTCATGATCCACTCTCTTAAGACCTCTAAGGGTTAAGAATCACAAGTGGTTAGATGGGAGGATGGAGATGAGTGTGGTGATGACATTAGCTAGAGTGTTAGAAAATGCACCCAAGGGTATTCACCATAAGTCAATTAATATGTGTGATAGTGATTCTGATCTCTAGGATACGATCGTTCTTGGATGTGTATAGTAATGATAGAACAAGTTCACACAAGTGTAATAAGTACTAATGACTTACATCATATGCGATTAATCCAATGAAGTATTTGTGAAGATGGATTAGAATGAGGATGGAGGGATGAGGAAATAACATTTGTGTGTAAAGGACAACGAAAAAGTTCAATCCTTTTTTATGTGTGTGGGATGTGTAGGGGAATTAGAGTATTTGTGAGTGGGTTGATTGGTTGGGATTGTAGGATCAACAATAGGGGTGGAAGAAATGGGTTGTGAAGTAGTATGAGGGACATTGGTTTTGTTAGGTTTATAACTTAAGTGTAAATAACCCGAAGTTTGAGGAAGGGAGATGGGTTTGAGAATGCCTTCTTCGTAGATACCTAAACCATTACCATGATGTTTCATGTTGAAAAACAGATTTTTACCTATAGGAGATGAAGTGGATGGGAAAGATGATGTCATGTGGTCATCATGAGATTGGGGGTAGTAATTTTCTCATCAGCTAAGGTCCCAAATTTAGCAAAGGATGGGATGGGAGATTTGCTTCAAGTTTTTGTTGATGAAGGATGTTTGGATTGATGATTAGAGTTTTGATTTTTGGTCGATGAGGGATGTTTGTATTGGTGATTAGATTTGGATGACCGACGATGTTTGGAATTAGAATGGGGTTAAGATGGTGGCTTATGGTTAGAGATAGGGTTATTATGGAAAGGTGGTGGATAGAGAGGTACAAGGATAAGAATTCCTTGGTTAGGGAGGATTTGGACATAAAACCTCAATTGCATGTAATAATTGGTTGAATGTCCATGAGTACGGTGGAAGTCACAATAATAATGGTCCCTATAAAAATTTGGTTTGGGAAGGTTGTGATTGCATGATTTGATGGGGGGATGGATGATCATGTTGAATTTTTTTAAATGATGGAAGATGGTGGTCAGGGATTCACCTAGGGAGGTGAAGATGATTGGGGTTGGTAAGAGAGATGGTGTGGGTAAGGTAGGATATGTGTATTAGCGGGTAGGATAGGAGAAGATTTATTAGACTTAGATGTAGGTTTAAGATGTGAATTAGATGGTTTGGATTTGGATGGAAGATTATCCTTGAGGGATTTAGGAGACTGGTTTAGTTTTGGATTGGTAGTGGATTTTGGCTTGGGATTGGATTTGGTTGATTTGGGAGAGGTGGATGGTGTAGGGTTAGTTTTTCTAGGATTAGATGGTTTGATTTAGGATGGAGGGGATAAGGTAGATGTGGATGAAGAGAATATGTTAGATTGGCTGGATTTGGGATAGGTAGTTGTTGGTGAGGGAAATGATTTGAAGTTAGGTTATGTTGGTTGAGCTGAGGTTGAAGGGGGTGGTGTTGAAACCATATCAAATTTGTGAGATTGAGGTGACTTAGGAGTCATGTTGGGTGGTATATTATTAGGGGATGGGGGGAAATCAGGAGTTACATTAGATGTCTTGGGATTGGATATGGATTGGTATATTTATTAGATGTGGATGGAGAAGGTAAAAGTGGCATGGGGGCCACGTTGGATGAAGTACGATTAGGGGATGAAGAGGATGTGGGTGAATTAGGATTAACACTTTATTAGATGGTGTTTGATATAAGTGATGGAGGTTTAGGATCCCAAGTAGATGTCAGAGGAAGTGACTTGGGACTATCTAGAAGAAATTCCATGGGATGAGTTTGGGATGATGAGGATGATGAAGATTTAGGAGTAAGGTGTGATGTAGGGGATAAGGATTGTGGTTTGGTTTGATCTTGATTAGATATGGATGGGTATGTATAAGGTTCATTATGATACATTTTGATGGGAACGAGTTGGGGATTAGATTGGTTGATGAGGGATTTAGGGGTGGATTGTAGTGATGAAGGATTAGGCTTGGATATAGGTTAGAAAATTGTAAAATAAGGTCATTAGGTGGTGGTGGTGATTTGGGATATTTAGTTTTGGTTTTTTATTTTGATTTTGATTTGGAAGTGGATGTTGTGGATGAATCATAGTTGGTTAATATTTCAAAAGGATATATTTATTGATGCAAGGGGATGATTAGAGTTTATCAAAATCAAGGTAATTAGTTGTGTGTAAGGAAGGAGGATGGTTAGGGATGTTAGATGATGTTAAATTAGGATTGGGTAGTATTGGTTGGGTGGGTGATGGATCATCTTGGTCAATGTCAATAAGGTCCTCACTATCATAAGTGGATGTGAGGGAGGATGGTTGAGAAGATGTTTGGTTAAGGTGTGATTCAAGGTCAAGAATTTTTTGGTTAATATTTTGGATGGTTCTGAGGATGGTGGGATCAAATTGGGATGGGTTAGGAGATTGTTGGATAGAGTATGTGAGTATCATAATTTGGTTTTTTAAATAGTTTATAGTAATAGGTATGTTTTGATCAAAGTGGGAAGGTAAAGGTTGATGGGTGCCAGATTTGAGTTTGGTGGGAGCCATGATGAGGATGGGGGTTTAGATAAAATTTAGGAATAGGATTGGGTATGGATAGGATTTTGGTAAGATATGATTAATATAGAGGAATTAGATGTAGATGGGATGGATTAGGAAAGGGATGAGATTAGGGTAATTAGATGGATGGATTAAGTTTTATTATGTTTGGAAGGGAGGGTCGATTTGATTGTTTGATTAATGTTTTATTGGTTGATTAATGTGTGGTCAAAATGATATGTAAGAAAGCAACACACATGCAACACACAACCTAGCTAGTCAACTCGGTGTGTAATACAAGCCATATCCCACTTTCAATACCACACACGACAGTGGTACTTACTGATTTGGACCACCTTTATGTCGATGTGTTATCAGCTAGCAAGTAATCTTCGGTGGTTCCTTCCCCTGCACTCTAGCTTAATTGTGGCTGAAGGATACCTATGCTAGGATAAAAAAGGCTTGTTAAGGGAGTCCTCTATATAACTTTCGGTGCGTGAGGTCCGAATCCATGTTACAAGGATGTTGTTTGAGGCCCAGGTGTTGGTACGTAGAAGACCCTCACTTCACATAACTCTTAAAACATGTAGATGCTTAGCTAATACAGACATTTATCCAAGAATTTATATACTCTTCTAGAACACGAGGTGTGTCTACGTGTGTGGATATGAATCCCAAGGTCACGAGACCCCTAGGACTATAAAAAGTGTGTGGTGATGAAATCCATATCATGTTTCCCCTAAAAATGAAAAAGGGAAGAAGGTGGAATGCTTTTGATCCTCAAGACCGTCAAAGGATGTGAGAGGAGGGCATACATGAAATCCAACATTTAGGTTTAACAAACATGAAAATTATGCAAGAAATGAAAAATGCAAGATAATATAAAGATTTTTCTATTTTCTCTATTTTTAAATGATAAAAAGATGCAAAAGAGGTCTTCAAGAGGAGGCCCTGCAAAAAAGTGGATTAGCAGTTTGGAAAATAACCCCAATTATTTGAGTAAACAAGATATAAAACAAAAAGTATTAGTGGTTTTAATATTGATTTTTTAATCATTGATAAGCATAGGAAGTTGCACACAAAGTGTTAGTAGTTTGTAACAAGAAAAGATAACTTAATGTGTAGTTAAAAAGACAAGATTTAGAAAAATAAAAGCCATGAATATATTATACAGTAAAAATCTAAATTAACACTTTCATTGCTAGATCTCTTCAATACCTTTTTAGGAAAAAAAAATGGACTCGTTTCGAGTTGAGGGTCATAAGTTATGGCTGTCAGAAGATAGGTAAAAAAATGCAAAATAAATGCACCAAAACATGTCACATATGCGTTGTTATAGGTCATATATGTGCTGAAATAGGCCAAAAATGTGCTACTTTGTAGAAAAGGAAATTTTGAAGTTTTAAGGGTCAAACAAAAGTGCTAAAGTGTTATAAACGTGCTATTGTTCAATAAATGCATTGAAACAGGTCATAAACGCACTAACACAGAAGAAAATCCTGAAAATTAAAAAAAATGAGGTTGAATTGACTTTTTATGAAACCACATTGGACCACTTAGTGATTAGATGATAATAAACAAGAAATTTAAAAATATCTATGGGGTTAAGCCCCATGGTGGGTGCCAAAAATGTAGATAGAAAATGAAGTTAGCATGCACAAACAAAATGAATATGAAACAAAATCAAATTTAACATGCAAACTCAACAAATCAACTACCTCAGATCAAGCAAAGGTGAAAGAAAGAGGAACAATACCTGCACTTACCATCTAGCATGCAATTCTCCTTCCTTGATGGTGGATGTGCTTGGAAGATGATTGATTGCTTCAGATTTGGATGTGGATGCACTTTGACAACACTTCCTCTTTGATGATTTCTTACTTATTGATGAAAAATGATGAAGGATTGCTTGATTATAGATGGATTGATAGAATGGATTGATTGGTTGAAGAATAAAAGAGCATATTTTTTTTATGGATTTAGAAGATATCTCTCATGGAGGATGAGAGCTTGATTTATAGTTTGTGAGTGGAAAATTAAATGGTTGAGATCTTGCCATGGTGGATTGAATCCAAGGGTGGGAATTGGATGAGAGGATGGAGGATTCTAGAGTAGAAATTTCTAGAATTTGTGAGGCATTTCAATTGAATTAAAAATTCAATGGAATGTTGTAGATGTATTTGAATATTTGAAAATGAGAGGGAGAAATATAGAAGCTTCTAGATTTAGAAGCCTCTAGATTTAGAGGTGAAGATGTGCACATGATTAGGATTAAATTAGGTTGATTAATGATGACTGGGTATGTGATTTGATGGAGAGGATAGGTGTAGGGATGTGTAGAGTAGGTGGTAGGTGAGACATGAATATTAAATTCCTATAAATGTTAAGTGGGATTTAAATATCATAATAGGATATAATAATGGAATAAAAGGGATTAAGAATGGGATAGGATATAATAATTTTTTAAAATGATTTGGGATAAATGATAAATTGTGATAAAATTATAAAAGGGTAAATATGATAAAATGGATAAAAATTAATGAAAAATAATCTAGTGATTAATTATTATATGGATGATTATTATATATAATATGGATAGTAACAATAATGACACATGGATAAATGGATTAAAATATATTAAAATGAACTGGTAGCAGATAAATGATGATGAGGCTAAAATGCGTGACATGATTAATGTTAGTTAGTCATGTAGACATTTTAGGTGTCTACAGTAGGAAACAACCCACTGTTGGATGGAATAATGAGTGTGAGGTGATCCCTCGACTACAACAAGATGATGAAGTGCTGGAGATAGGTGCATTGGAGGTGGATCTGGAGATGACTCCCGAGGAACCTCAATATAAGAGGGTACTTCGAATAAAAAAGAATCAGGGTGAGGGGACCTTCCCATCCCCCCAGAATATCATCCATGAATTCACCTGTGAAGGTGGAACCTGAGAAGAAGAAGAGGAACAGGTACATCCCTCAGAAGGAGGAAGAAGAAGAAAATTCTAAAGACAACGCACCTAACACCTTGGTGTAGAATGGGAATACTGAGGAGCCTCAAGAATAGGAGGTGGAGAAGCACTAAAGGAAAAAAATATAGAGAGCGGGTAAATTGGCTTGGAGATATGTGACGATAAGGGCAAAGCCAATAGGAGCACCACATACCACACGGTTAGATGAGGACTCGGTATTGGATGTGGTTGTCTAGATTCCAAAAGGGAGATGATCACAAAAGGAAAAGGATGAGGAATATTATGAGAATCTTGTTGTTGGCTATGTGGATGACACAAGTAAAACCATACGTACACAGTTTCAAATCACTTTGGATGCTAAGGATTTGTATGGATGGGAACCTCATGGATGCATACATGGAAGACACACGCACATGAAAACAACTATCTTGGACTATGTAAAATCTTATGGATGAGCTGAATTTTGACGTGTGTGAGGAATCTTGTGTTTTTTGTAGAATGAAGAAAACATCTGTCATGTCTGATGAATAGGTAAGTAATGCCTTAACAAAGATATCTGCTAAAGTTGTGCACAATAATATTGACAAAATTGAAACTATAAGAGCACTTCTCGAAGATAAAAAGAAAAAGAAACAAATATTAAACAATTAACAGCAGATAAGGTGCAAGCTAAATCCAAGGTTGACTCACTAAAGAGTATAGCGGAGGAGCTTCTAGATGAAATTTTGGAAAAGAGGATGCATTTTGAGGACTTTCCGAAAAAGTTCCCATCTGTGATGCATTATGTGCACATGCTTGTTCATATGGCAATGGAAGAAGGGGCCCATCTGTATGACCACACCTAAGGATGTTGTAGAAGAGGCAGAAAGGGCCAAGGCCACAATTGCAAGGAAAATTACAAGTTATTAGTCCATTTTTTCAAATTTTGAAGGATGAGCTTAAGAAAGAAGACATAGCATTGACTATGTGTGTAGCATTGGATGTGATATTAAATAAAAAGAATATAGTAGAAGAGGATGAAGTCCTTTCTGGTGGAAAAGGATGAAACACTTGGACACGTAGAGATAATTACACTCGTAGAAGCAAAGCACAATTCTCTTGAAGTTTCATGAGTCCTGCACAAGTTAGAGAATAAAAGAAATTGGGATGCTCATTACAAAGAGGATGTATATAATATAGGGAATGGTCCCAAGTATGGATAATATTCTCAAGGTCGTGTAGAATGAAGGAGAAAAAATGACCCTTAATGAGTTGGAAGCCGTAGTTGTAGACATTATACATGAAACAAATTAAACATTGAGTGATTGGAATGAGTTAGAGGCAGAGATCAAGAATGAATATCCAGAGTTAATCTTACCTGTAGAAGAAAAAGGTGTTGAGTAATATTTATATTCTTTTATTCCAAGAGAAACAACTCATTCATTCAATCTTTATTCATTATTATTGGAGATATAAGTTTAAATTACCCATTGTCATGGACATCAATGAAATTAATGTGGGGTGATGTTGAGCTGAGGAAATTTGGATTAAGTATGAAAGTGCATAAGGATTTGGGCATGCGGGCACATGGCGCATAAGAGTGCACAGAAGTATAGCAGAATAGGGAATGCCCAGGAATAGTTTGAAATTAGGACTTATCAGTTTGCAGATTTAGGCTAATTTTAGACATAGATATGCGGAGAACATTTTCCAGAAGACTTACAGACCACACAAGGCTATTTTGGAACTAGCAGAAGATTAAGTGCCATGCAAAATTTTGGATCTAATAATAGGATAGTACTACAGTTGTATTATTAGATAATCTATTATTAAAAAGCTTGCATGCTTTTGTATTCTCATGTAGGGGTGCATGGCTACTATTATCATGTAGCTTATTTTTTAAGGTACATGGGCAGTGAAGGGAAAGTATCCACCCCTATAAATATGTATTGATTTGCACAATTTGGACAATTTGACTATTCAATATTATTATAGTGTTATGCTACGAGTTTGTTAACACACATGACTAAGGTAACTTTATGATGTATGTAAGAAGCTTCAAAGTTTTACAATATTAATATAATGGATGATATTGGCTAGATATTGGTGTTGGATTTAACTGAACGTGGATCTAGCATGGTAAATATGATTATACTAATTGTTTAGTTATTCCTTCATATGGTTTATATCTAGATCATGTTTATGCACTATGGTTTAATTGATTATTTGTTATGGATCCGAAATATACATTCAATCATGCTAACATTTCGGGAAATATTCTCTAAAGAGGGACCTATTACCCTTGCATGCTTTAGGTGAGCACTCAGTTGAGGTTGAGTGATGTGCCAGCGTGCCTTGGGATTTTGTGGGTATATTCAAGGCTACATCACTTTTTATAACACTCTTGTTTGATGACAAAGTACTCAAAACAGGAACCAAGAAATAATTCTAGAGATGTATACCAATTATCCTTAAAATCACTATGTGAGTGTCCTATGATCGCATGTCACCTACAAATTAAATCACCCCTAAAATCAGGTAAGGATTTCTTGGAAGGGGGACTATCTGTGGAGTGGGAATAATTTCGAGAAGTTTGGTGCAAGATAAGGGAGCACGGGGGATGGAGTGAGATGATTATGATTTGTATCCCATTCCATTTTATCATGGTAACTTTGAAGGTATAATTACATGTGTTGTGTTTTTAAACTTGGGTGATGGGTTGGAATTGCATCCAAACTCACACATGAGGTGATCTTGTCTTTTAACTTGTTTGATAGCTTCCTCTAACATGTTGGGAGAGAAACAAATGCCCTCTTATTATAGGGTTGGTGTGAGGGCCTTAAGAAATATATATGACAAAAAATTTCTATCAAGGTTATGGTTAGCTTGTATGGAAAAAGCTTTCCATTTTTAAGATTAATTTGTGAGCTAATTCATTCATTCCTTGTTTAGATTTATGAACTTTTACAAGGTATTTTAAGGTAAATCTTGTTGATGGAATTCAGAAATCAGTGCCTTGACTAATCCTTTTAAGTCAACTATTGAATTGTGGGGAAGATGATTATACCATTATGGGGCCTCACTCACTAAGGTTTTTGCTTTAAGCTTAGTTGTTGCATAGGTATTTGTTTGAATCCACTATTTGTAAAGATTGCTAAAAGTTTTGAGAAAGAGGGTTGGATCCCAAAAACCATTATAAGAAATGGTAGGGATAGTCTCTCCCAAATATATGGTATCGATATATGGAACTAATAGTTTGTTTTGAAAAGTTTTCAACATCTTATTTTGGATTGGCAGAGGAGGAATAAGATTACCATGTGCATCCACCAATGGAAGAGATGTGAAAGAAGGTACATTAGGTGCCACATTTTGAGCTGTTATTTGTAACATCTAATTTTGAATTTAAATCATACTAGTTGTGGTAGCAACTTGGGATAAGGCCATCTGATATAGGATCTTAGCTATCAAAACATTAGGATCCACAGAAGAAGACGCACCTTTTTACATAGGTGTTTCTTGGTGTTCATCAAGTTCATCATGTTTATGGGTAGGGGTTTTAAGATATTCATCTTGATTAGTCCTGAAGGGATTAGTTTGACTATGAAGAATCCATTTGTTATTGAGGAAAATTATGGTCATATCCATAGATATCTTTTAGATATTCATTATTATCAAGGTTTTTGATGATATACCTAGGATCCATATGTTTAGTTTCAACCACCTTACACTTAGATGAGTAACCCTGTTCTAAGTGATTAGAAGGACAAGGTGAGAGTAGTGGAGCTTCATGAGTAAGATTAGAAAAACTATGAATATTATCACTCATGGGAACATAACTATAACACTTTGGAGTGTGAGAAGGGAATGCGGGCATAAATAAATAACCCATGGAAAATTTCAAGGAATTAAACTGATCCAAGAAGATCCTGAGAGAAGGCATTGGTGTAGTCTAGAAGTTGAAAGAAAAGATCTAGAAAAACAAAAGTTTAGATGCAATCATCCGGGCGCAAATTTTATAGAGGTTTCGATGGCATCGAGAGAGGAAATGGACTAAAACAAACACAATCGGCCCATACAGAATTGAAATAGGGGCCGATGGTGTCTGGGAAAGAGTTTGGACATAACATAAAGTATCAACCCTACAAAGAATTGAAACAGGGGTTGATGGCATCTGGGAAAGATTTTGGGCATAACATACAAGATCGATCCTATACAGAATTGACACAGGGGCCAATGGTGTTTTGAGAAAATTGGTTTTTAGGGATTTTATGAATTTTACAAGATGAAACAAGACAAAAATGAAAAATGGGTTCTATTAATGATTTGTGCTTGATCAAAAGGTACAAAATAATATTCAAATTTACTTCACCAATGATGTATGGTGGGAAAAATGTGTCTAGACACCATGCACTCTTATCATCTGTTTAACTAGGGCATCGAGGCAATGGGTAAGGGACACACTAAGACTATCATACAATGGATATAATTAAAGGGGGTGCATGGACCACTAAAATATCATACCCTAATGGATATAACCCTTGCACTATGAAAACCTAAGGTTTCCAAGGCCATAGGTCGAAGAAGACGAAGGAACCCTATGGAGGTATCGGCACTATGGGGGGATAATGAAAAAAATCAACACACAAAGTTTATGCTAACCGAAGTAAAACATGTAACATGAAATAAAGAATCGAAATATTATATTCTAACCTAACGTTTGCATAAAATACTAAGATAAACATAAAGTAAATAGCAAATATGTAGGAGACTACTCTATAAAAAATGAAAATTCGAGTTAGAGAACCTACCTATTGGGGGGTGTTCGCTGATGCATATTTCTTCCAAATGACCATACATAAAGAGAGAGTAGATTTTGGTTATGGAAGGGGGAAAAATCTAATCCTATCTCACGATAGGTGGCCTAAAATTCAAGATTCAAGATGTAAGAAATCCAAGAGTTGAGATAGCAAACGCAAGAAATACAAGAGGTGAGCGAGAAGATGCAAGTTGATGGAAGAGAGAAAATATAATGATGAGTTCCTTTTTGATCTGATATGATGATGATGATGATGTAAAAATGTGATTTGGGGTCTTTATATTGATGCCCATCGCCCGCAGGGCGAAGGTGTCGGCCAAGGATTTGAAATTGCACCAATATAATTTCCCATGGCTGATGATGTCATCCAGGGAGAGAAATGAGAGGGAGTGTGTGAAAAGTGTCATGGAAAACTAAGGGAGTGTAAGGAAAAATAAATGTTATTATGAGCAAGTAAGATGTCGGAGGAATGTGGAGGAAAAAAAAAATAAGAGAAAAAATACATAAATAGGAAAAAAAGCTATACTCTCTCCATGTATTATCCCTAACCCAATGGTTACGTGAATAACCATACCCCTATCCCAAAATTATCCCCTTAAGGAACTCATTCCTAGAAATAGATGTATTAGCGAGATCTAACCCGAAAAGATAAATTGTTAATAACATGTATGAAACTAGAAAGCATAAAAAACTAGGTGTATACAACATGAGTGTCATTTGGAAAGTGTGAATATAAGAGCAACCTTTATTTTGTTGTTGCATAATCGATTTTTCACCATGATTATGAAATAATCAATATGGTAAATCAAGATGTGTGTAAATAAACACACACACATCACATAAAAGATAAAAAGGAAAACATAACCAATATACAAAGTATGTGTACGCATTAGGGTTATAAATGAACCAAGATGTAATCACACTACTTGCAAGTGGTCCAAAAGATAAACATCAACAATACAACATAACCTTGAAAAAATAAGACAATCGGCTATGCCCCTAATACGTGCCACATTGATGATTAAGTAGATGCAAATGACCCGAAGCACCTAAAATTATGAAATGCATGGGAATAGAATCAGACTAGAAGAGCACAATATACTTAGAAACTACTAGTGACACTCTTGTTAGATCTATTTTGCAAATGATCTAAGGAATTTCCCCATAAGAATTTATATCATGAAGGAAAAAAAAATGTGACTTGCCTCAAACAAAGTTAGGAATCATGCAAAGGCGAGAAAGTGATAGTTGTAAGATTGGAATGACTACTAGGGTAGTAGATAAGAGTAGGACTCTATCAAGATTGTGTTGAAAGTTTAAAGAATCACTTTAATGGTTTCTAATTGTAGGATTTTCTATGATAAGTGAATATTTGTTTGAATTTTTTTCCTGATTTTTTTTTTTTTAAATTATAATTTTTTTGATGGTTTTTCAAAATTTTAGAAAAACTTCATGCAAAGAAGAGAAGTTGCATTTTTGTTACACTGGATTTATCATGGATAAATGATGCTGCTAAAAGAATATAACAAGCTTGTCAAACAAATCCAATATGAATAAGAAGGAACCACGCCAAAGTTATATGTGAACTAGGATGTAGAGAATTTTCTTTTAATTGGTCTACAATGCAAGTGAACAAAGTGCAATAAAATAAAAAACTAAAAGGAAAAAAATTATCATCAAAATGTTGACAAACTGCAAAAATACAACACAATTTTCAATAATGACATCTAATGACACTCCGAATGTTTAAAGAAATAGATAAATTTGAATTCACCTAAGTGAAAACTTAGAACGCGAGAGGATTGGATCAGACCAAAGAATTGAGTGATGCTTAGACACTCCAAAAGATACTCCTGTATGATCCCATTAAAGTTTTATCTGTATTAGATTTAATCCAAGTGTCACCCAAGAAAATTTATATTAAGAAAGGGATAATTTGTTTCCACGAGCATAGATATATACCATAGGAAATAAAAGTGATTAGCAAAAGATGATCTAGAATGATCATGAGGAGCATCATCAAATGGAAAAATTGTTGAACTGTTTTATACAATTTCTAATATTTGTTAAACATTTTCTGAATGTTTTTAATTTGACAGTTTTACACTAATTTTTTTTGTTTTTTGAAACATATTTGAATTTTTTGTATTTTTTGAAACATATTTGAATGTTTTTGAGTTTTGAAAACATATTTGAATATTTTGGAGTTTTTGACTCGGTAAAGGGTTACACAGTCTAAACTCGTGTTAAAAAAATTATAAGCATTTCATTCCATTAGCAGAAATGTAGATGATGTAATGATATGATGTCTCACTCCACTCATCACTCCACACAAATAGTAAGATGTGAGGGCTCATCATCAAGAGCCAAGAAGGACATGAAAACTAGGTGAATTGTGATATGAAAAATGAAGATGATGGATGCCAAGACACAAGGTGTAAGAATGATCTTTGTGATAAAAATGTAATGCATCTCTACTCAAGATTATCTGAATGATTCTGAGATGATTCCACTTTAAAGGTTTTGAATAGACTTCAGTCTGTAGAAGGCCTACTGATTGGCAAGATCTGATTGAAGGAATTCTTATATCTCTTAATATGAGAAGTTAAATTACTTCTTGGGATGATTTTGATGAAACAGTTTTTAATTCTAAAGGATTTATTGGTTAACTATTTTGTGAATTACCCCCTACATCATTCCCCATATCACTAGGTAGAGTCAAGGGCTCAGTACCGAAGATAAAATGTAGGCAAGTAAAGACATATTTCTTCCTTCCCAGGTGCATACTACTAGTGAAAAGTATGGTCTCATCAACGAAGACTATGAAGGACAAAAGGTGTGATGTTTTTATAGTTTATTTTATTTTATGATTAAATTTTTCCTTCTTCATTGATAGTGTACTTTTTGGGAAGGAACATTCTATCCCCAAGTATCAACCTCATGCAACTAGTAGTTCACAAGGGTTCAACATTGTATATTGATATGGATGATCAAAGGATTTGGGTAAAGAATTTTATTGTAATCTATAAAATAGGGATCTTATTTTAAAGGAGGAGTTTGCATCAGTAATATTCGAGACAAAACCATAGGTAAAAAGATCTGAAATGGTGGAAATTATAATAGGTATGATCCACATAGTGCCCAATAGGAACAAGGTTAACCTGTGTCATAGAGGTGAAGAATGTGAAGATATGATAATAATATGATTAAGATATCTACCAATGGATGAAACAATTAAAAAAAATTTAATTATGATTTAAACTATGCAAGTGACCTTCCTAGTGAAGAGAGAACCCATGGAAGAAGATGTTTTCTACTTCTAGGTTTTTGATGTTCAAATAGTGCTTTGATGATGGGTTCGATATAAATTTTTATTCTCTTTTTTATGTTTTTTTATTTTTCTAAACTTTGGCGGATGTATATTTACAATAGAATCATTAGGAGAGAGGTCCATGTTTATGAAAGTTGAATGATCATTACTTCAGAGAATTGGTCAAAAGAGGTCCAAGTCAATGGAGTGAATCAAAATATTCAAGAAGTCTTGTGTTACGAGACTTTAGCAAATAAATTCCAAGTCAAAGGAGCGAATCAAAAAATTCAAGGAGTCCTGATATATGAGACTTGGGTGAACAAGGGCCAAATCAAAAGGGTAGAAAAAAGGATTTATATTGTATCCATGATTGCAGTAGTCCTAATTTTCTAGACTTGGGTAGAAAAGTCCAAGTAAAAGGAGAGGAATGAAAGCTTTGAGAAGTTTTGATGTAAGAGATTTTTGCAGACAAGGTCCAATCGAAAGGAGTGAATCGAAAGATTCATGTAGTTTTGAGTTATGAGACTTGGGAGGATGAGTTTTAAGTCAAAGGAGGGAATTTTAATATTGAATAGGTCCTGAGGTACGAGACTTGGAAAAATGAGGTCCAATTAAAAGGAGAGATTCAAACGATTTGATAATTCTAGAAGTATAAGACTTGGGTAGAAAATGTCTAATTCAAAGGAGGTATGATTTGATAAGTCTTCGATTGTATCAAAAGACCTATGTGATGTTAGAGGAAGATCGTCGATGCAGGGAACACATTGAGATTCATATTCACCTGTGAGTGAAAGGATGTGAGGAACGAAGGATTGATCCATAGATGTACACCCAAGGCTCTTTATAAGCCATAGAGAGAAAATATTCAATGTTTCTCTGTTGAGGTTGTGGATTAATTGATTTAACAATAGATTTTCAATAAAAGTTTGAAAATGTTTTATAAGGATATTCATAGGTATACACAACTCATAGAGTGTACGCATGTAGATTTATTGATACGTAGGAACCATGGTTGATGATAAGCCTGCAAGATTGGTAGTTTTAGGTATTACAGACATGAGAGGTAGTGTTTTCATAAGTTTCCAAACTTATGGTTATGTTCCTACAACAAGGCTATAGATATTAGGCATATGAGCCAGAAGTGAAAGAATAGAATCAATCTCAATGGTGTTTGATGATGGACCCTATTCTGTAGAGTGTACAATTATATCAAGGGTTAAAAATATGTATTGAAGCAAGGCTAAGCTCTCGTGTGATGGTGGAAGGTTGTTTTTCTAAATAGGTTCAATGTTTGTTTAAATTGTAGGAAGAAAATATGGACAAGAGATTGATTGGTTTTGAGTGAGAGATACTTAAAATTCTTCATCATCCTCTTGTGGATTTTTATTATGTGTAGGATTTAGGAAAACTTTAACTCTTCTTGAGAAGCGGTAGTTGACGTATCTTTGGTTGTTATATCTTTTTCATTGAGCTCTATAAAGATGTCAGTATTGTCAAGTAAGTCTTGGACATAATGACGAAGACTTGAACATTGATCTGTAGAGTGGCCTTTAATGTGGTGGTATTCAAAGTATGCTTATTCATTATACCACTTAGGATTGGGTTCCCCATTGTAAAATGGTCTTGTAAGAAAATATTTCACCATTCTATCCATTACTAATTGATGAAAAACACTAGAGAGAATTTCTCCAAGGGGGTGTAAACTGACATTTGACTTTGTGCAAAATAGTGTATTTGTTAGGTTGTATGATTGGATTTTTGGTTGATTGTTAATGTATATTGTGCATGTGTCAATTTTCTATAACACCATCATTAACGACATTATGGTTGTGGTTTGTGTACAAGTATTTATTGTGATGATTGCTAGTACTATGATTATTATGATTATTCCCATTGTCTTTAGAGTGAGGCTTGATTAAGCCTTTATCAATGAGGTATTTTTCTATTAGACTCAAGGTGACTTCGAAGTCAAGTTTTAAAAATAAATATTTAATGATCTTCTTCGAGATGTCTGCGAAGGTGGTGATAGATCCATTTGGAAGGTGTAAGAACCAATCTAAATCTTGTCCTCCTATATTTCTAGGAAAAAGGCACAAGAGAAAGATATCATTATATGCCACTTCGTGGCATGCTACAAAAAATTCTTTAATATGCTTTCTAGGATAGGTTTTACCCTTGTATTTTCTGAATTTGGGCATCTCAAAATATTTTGGAAAGGATGTGTGTAAGATGTCCATGTAAAACGGTCAAGTACACAATTCATTAAAATTGAATTGTTTGCATTATTTTTTTATACCCAATATAGTGTCTTTCATCATTTTTCATTGTTGAGAAATTATGAATTGTGTGAATCAACCATTGTAATGAAAAATGGGGGAGAACACAGAAAGGTGCGATGAAGAACTCAACCCTTAGTAAAGTGAATGCTAAGATGGAGGAGGAGAAAAACTTAGAAAAGTACTTAACCTCTAGAAAAATTAATGCTAGAATGGAAGAGGGTATGAAAAGTACTCAACCTCTAGCAAAGAGAATGCTATAATGGAAGAGATAAATAAATGATTGAACAATGCAACCCTTAGTAACATGAATGCTAAGATGGAAGCAAGATTAAAAATATTTTATTTTTTTGATCCTTAATAATGTGAATGTTAAGATGTATGAAGTGTGAAATGATGATAAAATATTCAAACCTTTATAACGTGAATGTAAATATGGAAGAGTTTGAAAATCAAAGTTTATTGACCCTTAACAAAGAGAATTTTAAGGTGGAAGATAGTTAGTGATGATAACAGGTTACTTGATTCCTTGCAAAGTGAATGTAAGAAGAGATGAGTGGAAAATATTTGATAGAATTGACCCTTAACAACGTGAATGTTAATATGGATGATAGATTTGAAAATATTGTTAGATTCGATGCTTAACAACATGAATGTGAAGGTGAATGAAGAGAAGAAGATTTGAGAGAAAGTAGGAGTATGGAAATCTTAGCAAAAAAATCCTAAGATGGGAGAAGTATTATACAAGCTAAGTGATGTTCTTAAACCTTTGAAAAAGTGAATGTACAAAGGATATGAGACTTTTACAAGGTTAGTTTGATAAAATCTTAACAAATCAAGTGATAAGAGTTACAAAAAAAGGTTTGAAAAGGTTAACTCTTAACCAGATGAGTGTTAAGAGAAATTAAATGGTGACTTCACAACACTTAACAAAATGAGTATTGTTAAGGAAGAAGAGGGTATTGAAATTTTGGTTAGAGGACTCTTAACAAAGTGGGTGTTAAGAAAGATGAAAAGGAATGAAAGTTTTCTTGACCCTTTACAAAGTGAATGTAAATGAGGAAGAGGTGAAATAGGTTGACTTACTCAAATTGTGAAAAAATGAGTGTTATAAGAGGAGACTTGAAATCACGATGAAAAATCTCAATTCTTAACAACAATAATTGTTAAGAGGGACGAGACTTAAAATAAATGATGAAGGTGGTCGACTCTTAACAAAATGAATGTTAAGAGAGGAGACTAAATAATGGAAGGATAACACTTAAATAATTAATACGTGAATGTTGAAATATAGAGATGAAAATATTATGATGAAAATCTCAAATCTCGACAAATTGAATGTGATAGACGAAGGGAAAATGACTATTTAAGGATCTAAAATTAGAGAAAAATGAATGTTTTAAAAGAGATGAGTGAAGAGGTATTGAAGATGTCTATAATTCAACAAAGTGAAGGAGATGTTTGAAGCTCAACAATTTGATATCAAACATAAGACTTAGAAAGATGATAGGTCAAGATGATTGTGATGGTACTTGACCGTGATAAATAGAGTATCATGATGTCAAAACTTAGAAGAAGAAGGATGGTATTGCATAAGTTTGGATACGGATGTCCACAAATCAAGACTTAGACTTATTTTTAAAGAGGTAAAAATTAGCTAGGAGTATTTGGGAAAGTGAAAGAGATATGAAGATGAAGCCAAATAAGAATTATTTGGGAAAGGTTGAAAATGAGATGAAAGTGAGAACGTAAAATACAATTGTGGAACACAACTCACTAAACGAAAAGAGAAATAGAAAATAAGTGAACCCGCGTTTTTTATTTCCAAGATCATTTAAAAAGTGCGAGGAAAGAGGATACGTGTGAGGTTACTTTGATTATGGGTTGGAAAAGAGTTAATTCCTGAAAACACATAAGAAACAATCACGTTTCTAATTTCCAATATCAATTTTAAAGTGCAAGGAAAGGGCATACACGTGATATTTTCATGATTAGCCTCATAAAAACAAACAAAATGACATCAAAATATTAACAAAAGTAGCCACAAAACATTAGTGACAATGTAAAAATCATGAAATTTTTACAAAAAATATCGAAAAAATAATAATAAGTGGACGAAAATGTCAAATAATCTTGCACAAGCAAGTTGCACAATTAGTCTAATTAGCGAAAATGGAGAAAAATTAATGAAAAGGTCCTAATTTAATTTAAAAGACCTGAATTGAATTAATTAAAATAATTAATTTAATCTTTGTTAAACAAATTAAGATAATTGGATTTAATTCAAAATAATTGATATAATGTAATTTAAAATTAATTAAATTAAAAAAACTAAGTTTATCCTAAGCTAAGTTAAACCTAAGAGAATAAAATAAAATTAAGGCTAAGCTAAGTTTATCCTAAGATTATCTTAAAATCTAGAATTTTAACCTAAGCGACAAAAACCTAGGAAACTATACCTAACCCTAAAATACACTTAAGTGTATAGTGTTGAATGTTTGTTTTTCTTTGTTCGTTTTTTATTTGTTTTTCTTGTTACTTTATTTTGTGATATCCAAGGTGCGCGTTACAGGGGTGGCTCATGGAGTGGATCAGGAGCTCGGTGTTTGATGGTCTCAAGAGAGTGATATGGCAGTGTTAAGAGTTGGTTGGGTAGACTCGATGCAGGGGCAGATGGTGCGTGGATCTTCGTAGGGTAGACAAGGTCTAGTGTTAGAAGAGAGGGTGACCGAGTAGTGGATGCAGAGATCGGGGGTCTAGGGGTTTTGTGTGGTAGGAAAAGAGTGAAGGTTGAGGGCAGGAGTCGGGGTTGAGGTCAGTGAGGGATACGCACATGGTGGCACAGAGTTCATAGGGGTTGAGCTCAAGGTTAGTTTAGTGAATGATGGTAAGGAAAATGGGGATTTAGGACTTGGCTTGGCTGAGTCGAGGTGAGTGAGTGAGGGAAGGGACAAGGGGAGTCAGAACTTGGCTTGGCTAAGTCATGACTGAGTCAGGGTGAGTGAGCTTAAGTGGGTAGTTCAGTAGGAAGTGTAGGGGTCAGGTAGTGAGTTGGATCGGTGAGTTAGCTTGCTGAGTTGTTTAGGAGCGGAGTGGTGGTGAGATAAGGGGTATATAGGTGGGTTGTGAGGAGAGAAGAGTTAGCAGGGATATGTAGAGTTGTTGAGAGGAGTTGAATTTTTCTTGTGTTATTAATAAAATTTTCCAAAAACCAAAACATTTTACACCTGCAAACAACAAGTTTTTTCTAACCAAGATTATTAAAAACCGTCACTAAATTTAGTGATGAAACACCTAATTATTAAAATGTGATTTTGAATTTGATTTCTGCATACAGATTTTTTCTACCTACAACAAACACTTGTAAAATGCTCACAAAATTTTTAATGATCATAAAAGACAGTTATTTTTTTCTTTTAAATGAAGTTCTTCTCAGCAAACCCTCTTAGAGTGCATCATGCAAACACAATAATACACAAACAACAAAAATACACAAAAACAACAACATTAAGAAATTGAAACCACATTCGCAAGATTTTAGTATAGATTAAAAAATGCATTTAAAATGTGAATAACAGATGAAAATAAAATAAAATAAAAACATGGGTGAGTCCCACCGGGCGTGCCAAAATGTAAACAAGGAAAATTGATAGAAAAATAGAAGATAAACAAATAAACGAATAAGTTTACATTTTCTGTAATCTCTTACAAGCCTCAAGTAATATCATAGAAAATCTTAAACTTGTTTGATCTTGTGGATATTTGGATGTGGATGCTCTTGAAAGTAACTCTCCAAAGGTGAATGACTTCAATTCTATGGGCATATTTCACTAGGATTCGAATAACAAATGAGCATATCTTTCTTACATTTGCTTATGGATTTCTAAATATGGGTGTGTAAAGGAAATGACCTAATTTTATAGCTGAGGGTAGAGCCATGAAAGGTGGATTGAAGTTTGAATAAAATTTAGGTTAATTATTGTAATTTCCTACGAGTATAAAGTATAGTTGGAAATGGTAGTTGTATATTTACATGGGTGGTAGACATTTGGAATATTAGAAGTTACATCCGACAATTGAATTACACATACAACTCTATTTCCCCATCCTTTCTAGGACTCTAGAATTAGATTTCAAGTTGACTTGACTGGAATGAGGAAGTTGAGTCCAAATTTGAGTTAACTATGATAGTGAATCAGCAGTTGACTAGGAAAGTAGGTGTATTTTCCTGATTAAGTAACTAATTTAATTAGCTACAATGTGAAAGAGAATTAATTAATCATTTTTTTAATAAATTTTAATTAACTTAGCTAAGATGGTGTTATGGACTAATTTAATTAATCCAAGAGGTGTAATTTGCATGAATAATTAATTTGATTAATCAATCATGAGAGTATGTGAACTAGGATGTGAACTGGGAAAAGGTATGTAATTTTGGGTTCTCTACACCTCTGTAGACAGATAAGGACTAGTTTGTTACCATTTTGTTCTTAATTAAATTCATTTGTCTTGATTGAAGAACCCAGATAGGAGTGATACAAGAAAGGAAATGACATGTCATCTCCCCCACTCCTACAGTGGTGGATGTTCTAATTTGAAAAGTATTAGATGGATTCCAGGTTAGGTCATTTGGAAGCGATGGTGAAGTAATGCGGCTCCCAAGTTAGATTATTTTGACGCGATAACAACTAGGGTTATTATATTCATTGGGTTGTTTGAATGATAATATTTGATTGAACAAGATGTATTTGGAAGATTACTCATGGAGAGATTTTGTTTCACCCCCAGATTAGGTCATTTGAGGGAATGGATTTGAAATAGAAAAAATATCTACTATCGTATAGAATAAGTGTAATCGCTGTAGACACCTATAATTTGGTCTACGCAACTTTATTAGTAAAATTGCACTAACTATCCCAATACCCACTAATTGACTACACAATGCTAGTTAATTATCCTTTATAACCTCTTCTAAACCCCTAAATCATGCTAACACCCTTCTAAGTGGCTTCTATAAGTCATTATCTTGTTAATTAGCCTATTTTGAGGATAATTAAACCTTTGTTGACTTTCTGAAAAGAGACTTAGCTTTCCGAATGTCAATTCCACCTTTCTAATTTGAGTTTGGCATTTTTGGACTTTTTTCCCACATGAGACCAAAACATTCCTTTCCTCTTCCTAGTCTTAGAAACCTATAAATACAAGCATACCCCTACCCATTTTTTCTAAGAACACTCTTTAAATTTATAGCCATCTTTAAATTTAGTAGTTTTCATTGTCATTTGAGTTATCTTTGCTTTAACCATTTGCATTTCTAAACATCAAGCTTGAGTAAATGGGATGAAACATTGGCCTTGAATCCATTAATGGTGAGATCTTACTCTCAAACCCTTATTATCAAACAAGCATAATTGATTGCTAGGAGATTTAATAGGTTCATCTTTCATAGCTTGTATGGAGTAGAGAAATGTCTAGATATGCTAGGGTTTGAATGTTTATTTCAAGTTTATTTTTTCATGCAAAGAGATAGTTCTTGTTTAGTTGTAAACTAGTGGTTTATTTTTAAGTTTGGAAAGCTTTGAAGCTTTATTGAGTGTTCTAGGCTTCATTTTATAGCTATACCAACTTACACATGAATACATATGGCACACCCAATGGGAGAAACCCCATATCCCATTAGAAGTTGTTTAAATTTTGTATTTACATGCTTTGTCTAACCATTTTTATGCTTTCTTGAGGGAAATCTAGTTTTAATCCATGCATTTGGGTAAACTTATATCTGTTAAATCTCCCTTTAGTAGAGGTATTTAATATTTTGTGTTAGAAGTAAGTAGTTGGTAAAATACTAGATTT